>OX104042.1:16515819-17115819 GCA_944470415.2 Schistosoma rodhaini | reverse complement strand
TGTTGTACTCAAACCGGAACTGCTTCAGACCGGTCACATACAGTCTTATTCAAGTAGTTTTGGACGAGTTATCTTCATGCTTTAAAAGTCTCAGAGACGAAATCAAGTGTGGTAAGGTGAGGTGTGTCGTTTTTGGATTCGACGTCTAACCAGATGGCGAGGAGGATATTGATAACTGAGGATGACATGTCCTTGAAAAATCAACCTCATATGTTTCATCGGTCCTTAGTTTAAAGCTACGGTGTCTGCATGAGCATCAGTTCATTTCATCCGGACTCCGCAGTTGTGCTCCTTCACGACTCCGTAAGTAGGAACTGAACACGGGGCCTTCAATCTTGCGTACGAAGGCTTAACCGTTGAGAAGTCTTATACCAAAACAAAATGACCGTCTAGTGTTCGCAGATTTTCAACGGCGATCTAGCTAAAATTAGTTCATGATTTAAACTGTGGGGATCTGAAAATCTACAGAAATCTTTCTTTACCGTTCAGATATTTACTTTTTTTTCATTTTTCATTGTCTGCCACTCTTAATTATTATTGTAGTTGCTACCTACGATAAAAATTCACCAACTTGGATAGCATTAGCTCGTATTGGCATGTTATGCAATCGTGCTGAATTTAAAGTAGGCGAAGAAAATAAGCCAGTATTAAAACGTGAATGTAATGGAGATGCATCGGAATCAGCTTTGTTAAAATGTGTTGAATTATCATTTGGCGGTGTTACAGAATATCGTCGTAAAAATCCAAAAATTGCTGAAATTCCATTCAATTCTACAAATAAATATCAGGTATAGTCGGTTAACTTGTTGATTGGTTGGTATTCGCGCTCATTTTCATCAAGACAGCATTAAATTTTGTTAATAAGCAATCTTATCCTATTGTCCTTACTGTGTGACGGTAGAAAATGTCATTCACAGATTTTAAATATTGTGCAGAAATCAATGGATCTAGTTTTCTTGACAGTTGACATTCCTTCAGTAAGGTGTGCGTGAAATCTTGAAAAAATTGACTCTCTCTGTTGAATCCTAACACTCATCATCCATCTTCTTAGCCGGGGATGCTAAACTCCCCTTTGTTTAACATTTAAACTGAGTGCTCATGAGGTCGTCACTTATACTAGTGATCGATAAAGTTTGATCAGCGGTTAAGGATTAGATAAACATGACATCGGTCTCTACTTGGTAATCAATCAAATGTTGAAAACACTGTCTTTCAAATCTAGCAACAAGTAAATCACCGTGCTGTAGTACACCTACATCTTACTATAAATCATGTTTTATTTATAAGGGCTTTTTGTAGACCTCCGCTGCATACAGTATGGTAAAAAGGAGAGAGAGAGACTGATGTATACTTTGCGTTACTATCCACACTACTCTACATACTATGTGTGACATAACATTTGAACGTAAACATAGCTTTTAAATTTCTGTTTATTCTGTTTGTTCTAAATTATTACTATGGGGAACTTTTGCAGACTGTTGAGTTCCATAGTTTGGACCATATACTGATTTTAGTTAAACATTTTTGTAAAGTAATTCTCGGAGTTCTGGTGTGAAGCAGTAACCAGTGAAGTCCAGTCAGGTTGACTGATAGGCAGTTAGTTGCTTGCTAATGTTATCCAAAGATCATTATGAAATATCACGCGTTAAGTTGAACACATAAGCTGTTAGATCCCACCACAATAGTTTAATGAGTAAGTAGTTTCTGTGAGATCGGAATGTTCTGGATCTGTAATTGCTAATCAGTTCTCGGCTATCAAAACTTCTCAACGCCACATTGCCATCCCCAATTCCAGCTGAGGATGTACCAATCACATCTGCTAGAGGAGGGAATGAATCCATGTGTGTTTTTGGTGCGTAAACGCGGTCCAGTTAGAGAAGAACCTCTGAGAATTCGTACAGGCAGATGATCGGATCTGATTCCTGGTTGTAGGGTTGTGTATTCGCATTGTTGAGGAGTCCCATATTAAAACGAAGCAGTCATCTAATGCTTCAATATCTGTCTAATTTCTACTAATCTTTGATTCAAGTTATTCAAAATTAATTTCAATATCTTTTGATTATTTTCTTTATCTAGTTATCGATTCATGAAACCAATGATAGTGATGAACGATACTTATTAGTTATGAAAGGTGCACCTGAACGTATACTTGATCGTTGTGGAACTATTTTAATTAATGGTAAAGAAGAAGTTATGGATGAATCAATGCGTGAAAATTTTAATAGCGCTTATTTAGAACTTGGTGGAATGGGTGAAAGAGTTCTCGGATTTTGTGATTATCGTCTACCATTGGATACTTATAAGAAGTAAAATGTTAAATGTTTATTGTGGATTTTTCTTCTAATCAGTATAGGGTTTTTTTGAGAGTGTAGAATTTGGATAGAATGTAAATCATAAACTGATCTTACTTAGAATCACTATGGAAAACTTGAAAGCACTGGACAACGCCCAAGATGCGATGTCGTGAACACGCGCTTTTGAAGATTCCCATTACAGGACAAAACGGTCGTCTAATGCTTGCAGGTTTTGTTAAGTGATCTAACTAAGATTATGTGTTTATTTCGATGATATCTTACGCTTGCGTCTCAGACTCTAAGTGGTGAGTATAGTGTGGATTAATCCTCTCTGTACAACTGTAAGGCTGTGAAATATCGTCCATGGAAGGAAGTGATATGCGTAGACCATCATACGTATCATTTGAGCATTGCCCCTGGGCGATAAATGTTGACATTGAACGTAAATCATTTGATCAAAGTATTTAGGATATATGTTGCTTACGCACCACCTTCATGAATATTCAATGTTTTGGCTAAAGTAATAGTCGACGGAAAGAAAGTTAAAGGCGGCATCAACCCATAAAATCATCGATTATTAAACTGAGTTGTTTAGATATACGCAAACTACTTGGTTGTTTGAATTGTACTCAATCAGTGATTGAAAATGTTGAGTGATATGTCTCGAAATCAGTTACAATAGTGTATATCCAATTCCCCTTTGATCGTCCGTTAACTTTTGAACTTTAAATTTATTCATCGAATTCATTTCTTCTTTTCCAACTGTATTTTCTAATGTTTAGTCTTTATCCAGACTATTAATATTACTATTGTAGTGAATGAGAATACCAGTGGCGAAAAACAAATGTATTTTAATGTGACATTACTGAGTGTCTTGGTAAAGTCTCAAAACAATGCAGTAAATACTTCATTTGCTAAATGCCAATCAATTGTCTTGAATTTGATTGTTCCTTCTTTTACATGCCAATTACTCTATGTTGTAGTTCTCTTCTCTACTGTTTTCTCAACCTTCTGACGCCAGGCATTCCACTTTCGATTGGTGACACATACTACTGATGTCTGTCAACATCAGTAGCACACACCATACTATCACTACTTCAACCTTGTTTCGAAAATGCATAATTTGAGAATTCCAGATAATGGACATATTTATTGGGCTCTACATTAGTTATAACTGACTGACGAATCGATCAAAATCTATATCCAAAAAAACAACAACAATTATCATCTTTGTTACATTCAAAACAAGATAGATTTTCTACCCCTATGAGCAAAATAGTTCTTTCCCATAAATTCCAATATCGAGTTACTTTAATGAATACAACCAAAAAATTCCTGTCTTGTTTTGCTGAATTTAATTTTCATTGTTGAAATCAGTCAATTGAAGCTAGACCACCATGGAAAACCTGGAAGCACTGGACGGCCATTTCGTCCTATTATGGGACTCCTCAGCAGTGCGCATCCACGATCCCACACTCGCGAGATTCAAATCCAGGACCTACCAGTCTCACGCCAGAGCACCTACCCGATAGACCACTTAGCCGGTTGTCATCCAACGGTATTAATGTCTAACTTCAATTTAATTTTGTTGGTAAAGTGCTTACTGAATGATGAAATTAGGACGATCTCTTGTTAATCATGCCCAATATTCATAAAGCATTCGATAGATAGTATTAGTCCTGTTAATTGTTGTCCTCATTACTACCTTCATACATCGTATCCTTCTTTTATTTACCTTTTCAGGGGTTATCCTTTCAATGTAGATGAACCGAATTTTCCTTTAACCAATTTACGTTTTGTCGGTTTAATGTCTATGATTGATCCACCTCGTGCAGCAGTACCAGATGCAGTTGCTAAATGTCGTTCAGCCGGAATTAAAGTAATCATGGTCACTGGTGATCATCCAATCACAGCGAAAGCTATCGCTAAAGGTGTAGGGATAATTTCAGAAAGTTCCAAAACTGTGGAAGATATTGCAGCTGAACGAGGTATTCCAGTTCGTCAGGTAATTTGTGATATGAAAAACTACCAATCTTTTAAAATAAGAAATAAATAATTATACAAAATAGATGAATCGTGGCTAACAATGGAATCTGGGATGCGTGTTTTGTCCTATTCATAACTTTTCAGCTGGATTTACCTGCATCCCAGAGTTGATGCAGGTACATCTAACTATCGAGTCCAAAATTATTCAAACCATTAAAACTTAAATTAAATAAGCAGTTATTTGTATACAACATGAATAGTATTTTTTTTACTTGGTCATACGTGTCTCTCACACTTTTTATGCTTGTTATCCAACGTGGAGCATAGGCCACCCACCAACATTCTCCACCAAACTCTGTCCTAGACTCTCTTTTCCAGTTGTTTCCAAGTGCGATTCATTCTTTGGATGTTTGTCTAAGAATCATAATCGTTTCTGCATTAATTGTTTGTTTTTTAACATTGTACGATTGCAAATGGTAATTTGTTTTGTTCGTCTAGTAGAGTACGACTGAAAATCATTCAGTAATGAAGAGTTAATTCTTTGTTCTCATCGATTTGGACATCCTGAACCTCACACCAAAAAATATATTCTATTCACTACAAAATCTATTCAACCACTGAGTAGAAATGATGTTTTGAACAGTAAATTATCAATTATCAACAATCTAATACATTGAAATTTACTTAGTATTGTTTGTTTGGATCTTCCCATTGATGTTTTTAGGACTGCAACTGGTCAGTCTCTAATTGACATATGTGTATATTGTGCGTATTGCCTCGATATAGTTTAATACATTACTCAAAAATCACTCTCATTACTAATACTATTAAACTGGCTTCAAATTTATTCCGTCCAGGCCATAGTTCTGTGGTAGATTACTGTCTGAACTATGTTAATGAGTTAATGAGAAATGTGCTGAGTTAGTGAATTACACTGAGCTTGTATATGTATCTTGTTTACTTATTCGGAAATTTGTTAAGTACATAATTTAAATGAAACAGTCTTTTAGAGGTTATTTTAATCTGTAGTTGTTCGTCACAACTTGATTTCAGCTGGATTACCATTCAAAAGCAAAATGTAGTGGACAGCATTATTCATCCGACACCTCTTCAAAGATGTTTAAACAACCGTTAGGAAACCTAAAATTTCTAAGTTCGTTTACTGACAAAGTTATAAATATACACTACTGAGAGAACCAGTTCCATATAAGAACGTAACAGTTCTCCAGTGCTTCTTGTAAGTAAAAATTAATCCATGATGTATATCTCATTGTTTATATAATTTCTGGTAACCCCATGCCCAACCCTTCTTTACCTGGGCTTGTGATCGACAGTAGCCCCTGGAGGAGCTACAGGCGGAGTTATTGTTTATATAAATTAGTCACTGACTTTTTTTCTTCTCACAATTCATTCAACTATGCAAGTTCACTTATACATTTGTAGGTCAAGTTATTTTATCTGAATGATTTGAAGTTGGTTGTTTGTTTTGCACACTTCATTATGTCTTTTTCTCTTTTTAATTCACGTTCATAATTACTACTTATGATTAATGCCAAAATATTTATTATCATTTATGATAGGTCAATCCACGTGATGCACAAGCATGTGTAATACATGGATCTGATTTACGTGAAATGACTCCAGCACAAATTGATGACATTTTATTAAATCATTCAGAAATTGTATTTGCACGTACTAGTCCACAACAAAAATTAATTATAGTTGAAGGTTGTCAAAGACAAGGTGCAATTGTTGCTGTAACCGGTGATGGTGTTAATGATAGTCCAGCATTAAAACAAGCTGATATTGGTATGTATATATGTGGATGTATAGTATTTTTCCTAAGTATGTTATTTACTTACTTACGCCTGTTACTCCCAATGGAGCATAGGTCGCTGACCAGCATTCTCCAACCCACTCTGTCCTCCGCCTTCCTTTCTAGTTATATACAATTTTTGTTCATACTTCTCATGTCTGTTTCCATTTCTGGGTGTAATGTTCTTTGGTCTTCCTCTTCTCCTTTGGCCTTCAGGATTCCATATGAGGGCTTGTCTTGTGACGCAATCAGGTGATTTCCTCAATGTGTGTCCTATCCACTTTCAGCGCTTTTTCCTGATTTCTTCCTCCACTGAAATCTGGTTTGTTTTCTCCCACAGTAACTTGTTGCTGATACTATCTGGCCAACGAATCCGAAGTATCTTGCGTAGACAAGTGTCAACAAAATCTTGTATCTTCTGGATGATAGCTCTCGTAGTTCTCCTTGTCTCCGCCCCATACAGTAGAACTGTCTTGACATTTTTATTGAAAATTCTGATCTTGGTTTGACAATTGTTTTGAGTTCCAGATGCTCTTCAGTTGTAAATATGCTTCTCTTGCTTTAAAAACACGAAGTTCAGCGAAGGGATCTCTTTTCAATGAATTTATTATCAAGCTGTACAATCATATATATATATATATATATATATATATATATATATATATATATATATATATATGAAACAGTTTTGTTAAAGTACTAATTCCGTGAGGAAATGTGAACACTAATAACCAAGATTATAATACTAGATTACGTAATACGAATAATAACAATAAATTCGTTGAAAAGAGATCCCTTCGCTGAACTTCGTGTTTTTTATTTTAATGTTTAAATGGGAATTATATGCCAATTCTCTTGCTTTGCCGATCGTCGCCCTCACATCTGTATCAGATCCACCGTGTTCATCAATGATGCTGCCCAGATATGTAAAGGTTTCCACATCTTCCAAAGCTTCTCCATCAAGTGTAATTTGATTGGTGCATATTGTATTGTATCGGAGAGTCTTGCTTTTCTCTTTGTTTATATTGAGACCTACTGCTGCTGAGGCTGCCGCTACACTGGTCGTTTTCTCCTGCATTTGTTGTTGCGTTTGTGATAGAACAGCCAGATCATCTGCGAAGTCTGAATCTTCCAGCTGCATCCTAGCTGTCCACTGTATCCCGTGCTTCCTTCCAGATGTTGAAGTCTTCATGATCCAGTCGATCACCAGGAGAAAGAGAAAGGGTGAGAGTAAACAACCTTGCCTAACACCGGTCTTTACCTCGAATGAGTCGGTGAGTTGTCCTCCATGGAAGATCTGACAGTTTAATTCATCATAGGAGTTCCGTATGATATTGACTATCTTCTCAAGCACGCCTTAGTGTCGAAGAAACCTCCATAGTGTTGTCCTGTCTACGCTATCAAATGCTTTCTCGTAGTCAATGAAGTTGATGTAGAGTGATAAACTGTTATATCGTATGGACTCGTAATATATATGAACGTGCAATTAGAGAGGAGTGGATTTTACTGATCGAATGCAAATGATACTTGAAATAGTACGAACAGTATTGGGTTGCTGTATTTTTTTCCAGAATCCCCGTCGCCAATTGTTATGTCTCGTATAACAATCGTTATTGTATATGAAACGTGCAATGATACAGAAAATACGTACGAGCAGTCTTGATTGCTATTCGGTCCTTCCTAACTGCCTAGCCCAGCCAGTTGAGTCCAGAACACAAATAACAGCCTCGGAAATATGAATCATTATTTACAAACACACTAGGTTTTTATACAAACCAAAGTAATCAATAAACTGATTATAACTCAAGAATCGTATGATCATAAATCAAAGATCAAAATAAAGCTAATGATAAGAGAAACACGAATATGAATAGTTTAGTTACGTAACAACTGTACAATAAGAAATAGGCATAATACATTGGTCGATAATAGACCTCAGATTTACGATTCATAATTCACCAGGGGATATAACACCTCCCCTTTTTGAGAAATCCGGAGTTGACATCCGGATTTTAAATTTCTCGAATTCACCCTCCCCCACGAAAGATTGTTGGATCCTCATGTACCCAAGTTACCGTTATTGTGACATTATTTAAAACATATTCGTCGTATTTAACAGAGAATCCGCCAGAACTGATTAGATCGTGAGGATCGACGACATTCGATTTGAGGTCACCAGCGTCTGATTCTTCTGAAACAGTTTCCCTGAATTTACTCGGAACCTCATTAGTAGATAATGAATCATTAGGATAATCAGTATCTATGAAATTTGTATTGGATTCTTGATTATCATTTAATGCATCCGATATTTTTCTCCCATTTTTATAAGAGATTTGAACTGGAACATATGAATCAGTAAAATAATCGGGATCTGGCAGAACAATTAGATAATTTTGATCATTAGATTCATTAGAAAAATTTTCCGTATCATGAATAATTTCATTTGGCGCCTCTGCATTCAATATACTGCTCGATTTGCTTCCCATTTCTTCGTGGGCGGGTACTGCAGCAATTTCATGAGCATTTGACATGGCATCATGTTGCTGAGAGCTGGGAGCATCACTGTTCGGACCTGCTAATTCAGGGATAGTGGTGTTTGAATCCACTACCGGGCACGTTTCTGAAACAGGCAGCACCGGACTACTGGGCTGATCATGTAGGACTGTTACTGCTGCATCTAAATTACTGTTTTTCGCGGATTCATAGAGGCTTTCCTCTGCATATTCATTTGTTCTGTAATCGACTTCCAGTTCCGTACGCAATTTAGAAATCAATGCGTCAACTTCCGTTGCACCCCCAAAGCATGGGTGATTCAGCAGCGTCGCGTGTAACTTGTCAATGAAATCCAACTGACTCTTTTTAAAACGCTGCTCTTGTCTCTGAATTAGCAACTGAAATTGATCGGAAGTTAAAGTCATTTTTTTTTACCCCGTCGTCAGTTGTTATAACGTATGGGCCCGTAATTTATATGAACGCCAAATTAGAGAGGAGTGAATTTATTGATCGGACGCAAATGATGATTGAAATTGTACGAACTGTCTTGGGTGCTGTATTTTTTTCCAGAATCCCCGTCGCCAATTGTTATGTCTCGTATAACAATCGTTATTGTATATGAAACGTGCAATGATACAGAAAATACGTACGAGCAGTCTTGATTGCTATTCGGTCCTTCCTAACTGCCTAGCCCAGCCAGTTGAGTCCAGAACACAAATAACAGCCTCGGAAATATGAATCATTATTTACAAACACACTAGGTTTTTATACAAACCAAAGTAATCAATAAACTGATTATAACTCAAGAATCGTATGATCATAAATCAAAGATCAAAATAAAGCTAATGATAAGAGAAACACGAATATGAATAGTTTAGTTACGTAATAATTGTATAATAGGAAATAGGCATAATACATTGGTCGATAAATAGTCCTTAGAGTTACCATTCATAATTCACCAGGGGATATAACATAAACTCCATTCGATTGATTGTTCCACCAGAAAAAAGTTAATATGTTATGGTTAGACATTAATTTGTTTATTTTAATGCATATTACTTGCCTGTTAGTTGAAATCATCTGGATGTGAATCAGGTAAATGTCATACATAATTTCTAAATTGATTCAAAATATTAAGATTTCTCGCTAACATATCATGTAATCTTTGTCAATGACAATAATAACTTACATCTGAATTCATGAATCGATCTAAGATAGATCTTCTTTGAAAACCTGGAAGCATTGGACGGCCATTACGTCTCAGAATGGGACTTTTCAATGTTGAATGTTTAAAATGTTCATCCAAGTGTTATTGACGTTAGCTTGAATATATAGCATGCTAGTTCCATTTGGAGATTCGTAGTTAATTGATCGTAGCTAACTGATCTAATGATGAAATAGGCCATTCAACATTTTTTTCAAATCCTCACAACAATTCGTGAGAAATATTCATTTTCCATCACTATGGAGTCAGTCAGTCTGTCATATCGTAGAATGTGGTACGTATGTACATCGGTTCAAGTTGTCATATCCCATTAATACATAGAGATGAAATTATTAGTCCGAATTCCAGGATAGTAAAAATGGTAACAGAATTCATTCTGGTATATGATCCTTATTGATTTCTTGAAGTTTTTAAATAGTAACAGATACAGTTTGTTTTGGATGGAGCATAACTGTTTTCATATCTAACATGATTAATGGTCATGTTTGTCGAAAACAACTCCAAACTATATAACTTTTCAATAGCAATAATTATAAGGACACGCGTAGTTTTGTCCTATTTGGGACTATTTTGGTGTATATACTTGCATCTCAGATTTGAAGTTCACTTCGAGATTCGAACCCAGTACCTTTCACTGCGACTGACGTATTGAGCGATGATTGTGGTAATCGCTTAAGCACTGTTCTTCGAGTTTCGAATTACTTTCAATCTAGTTGTATCTGAAAGGTTTCATATAGTCGTGTTAGGCTTTTGAAGCGAAAACAACTGAGTTCGAATCTATATGTGAACATCAACACCGAAATGCAGAAACGTCAAACTGATAAGTCTTAAATATGATGAAATACCGCATTTTGAATTCCACAGCTAGCCACACTAACAAACTATAATAGACGTCTCTCTGTATATTTTCTATTCCATCAATAACCTTTATTTACCATACCATTTTTCTATGGCGTAAATTGATATTATGAATATTATATGACTTTTAAATGATGGAGATTTGTAGCCTATGAGGATGCTCTTGGTGTTGTTGAGTTCTCAGGGCTAAATGGTTTAATTGTGAGATTTTCATTGTCGTTCTGAACAGCATCACCAACGATCTCTTTACATAGAAGCGAGCATTTTAGTCATTCCGGGAGTCTTAAGTAAATTTATCTTGGTGGCCTTGATTATAGTTGATTATCCTCAAAAGTTTCATTATCTTCAGTAGTCCTTGTGTTCACGTTGACTGTTTTGCTACTTTGACCTCTGATTTAGTAGGTCTGGTTCTATTCGTCGTGCCTAGTAGTCGCTAATTGATTTGAATACTACACTTTCAGAAAGTTCTCTAGCACTTTTAGTATCCTTGCGATTTAGAATTTCGATATCTTCCTAGTTGAATCCATTTCTGTAATTGTTTACATTTCATTGATATCAGTGATAGCATATCGTATCATTTTGACTGATAGTCTATGTTTGTGTATGAGTAAGTGGGAAGGTTGTCCATTTCTTCCAAACCAATACTTGTCACATCTATTATACTTTATTTCCTAGTGGATATTTGATTTGTCTCTTCTTTCATTGTTGTATCTTATAATCTCTGCATAATAGAGTGGAATAATTGTGTTCGTTTATTAGCAACATTAATCCTCACTGGGATCTCATAGATAAGTTGTATTCCACATAAGACCTCTCCTGGTTTCCGAGTTTAATTTTATGATGACTGATTGAGTTGCCAGACAACTTTCTGAAGAAGTTTATAAGATAGCAACTTTTTACAGATGACAGACAAGAGTTTTTTTATGGTAAAAACGCGGTAGTATGTTGCTGAAAATAATCACTTCTACAATGTAAATCAACTTGACTATTAATTTATGTATAAGTACTAAGTAATCACTGTTAAATTCATTTTACTTTGTAAACATTTCAATATATGATCATCATTATTATTGGATCAATTCAATAGGAATTCTCAGTAAAGGGTTGTGGGATTGTTCAGTTTTAATTGAGATCATGAATCGATCAATGTTAGACCACTATTTAAAACCTGGAAACACTGGACGGTCGTTTTGTCCTAGTATGGGATTCTTCAGTAGTGCACATCCACGACAAAACGGCCGTCCAGTACTTCTAAGTTTTAAATGGTAGTCTAACATTGATCGATTCATGATCTCAATTATACCAATCGAAATTCGTTTAATTAATCATTTCACTCTTTCTCTCTTTATCTTAATTTGTTAATCTTTCTGTTTTTTCTTATTACACAAGGTGTTGCAATGGGTATAGCCGGTAGTGATGTTAGTAAACAAGCTGCTGATATGATTTTATTAGATGATAATTTTGCTTCAATTGTTACAGGAGTTGAAGAAGGTCGTATTATTTTTGATAATTTGAAAAAATCAATTGCTTATACATTAACATCGAATATTCCAGAGATTACACCATTTCTAGTGTATATTTTAGCGGATATTCCATTACCGTTGGGTACAATTACAATCTTATGCATTGATTTAGGTACTGATATGGTAAGTATGAAGTATTTCTTTTAAATAGCTATTCAATATATTCCATTGAGCTGCATTTTATTAGATTAATATATAATGATTTATGATACGATTTCGTTGAATATTTTGATTATATATGACTATAATACTAATATTTTCTTGCAGGTTAAAGTAACTAAAGCGTTACTTACTTACTTACGGCTGTTACTTCTCGTGGAGGAGCATAGGCCGCTCACCAGGATTCTCCATCCAACTCTGTCCTGAGAAATCCTTTCCAGTTCGTTCCAGTTGTTATTCATCCTTTTTATATCTGCTTTTATTTACCGACGTAATGTGTTCTTTAGCCTTCCTATTTTCCGCTTTCCTTCCGGATTCCAAGTCAGGGATTGCCTTGTAATGCACATTGGTGATTTCCTTAATGTATGTTCGATCCACTTCCAACGTCTTTTCCTAATTACCTCTTCAGCTAAAAGCTGGTTTGTTCTCTCCAATAAAAGGCTGTTACTGATAGTATCCAGCCAGTGCATGTTGAGTATTTTGCGTAGACAACTATTTATGAATACTTGTACCTTCTTGACGATGGATGTAGTAGTTCTCCACGTTTCAGCTCCATACAGTAAGACTGTGTTGACGTTCGTATTGAAGACTCTCACTTTGAAGTTGTTTTGAGCTCCACATGTTCTTTAATTGCAGAAATGTTGTCCTTGCTTTACCAATCCTCGTCTTTACATCTGCATCCGGTCCTCCTTGTTTATCAACGATGCTTCCCAGGTACGTGAATGTTTCCACCTCTTTCAGAGAGTTCGCCATCAAGTGTGATTGGGTTGGTGTTCTCCGTGTTGTATTTGAGAATCTTTCATTTTATTTTGTGTATGTTAAGGCCTAACTAAAGCGTACTGCATTATATATCGGATGTTTCATTATTTAAAGGACATCAAATGCTCCGTATGAACAAGTATGCTTTGCTATTTGGGTACATTATCGGGAGGATAATTCTTTCTCATTATCTAGTGAATATTATTTAATGAGGTGAATTTGATTGTCAGCATCTAATGAAATCTTAAACGTAGTCAGTCAAATGCAACGTAGAATTGGGCACACACATGTTTCTGTATTGGTTCAAGTTTTCGTGTACTCCATTAACATAACAAGATAAAATTTTCAGGGTAAATGCTAGAATAGTAGAGATAGTAACCATCATTTTCCATCCAACTATGTACTGGACAATTCTTTCCATTTGTTATTCATCCTTTTCATTTCTTCTTCCAATTCCGGATTCAGTGTGTTCTCTGATCTTCCTCTTTTCCGTTCACTTTCACGATTTCAAGTTAGTGATTGCTTCGTGATTCAATTTGATGGTTTGCACATTATATTCAATTTGCTTGTTAATAGTTTAAGTAAACGAATAGAGAATAAAGTTTATTCAGTGATTCGAGTAACTTATTCCGAGTTTTGGTTTGGTCGACCTTAAGATCCTACCAATCTATTCTTACATCAGCTAACATCGTCCTATGTCTCAACTACCTCAATCGATAATTTGCAACCTCACTAACCGATCTACCGTTTTTAGTCAAAAAACTATACGCAACTTCAGCATTATTCTTTTGGTCGTTTCACGATACTCAAAAATACTTCAGAGTTACCTATAATCGATAGTTTGTAGCTTTCGCATGTCTTTTGTTCATATAGACCATGGTTTACATCTATTTATTATTTGACCAATAGACAATCATCTTACCTGCACCGCAAATGATCCAATTTGACAAAATTGAACTAAACTGTCCTGGTTTGCATCAAGATTTTATCAGATACCAACCCATTAGGGTTGAATAAACCTTCAAGATAAGTAAAATGTTCAACATACTCAACTGTTTCACTTCTTACTTGAGCACTCTTACTTCTCCTCTCTCCAGTTACTTCATTTCGATCAACGACTACATCATGTATCTAGATAAGATCAATAGTCTTTCACTTTAAATATATTACCTCTTATTCGAAATAAACGAATTACTCTACTTATTGACCCGAATTCTATTACATTTATAGCAAGCAGTAAGTGCAGTTAAGTAGTTTAGGTAATATCCATTTATATCTTGTTGCATATTCTGCAATCCGAGTTGGTTATAGACTGAATTCTCTTCGACTTTTCAAAGTATCCTGCATAGTCTGTGCTTTATGACTGACTGAAACTTCTCTCTCCAATTATCGATTGTTGCAACTTCCACCTAACGTTCCGCTACATACTACTTATAAGCAATTTTGTGAGTAGCATTCGCTTCAGAGATAGTGTAATTGTTTTTTTCTTAAGTTCATTCCTTACACTAACCTCATGTTTGACATTCTTATACTTATTTATCCTGTTATTTTATTCATATTCCGTTTGTTGGCATATGTTAAATCAATATCCTAATGCAAAAGTATCATTTCATTATTAATAATAATAGAAAGAATGATAATTTGGTATCACGGAAACAAATATTTCATAATCATTGTGTATGTTCTACGCGTGTGTTCTCTTTCTTTCTCTCTCTCCCCCCCTCTCTCCCTCTCCCTCTGTCTTCGAAATGTCAAGAGTTTGTGGTTTGTTTGTTGTTGTTGTTGTTGTGAAAGTTTATGAACAGGAAGTCTCCTATTGGGATTAAAACATCTATGTACATTATTATTGTTACTTGTTATCGTTGATCTGAAAACATGAAAAAATATATAATGATTTCCTTCCATTTAAAAAAAATTTTTTATTCTGCTTGTTGCTACGTAGATTCACATTCCATTTGTGATCTTTCTTTAAGATCTTAAAATTTTAAAAATTGATCGTTGAAAACGTTTTTTTTCCATTGCATACACATCCTTAAACTATAGGTTTATTGAAATAATCAACAACGTAAGGTTCCAACTGATACCGGGTAAGTAATGGTGAAGTTAGATACAGGGTATTAGGGAATGATGGTAAGTCAGTTGATGAGGTGATGAATCTTCATCGACTGAGATGGTTAGGCCATGTGTTACTTATGCCTGAACACCGATTACCACGACGCGCTATGCTGACTAGTGTATGGAATGGTTGGAAGAGAGTTAGGGGCGGCCAAACCAAAACATGGCATTAGAGCTTGAAGTCACTAACTTCTAGTCTGAGCCATGTTGGCAGATGCAGAATACTTGGTTGGGGTCCGCGTGACTATCGTAACCAATGGTTGGAGACTGTGTGTGACATGGCTCAGAATCGATCAGAATGGTGTAGGTGTATGCACTCTTTGTCTTCCCTTAAACCTTGAGATTAAAATTGCTTCATATCTTTCTTTCTTCTTGTACTATACCCTTATATACAATCTCACTTTTGTATATTAGCACCAGAGAATTAACTACTTCTATGAATCTGGCGTTCATTTTGTTGTGCGAATGAGGCATGGCAACTTGGACCTATGCATAAATGTGCCTGGTCCTACAATGTAGCTGATTGACTGACTGACCAACTTATACAATTAGATTGTAGTTCATTTGCACTGAACATGTCAATAGCTATCTGAACTCAGTGATTAAGTGGATACTAAATTAGGTGTTTGAAATTAAAGTTATTAGGTTCCAGTACAGAAGTGGATATCAGCACTTCACTGGTAAATACATCCGAGTGAGGAGTTTCAAATATAATGAAATACATATCCTGAATTCCTTTGCTTAAAAACCAGTTCTTTGTGAACTCATATAAATATTTCCTTATGTTCAATTTTGTCTATATCTACCAGTATTATCATGATCTTCAGTGTCTCTGCTTTTCATCTCTTATTACGGTGTAACAACATAAACCTATTCATATATACTTGTTCCAAGCGTTTCTCAAAGTTATCTATACTTTTTGGACCTATTCGTTTTGACTATTATTTATTGGTTTTTGAACATGTATGTTTGTGTATGTGTTCAACAAGTCCCCAAACCCTCACTAATCACTTCCTTCAATTTGAATAGCTAACCAGTCGTACTCTGAATTTCCAGTTTCAATATTTATTCTTCATACATACTTTTTTCATTTCTTCTTCTCCAACTCCATGCTCTGTACCGTTTATTCTTTTTTAATTTTCATCGTAGCTAGAATTATTATGACTTTATTATTATTCATCTTTTTAATTTTTCATTGAAAATAATAAATCGATCAATGTTGTTTGACCACCATTAAGGACCTGCAAGCACTGGAAAACTGTTTCGTCCTATCATGGGACTCGGCAGTGAGCATCTAAGACCTTGAACGCTATAATCGAATCAAGGACCTTCGGTCTCGAGTGAGGAACCTAACTTCAATCAATCCACTATATTTCCTGACCATCTTATCTCTTTTTATCATTGTGCTATAGTGACTTTCGGCGTCGTTCATATTGATTATAACTGACTGATAAATCTTGTTTACTTATTCTATTCTAACCGAATTTCAATCATTTGATGTTTATATTCTCTAGTATGTTGACAAAGAGTAAACGAAACATGAATAAATTCGAGTTTTTCATGAATCAAGAATGAACAACATACTTTTTTGTTCATGTTATGTTCCCTCAGCTACAAAATGTTAATTGTCGTTCTGGACACAAATATCATCATCGTTTATTGATAGTGAAACTAAGTTGTTTAATTAATCTACAAACGTTAAATTAGCCTGTCTAAATTATATTCCCTGTGATTAACTGCTTTTCAGACAATACTATTCAGAATTAAGCTTACCCAACAGAGATCATGTTGTGACGTGCAGTATTTCAGAGTTGATACTGATACGCAATCTTCTTATATGAATTCAATAGAAAAATCTGAATGGTAAAAATTTTGGCTAATGTTATTGTACAGTAGCATCAAAATAAAGAAATCATAAATTCTACTAAGCAGGTTAAGATTTGAATATTTTTCGTGTTCCATAAGTGATTTCTGACCTTTAAGGATTCATTGTTGAAATCATGAGTCAATTGAAGCTAGACCACCATCGCAAACCTGGAAGCACTGTAAGGCCGTTTCGTCCTATTATGGGACTCCTCTGCAGTGACCATTGGAGTTCAACCAAGTCTGTTGCATAGATATCAACTCACTGAAAACAATTAGTGAATGGTTGCTCAAAGATCGTGAATTGGTTGAAGTTAGACATTAACACCGTTGGATGCCAACTGGCTCAGTGGTTTATCGGTCAAGTGCTCCGGCCCGAGACTGGTAGGTCCTTGGTTCGAATCTTGAGAGGTGGAATCGTGGATGCGCAATGCTGAGGAATCCCATAGTAGGACAAAACGGCCGTCCAGTGCTCTTAGGTTTTTCATGGTGGTCTAGCTTCAATTGACTCATGATTTCAACTATGAAAATACTGAAATCTCCACAAAACCCCTTCTGATCTTTAAAGATTCATCATAGTGCAAAAAAAAAACCAGCTTAAAAATGTTTTCACATTGCTTAAACTAAGATTCAAAGGTGACATTATTCATCGGAATCAAAATGAAAATCACTCTCATTGTATTAAGTTAAATATTCGATGATTGATCTCAATGTACTCAGATATCTATCCGTTTAAATTGAAAAGTTTCGTATCATCATTTTAATTCATTTCCATTGTAATGATTGAGATTCTTCGTACTCTTTTGTGAGGTAGATTTATGTCGGTCTTTTTTTAAATAGTGACACTTAATCTTTCCGCACACACACACACACACACAAACCCAACGGTTTACTGGAATGGGGAAAAGAAAACAGAATGAGAAAAAAAAGTTTATTGAGTAAACAAAATCAAAATCTATGTATATTAATCCATGTATATATCTATATATGTATGTCAGCCCACTAAATAGAAAAGAAGAACTTGTAGTGTTTTTTCTCATCCCTTAGAAATAAGAAAACCCATTTCTTGATTAATCTTTTAAACTTCTCATTATTTGACTGGTATTTCATTGATCCAATGTAGTCATTAGAATATAATTAAAGAAAAAAGCCATCGATTTAAGTTATAACTCTTCATTTCATAGTGAACATTTTTCATATCTCATTGATTGTGTTTTTACTTTTTGCTATTAAAAAGACTATTACTTGAATCAATCCTTCACGTTATATCAAATAGAGTCTATGCTAGGAAAGTTCTACTCATTGCTTTCTCGTGGAGGGGGTGTGATTTACGAAATCGAGAGTACGAAAAGTGAATATCCGGCGCTTTAACCGGATTGATGGACACGGAAAGACAATATAGGGGAGTTGGAAAACCCTGATTCCAAACCAATTGTGCAAATAGGCTTCAGTATCCTGAGGGAACAAATGGTGTATGAATCAATCGTTGGTCACCGGCTACCATGGGACTGCATCTCCTTACGATGCTCCACTGCCTTGTGGATCAGATCTTTCGGTCAAAGGCTTCAAGTGTGGGCCCCTAAGAAAACCACTTGCTTCAGTTTGGACAACCGGATAGTATCACAGCCCTCACACAAGTGAAATGAGATTTGTGTGGCGCATATATATCTGGAACCCTCTGTACCAATATTTATGCGTATAAATAAATAAAATAATGAAATCCTTAAGGTTTATCAAGTTCAATTTTAGTATATGATCCGTTAATAATTCTTGATCGAAATTTCAAATAAATAAATACATAACATGATCATTATCTGAAGGGGGTTTTGTGGACATTTTAGTAATTTTATATAGTTGAATTCATGAGTCAATTAAAGCTAGACCACCATGAAAAACCTGGAAGCACTAGACGACCGTTTCTTCCTATTATTGGATTCCTCAGTGGCAGTGCACATCCACAATCCCGCCTCAAGAGATTCGAACCAAGGACCTATCAGTCTCGTGCGCTAGCACTACACTACTGAGCTGACCGGCGTCCAACAGTGTTAATGTCTAAGTTCAACTAATCCACAAAATTGAGCCTCCATTCACCAATGTCTTCAGTGATCAATTATCATTCATTTACTTTACTGAAAGATTCTATATAATTTACTGGAGATAAGAAATCAATCAGTTGTTGAATGTTCATAGTTGAAGTTTCTTGAAATTATTCCATTTTTTATTAGTTCTGTAAAGGTCAGTTGAATCTTTCCATCATTAGTGATAAAGAATTTTAATTGATCAGTTTCTTATTGTTATATATTCATGCTGTATGAATCACTTTCTTAATCTGATTTACAATTTAAGCATTTCGAATCCAAGTGTAATAGTGGTTAACAGTAGAATTCAAGATGCGTTTTGATAGAGTTTTATTCTCCAAATGTGAAGAACTCCAAACAATTCACTTCCACCTGAAGTTTGTGCTGATTATGTTGTTTAGTAGGATGATGAAAGCTCCACGACTAAACCATCCAGCTCAGAGAACAAAACTCCATCAAAATCATCCACTTGATCTGCGAATCTTCTCCACTATTCAAAATACGTGTTTCGTCCTATTTGGGACTCATCAGAAAAATGTGCTTCTATTACAGTAATATTGTTCATATTAAAACTTGGATGTTTTTAGGTTTCTCTCTGTTATTTATTATCAGACTTTACCTCTAAGCATATTCCATTTTTCTTATTGTAAGATGCATACTCTCGAGTATATATATTCATTTGTATGCTTTTCATGAACTCTTTTGTGACCGGTTTAATCATATTCATAATTGGTGAATGGTTACTCAACTTCGTGGATCAGTTGGAGTTAGACATTAACACCGTTTAATGCCGGTTAAGTGCTGTAGCACGAGACTGGTAGGTCCTGGGTTCGAATCTCGTGAGTGCGTGATCGTGGATGCGCACTACCACTGAGGAGTCCCATAATAGGACTAAACGGCCATCCAGTGCTTCCAGGTTTTCCATGGTAGTTTAACTTCACTTGACTCACGCTTTCAACTATGAAAATATTCATATAATTATAAAATATCATGATAAGAACGCTTAGTATATACACATATAAATCATTTTTGACCACAGTTATTATTATTCATACACTTTTCAGGTCATAAGTTCATAATTTCATGGTTTAAAAAACGAAAAAAAAATTAATTTTTTTTGCTTCGTTTATTTATTGATCTAAGTACATATATGTGTGATCATTCAATGAATGTGGTTACTTCGTGGTTGTTGTTGTTGTTGAGTGAAAACTTTTTTTTTCTTCTATCATCTTTCGGATTACTATTTCTACCATTATGGGATTTGAATCGATAATTGTGCCTTTGTGTTAATGTGGTAAGGGCAACTCGAACTGATGTATGTACGTATGTACGTACGAAGTTCTACGTTGTGACTGACTGACTAACTGAATGACTGATATGATATCTTATGTATTTGTTTCCAGACAAATAAACTAGGTCGAAATTTATTTTGTTTACAGGACACTTTTCATTGGTATTATTGTTTTATAGGTAATAGTTATTAATCTTGAATATATATTTAAGAATGGGTTAATGATAAGGAATTTAGATTAATGTATTACATGTATTGAAGGTAAGATGGGTGATTGGAAGTGGTCACTACCCAGTGATCGATCAATTATGATGTATTTAAGGTATACAATGTTTAAGTAGATTCAAAACTGTCACATACTATGTGTATTTTTTTTTAATAATTTGGAACAACGAAATTGTATTCATCATAAATATGTAGGACTATAGAGTGAGGAATACTGAAGTTAAACTAAGGGTACTACGTATAAATTGACAAATAGACTGATGTTTTTTTAATGAGTTTTTATCTAAGTTGAGTACTCTATTTATTGGTGTAGGAGTAGTTTGGAAGAAAATGGCCAATTGATTAGTTGCTTACCCCTGTTACCCCTCGTGAAGGAGCATAGGCCGCACACCGGCATTCTACATTCAACCCCGTCATGAGCAATCCTTTCTAGTTAACATTCATCCTTTTCATATCTGCTTCTATTTCCCGGCATAATGTGTTCTTTGGTCTTCTTGTTTTCCGCTTCCCTTGAGAATTTCAAGTTAGAGATTAACTCGCTATGCAGTTTGGTGATTTCCTTAATGTATGTTCGATCCACTTCCAACGTCTTTTCCTAATTACCTCTTCAGCTAAAAGCTGGTTTGTTCTCTCCAATAAAAGGCTGTTACTGATAGTATCCAGCCAGTGCATGTTGAGTATTTTGCGTAGACAACTGTTTATAAATACTTGTACCTTCTTGACGATGGTTTTAGTAGTTCTCCACGTTTCAGCTCCATACAGTAAGACTGTGTTGACGTTCGTATTGAAGGTTCTCAATTTGAAATTAGTTGACAATTGTTTTGAGTTCCATATATTCCTCAATTGTAGAAATGCTGTCCTTGCTTTGCCAATCCTCGCCTTTACATGTGCATCAACATCAAAAACATTCCCATTTATTACACTCAACATTAATTCATGAAGTTATTGACCGTTGGATTAAACATTATTGATGGGTACAGGCTATCTGATTAGGGATCCGCGTAATTATTATGATCAACAGTTGGAGATGTTGAGTGAAACAACTTAGAATCGATCGTCATGGTGCAGACTCTTTCATCATTTGTCTTGCTTTAAATTATTTAACATTCAATATAGTATTAGTTGATGTTCAACACTTTATCAGTGCTCTGTTTTCTTTTTTAATTCTTTCATAGATTCCAGCAATTTCATTGGCTTACGAAGAAGCTGAAGCAGATATTATGAAACGTATGCCACGTGATCCATTACATGATAAATTAGTGAATGAACGTTTAATTTCAATGGCTTATGGTCAAATTGGAATGATACAAGCATCAGGTGGTTTCTTTGTTTATTTTGTTATTATGGCTGAAAATGGTTTTTGGCCATCACGTTTACTTGGTATACGACGTGAATGGGATTCTAAAGCTATTAATGATTTAGCTGATTCTTATGGACAAGAATGGGTAAGTGGTTGTGTTTTTCTCTTTTCAAAAAAACAGTGTGCATAACTACAAAGAAAATCTTTGAGGTAAATTGTTTAAGTGAGAAATTTGGACAATATCATCCACTTACCTACTTCATATAGAAGGGGAGTTCTTAATGTGTTCCATGAAATCGTTAAATCAATTCCGTTCTGACCGTATTGTTTGTGATTTTTTCTATTATTTATATTAACTTTATTTGTTTGGTTAAACTCTATTCACATGGATTATTTGATATTTTTCATAAAGATAGACAAAGATGGTCTATATCACTATTATTATTGACTGCGGAATTCCGAAAAGTATATCTCGAAGCTAGTATATGGTGACCACATGATAATAACTAGCATAGGGTTTGTAGATGTGGATTTTAACTGGTTTGAGTTGGACAATAATACCATTGGATGCCGACTCAATGGTCTAGAGATCCTGGGTTCGATCCATGGTGACAGGGTCGTAGATCAGCACTACTGAGAAGTCTCATACTTTGGAGAAATGACATTCCAGTGCTTCCAGGTTTTCAATGGTGTTTGATTTCAATGGAACTCAGCAATCTCCATAACCCTATAATGAGGTTATCACATTGTTCGTTAATTTGACTCTTATCTTTGAACATTTCTTCCGTTGATTCTAACTTATTTTTAATACTACAACGTAACTTATATTCAATATTTGGGAAATCTTGTTAATTCACAATAATTTTATCAAATGATGCTTGAATAACTGCAGTGGTAATGTTTGACTTAGATTATGAAGCTTTCATAATGCCAGTTTGAATAGTATAAGGACGATCACCCCCCTCAATATTGAATAAAGCTAGATTGAATACATCAAAGAAAGGAGTTTTATAGGCTCTCCTCCTTCTGAATGTTATGGTATTCTTCAAAGTTATCTTTCTTCACTTCATTAATCAATTAATAAAAATTAATCTTTGATCTTGCACAACCCCTTAGCTGTTGTCTGATGATTGGACTTCACTGGTCATGGCTTCTCACTAAAACTCCAGAATTTCCATCTTTTCATAGTTGATCTAAGCTTGATTACCATTGAAAACCTGGAAACACTAGATGGTTGTTTTGTTGTAGATTCACACTGCTGTGAAGTCCCCATATTAAGAAGGAAATAGGCATCCAGTGTTTTCACATTTTCATTGGTGGTCTAGCTAGTCTAGATCGAATCATGAATTCAACTTTGGAAAAATACTACAAACTTCATAAATACCCTCCACCTCCATATTGATAAAATTATTTTTTTTTGTTTATTGTTTATCCTTTCTAATAGACATATAATCAACGTAAACGATTAGAATATACATGTCATACAGCATTTTTTGCTTCAATTGTTATTGTACAATGGACTGATTTAATGATTTGTAAAACTCGACGTAATTCTATATTTCAACAAGGAATGTGGAATCATCATTTAACATTTGGTTTATTCTTTGAAACAACATTAGCTATTTTCTTATCATATTGTCCTGGTTTAGATAAAGGTTTACGTATGATGCCATTGAGGTAAGTTCAATTAATTCGGATGTAAAGCTTTTATTCTTCATTTACTTTCTTTTCTGGTCTATTCAAAGCTTAAAATGTAGGGAATAGTAGTAGTCTTGGAATTTAGGAAGCGACTAAGAAGTCATTATTAAGCATTCCCGATAGTAGTAGTAGTAGTCATATCAATGAACTGAATTCTTAGTTATAAAAGATTTCAAATATGTACATTTAAAGAATATTAGTAAAAACAATTCAAGTTCTTCAAACCACCAATATTGTTCAGTCAGTAATCATTGGCGATCTTATGATTTCTAAGATTTAAATGATGAACTGATCTTAACTAGATCATCCTTTGAAACGTGGAAGAGCTGAACAGCCATTTCACCCTACTATGAGACTTCTGTTGAGTGTGCATTTACAACTCCGCATCTTGGAATCTAACTCAAAACCTTCGGTTTTGTGCCTTGATCATTGGAATCCAATCATATTTGGTGTGAGATAACAGGTGATGAATGAGGTTAAACAAAATCAAAGATTGACTGAAGTTAGACATTAACACCTCTGCATACCGGCTTAGTAATCTAAATGTTAAACGTTCATACACGAGAACGAAGCTCGTGAGTTGAATTCCGACTTACGGGGTCGTAGTTGCACACCGAACAGAAATCTCATGAAAGGACCAGACGGCTGTCCAGCACGTTCACGTTTTCAATGAATGATGAGAATTCTACATAAATTCCTTTTACTGATATTACTATCATCAATATTATTAACATTCAACTATCTATACAAACAATGCGTTAATTGTTCAGTTGATTATTTTCGTTATTATTATTAATAATTTCGCTGAACTTCATTCAAATATAAGAATTTAGGCTAACACCAACAGCAACATCACAAACAACAGTCCAACTGGTCCGACTTCAGTACATTCACTTAAACGATTGATTATTAGTTTGATGAACACTGATAATTCTTTTACTCATTGTTCGCTATGTCAAATTGTATTAGTTTAATGATGGATAATATCGTTAATAAATACACAAACTGTTCTTTAATCTCTATCATTGACAGTATAGCAAATATATATGCCACCCTGAAGATGATCTATTTCCGCGATATTTGATGATAATAATAACATCAAATAAGTTTGTACATTTACTGAACCAACTGAATATTATACTATATTATTGGATGTCTCTTCAATTGCTTATCTCTTTGTATATATTGATGTCTTTTTTTCTTAAACTTTTCTCTTTTAGATTTACATGGTGGCTTCCAGGTCTACCATTCAGTTTTCTGATATTTGTCTATGATGAAGTAAGAAAATTCCTACTTCGACGGTTACCTCCTGGATCATGGCTTGAAAAAGAAACATATTATTAGTTGTAGTTATAGTAAATCTCCTCTCCCCTTTATTATATATGAGTACATATAAATATATATGCATTCTTGTCATCTCTATGTATGTGTATTGCACATTTGTAGTTTAAATGAATTGATTCTTTATTTCTCTCTATATCACACTTTTCACGCATACATATATACACACACATGCGCACACTACTACGATGTCCTCTTGGAAATATTAACATCTTCTGTATTGAAACTATTAAATCCTGATTTAGATTATTTGAAACCTTATGAAGTTCTTTATTTTACATCACTCATATATATGTGTGTGTTTGTGCTTATTCACTTGCTTGTGTATTATTATCTGTGCTGTTTTCTAGTTAATCAGTTGATGATAATGATGATAATGATGATGATTACCTACATTCTATTTTTTCTTCCTTCACTCTGTATTGTTCTCTTCTCTTTATTTGAATAACGTTCTTTCTGAAATGGATCAAACAATTTGTGACTGAGAATGTCATCTTCTTATATCCTTCTTATCATTACCATCTTTTTGATTATCATTGTCAAAATCGTTGCTATACCTCTTATTATCATAAAGTAGAATTGAAACACAATATACATTACATGATTAGTAATATAATTATTATAAAGAAATGCTCCTTATCTTACAGTGATTTCATTTCAAGGTGGGTTCTTTCTAATATCAATCTATTTTTACCATCATCATCATTATTGTCATTACTGCTATTCGAATACTACTTACTACTACTACTACTACTACTAGTTAAATTAGTGAGATAATCAGTAGTGTAATAGGTGTGTATTATCTACTAGTATTTGTAGTAGTAATGACAATTATCATTTAGATACATTTATTATTATTATATTATTTTGTTTGTTTGCTAGTTTTTCATCGAAATTTAAATTGTCGCCATATATATTCAGATATATCGATACACCTCCCTCTCTTTTTTTCTCAATTTCTTTCAATGGTAGATTGTTTCTTAACCTCCTTCTTCCCCTCCCTTGTTTTTGTTTCTTGTATCGATTAAGTTGATTTTGTATATTTCACATTGATTTGTTTGTTTGTTTTCATTTTTTTTTTCTATGAATAATAATTATGATTATTTAGAAAAAAAAATTGTTTTTGTTTTTTTTTCGTTTTTTTTTTCTCTCTGAAAGCGTGTGAATTAGATTAAAGAAGAAAAAAACAACAAGAAAAAAAAGGAAAGTAAATTATTGTGTTATGATTATGATTGTTTATCATTGTTAATTGGATATTTATGAAAGATTATGATGAATTGTTTTTCTTTTCTTTTTTTTTTGTTCTCCTATTCCATTGTTATCCCTTTTTTCTTTGGCTTGAATTACTCTCGTTTTCATCTTTGTTGTGTGTATGTTTGTATGTTTCACTTTATGGTCTGTTGAAATTTTTTGATAATTTGATGATCGACATTTTTGATTGAATGTTTATAGACTTTGGTATGTGTTTTTTTTTTGTTGTGTACTATGAATAAAGGATTCTATAATGATTTATATCTTGAATGTTCAAGAACATGTCCCCTCTCTCTCTCTCTCTCTCTCTCTCTTTGATCCCCTCACACACACATATATTATTATTGTGTATTCAATTGATGAATACAATCAACTATAATCATTATGAATAGAATCTATTATGATTATCATAATTAAAATAGTGTATACAAGATCATATTCTATTTGATTTAATGCTATATTACATCTACATATAGAAGTCACTAATCATTCATTCATTTTGTAGTATATAATTCTATTATCTTATTGTTATTCATATCTTTATTGTATTGTTCCTTTTTTTCTCTCCCATTCTCCCTCGCTTTCTTCCTTCCTTCCTATCCTATCCTATATCTGTTTCTCTTTTTTCAATAATTACGTAATAGAATATTCAGTTTTGTTTTAACCAAAAACCTATTCATTTAAAACAAACAATATTCTAATTCCATATTGATATTTATATTCTATTATGATGATTATTCCAATGATTTAAATAGTTATTAGTTCATGGTAATTCTTTTTTTTTGTTATTTTTCAATTCTCATAACTTGTCTAATTTGGATTTATCACATCTCATTTGGTTTATTTTAGATATAATTTTTGTTTTAAAACAACAAAGATTATACAATAGATCAATTCTTGTATGTTTAGATTCTCAATAAAACTAGATCTTGATAGAGTGTGTGTGTGTGTGTGTGTGTATTTGTTATTTAGATATTTTATCTTTTCTCCCTTAGTTCTACGTATATATGCAGTGGATAAGAGCAAGTTTGAGGAATTTTTCATTTCCATGATAGCATATATATATAGTGTTAGTTAAGTAACTAGGTTATTTCCCCCCGCCTTTTTTTTTAAAGAATTAGATCAATAGTTTCTAAGACTACTCTAACTGATTGATTTTTTTTTGTTTCTTGCCCCATTTTTTTCAGTTGTTGTTGTTGTTAATATGTTGGTATTATTGTCATTGATGGTTTATTTTTTGTTTCATCCATTTCCCCGGCACCGCCCCTCTTCGCCCCCCCCCCGTACATCTAATTCGAAATTACGTGATTTTTTTTTATTATTGAAGTATTATTATTACACAAAAATGATATTAACTGTTAGCCATAATAGTAATATATGTGTATGTGTGTGTGGTTGTAATAGAGGCTCACATACGCACGCACACACACACACACGAGATGAGGAAATACTGATCGTTCTTTTTTTTTCGCATCCGTATTCATCCATCGGTTTGTTCTCTTTTTTTTTAAAAAAAATAAAAAAAATTCGTCGTTCTCTCATTCACTAATTTTGTTTTTTTTTTCTTTTTTTTTCATTACACATTATATTTGTTTCTTGTTGATTTATTCAATTGGGTTTTCATTGTAGGAGTCTCAATAAATTTGAATTTACAATAATTGACTTCCCATTGTTATCATCATTGATATTGATTGTAATGTGTATTATAATGGTACTAGTAGTTTCGAGGTGATAGGTCGAGATTGGTAGGTCCTGGGTTCGAATCTCGCGAGGCGAGGTCGTGGATGCGCACTGTTGAGGAGTTGCACAATAGGACGAAACGGCCATCCAGTGCTTCCACTTTCCCCTGGTGGTCTAGCTTCAATTGATTCATGATTTCAACTATAAAAATACTAAAATCTCCACAAAATCCCTTCTGATTAAAAATAAGTTTAGTGGTGGATAGTTATGGTAGAAGAAGAACTCTGAGCCAATTCAGGATACTTAAGTGAGAATAATGTTGGATCTACTTTGACTGAGATGGTTAAGATATGTGTCAATGTTGACGTATGATTTTAGTGTAGGATTAGATTGAGAGAGAGCCCCTAATACAAGTCTATGTTGTCATTGACCGTTGGATCGATCCGTGTGACTACATGCAGGCTATCTGGTTGAGATCCACGTGATTATTGTGACCAATGTTTGGAGACTTGGAGCGAAAACATACCTCAAAAACGTTTACAATGATCCTGTTCGATACACATGTGTCTCTTACTATTCCATGATTGTGTTCTGGTTCGTGTGGTCGTTATAAGATCAGAACGGAAGATATGTTTCGTGATTTCAGTTTAGAGGTATAGGAAAATTACAAACTACATGCTGGGGTGCTCGTTCTTAGAGAACCGTGGTAAAGCCAACAATCATCTTTAATTGCTAGAATATCGTATCATTGATGGGTACTTTATATATGGAATCAACATACTGGACTTGAACTTTGTCATTCACTTATAAAATGTGACGTACTAACGTTATCTGCGCTTTACGTATTAGGAGATTTGGTAGAAACTTCTTCCTGTCGTGGTGTAGGCATAACGTTATTATTCAAAACAGAACAGTCATTTCCTCGAATAGTTAGTCGGTTATCCTCCACCGGTTAATTGGAGTGGTGATAACTCAAATATGTAAAGGTATACCCATCCCTCCAACTCATATAGGATAAACTATGAGCTCTTCAGAAGCTTTCCTCGTTTCTTTAAACATATGGTCGTTCAGATTTTGTGATATCAGACAATTTTAATTCCAAAGTGATTAGACTAAGTAAACATAAACTAGAGTTGATCTTTCGGTGTTACGGCCTAGAAAAACAATGATGATAACCATTTACTACAATTATTTACACGTAGCAAATGCCAACCTTGGATATTGCTGAGTAGGCTGACCTCAACAATAACTAAGCAATGAACACAAACAGGTCATATTGGTGATCGTTGAAGAATTTCAATATGTAACACTATTCTACACTGGAGCACATATTTGAACCCCCATTGTTAGCACCTGTAATTCACAAATGTTCAGCATTATTATCACAGTAGGTTGATAGAAATTCTAAAATTCAATTATAGTTTACACCATAGAGGTGAGTATTTAAACAATCACTGAAAATCTTCAAAGCTGTGGATAGACTTTAATTACTTTTCAAAAGTAACGAAATTTCATATCAGCAGTCTAAAGTTGAAAATTAGTTTGAGGGATCTTGCAGATTATTGAATATTTTAGTTTAAGTCACCGAAATATCTTAGATAACTATTGGAAACCAGGAAGAACTGGACAACTGTTTCGTCCTAGTATTGAACTGCTCTGTAAAGTTAAAAAACGATCCCATGTGGGCTTGAAGACGCAAGTGTTTCTTGTGAGGTTATTTGCAAAACCATAGATGTCATGGAATCGACTGACGGTTAGGTCATGAGTGTGCACTTTTGAAGAGTCCTATAACAAGACATCTACTAATGCTTGGAATTCAACATTCACATACATGAAATCATTCCGTACTTTAAACAAGTCTTCTATGTGCAAGAGTTCAAAGAAATTGAAAACAATAAACAGACTCAAAAAAGTGAATTGAGAAAATCAATGAATTGTGATACTGATGTCATTCTAACAAAAGTATATTCCCTTGTCAATTAAAATGTTTTGCTTAATAATATCATTCATACTGAATGCTACTCTATTCACAACTCTCATTCATTATATAGTCATCTGCCTAACTTAAAGTCGTTTTGATCCCTACAAGTCTTCCTTTTGCATACGTTTCATCATTGTATTTTTGCCTTCCCCCCTTTAAACTGTTTTTTATTGCCTTATAACGTGTTTGTCAGCTGTGTTTTTCTTCAAACGTTTCTTTTTATTTTTCTCTCCTTATTGTAATATTTGTTGCGTTTGTAGAATTTTTTTTCTCTCATTAAAACTATTGAAATAAGTAGTATATATCATTGCTTATTACTTGAAAATAAGCGGGTTTTTAAACACATAAAAGAAAAAAACGGATTATTTTGAATTCATGAATCGATTGAAGCTAGACCACTATTGAAAACCTGGAATCACTGGGCAGCTATTTCGTTCTACTATAAGACTCCTCAGCAGTGCTCATCCACGACCTCACACACAGGATTCGAACCCAAGACCCTCAGTCTTATGTATGGTTGTTCAACCTGTAGACCACTGTGCTAGTATTCGGTGTTGTTGATGTCTAACTACTGAGGAGTCCCATACTAGAACGAAGCGGCCATCCATTGCTTCCAGGTTTTCAATGGTTATCTAACTTAAATCGAATTATGAATTCAACTATCATATTAATTTTATTTATAATAATCTACTCAATACTCAATTTAATTGAAATTATCAAGTCAAATCCTGGGAATGATACCTAAGATACCATGATTGGTTTATTATAACTAATATTGACGATTAATCTATCAATCAAGGGAACGGACTCAATTCACTCGATAGATCTTTATATTCTGGACTTGTCTGAAACAGACCTTCGATATTTATAGTTGTTCCAATGGGTAGACCAACTTTACCTATTAAATTCGTTATCTATAAACGATTAATAATCTCCAGTGTTGAACATTTTGGATTCTCTTGTAGATGACTAAGTGTCCACATGAATGAATTTGGGAAAACTGCCTTTGAACACAATATTTAAGAATCAAATAATTAAGCGTAAAACTCGACTTAAATTTTTTCAGAGTTAATCAATTACATGGAAGAAACAAGTCATATTTACAGTAAAGGTAGAACAACAAAAAATGCCTTTGATCGAGATTATGAATCGATTGATGTTGGATGACCATTGAAAACCTGGAAAACCGTTTCGTCCTATTATGGGACTCCTCAGCAATGCGCATCCACGATCCAACACATGGGATTCGAACCAAGGACCTTTGGTCCCGAGAGCAAATAAATACTAGGATGAAACGGTCGTCCATTGGTTTCCGATTTTCAATGGTGGTCTAACATCAATTGATGCATGATCTCAATCAAAAACTTAACAGTCTCCACAACCTCATACTGATAAAAAACAAGACCTATTCTATGAATTTGATTTACAATACTTAGAATGTTCTACATACATTCTATGATGAATATGTAATGTTACTCATAATAAAACTTATCCAATGATTCATTGAATGCCAGTTTGTTTGATATTACTATATATAGTATCGGTTTGTAATATGAATGCCAACTTTATTTGTACTATGACCCATAAACAATCTTTAATCATATTGTAATATAAAATCACTACACCTAAATTTTTAACCTTCTTCAGAGCATTTAGTTGTTTATGTATTTCTTAATGTTGTTCAAGATGATTATTTCAAAGTTATAATGGGAAAATCATGTTCTTTTAATCAGGATAAACTTAAATGAATGGTAGTCATTACCTAACAATTTGTATCAGCCTGGTTATCTCTGTAAATTGTTGTGTATTTTCTATGCCAGTTATCAAACTATACATTATTATTAACAAAGATGGACGGTGATTAGCCACAGAGTCCAGGACGTACGTATTGTCCTGTTTGGAACTCGTCAGATAGATATACCTGGATCCCAGAGTTGATGTTCACTCCGGATATCAAACCTAGTGCTGTCAGCCTAAATATATGTGTCGTTTTCCTTATAGTTCGACATTGATATGTATATATGTGTTTAACATTGTTGATAAAATCAATACCAACCATATGGAGTCAAGTTAGACAAAACTATTACGAACACAATCCTAAGAACATCATATAGTACTGAAATCATAAAACATTGAATGAAGAAAGAGTTAAATACCAACAGTCTAACTCCTAAGCACATATCGGCGGCGTTTTTAGTTATGAAAATGATTTGTTTGTTTAAACATGTAAATATATCGGTACAAGAAAACATCAAATAAATATGCATCAAACAAATCATTCGATTTGTTTGAGAGCTTGGATACTGCTCGAGCGCCCAGATTGAAACAGGTGATTTTTGTAGTAGGACACACCCTAAGCCTTTAACCTAAAGGTTTAATCTACAAAGCATTGGAGCAATATTAGGAGATACAGTTCCATAGTAGCCCATGACCAACAAAGATGAAGTAAGTACTTCCCTACGAAAACGATGTATTTTGATGAGGAGAAGACTGACTTCCTGTAGAGGCTGTTACTATTTCAAGCCCACATAGGTTATTATAGACTTTGGAAAAACCAATTTATCCAATCTTGTCAAACTACCTTTTGACCTTGTCAATTAATCACACATCAACCTTGAATGTTTTTATATGAACGTACGTGTGTATGCCTCATCACATGTCTGTAACTTATTTTGGTTTAACTATAAATATTGATTCACTCTTCGTTAAACGGAGTTGGCTTACATGCGCTTCGCTTTCTCCTCTTTTTTCTCGTCTCCATAATTGCTTGTTCAAATTAGTGAGTGCATGATATATACATATTCGAAATCGATACTTGTTCTTGACTTATTTTCATTCCGTTATTCATTAACATCATGTACGTCGATAATTATATAAGAGGATAGTCAAAATCTATACATATCAACAGTAATCATTCTATAACGATTATTTGTCTAATCTACATGGAGTCAGATTTTGGGTCTCTAAATTACCCTAAACTTTATATCAACAATATTCATATAAGCAAAGTTGGATGGTGGCTAGCAGCTGAATCTAGGACGTGCGTTTCGTTCTATCTGGAACTCGTCAGCTGAATGTACATGCATCTCACAGTTGATGTTTACTCTGGAACTCGAACCCAGTAACTTTCGCTTCAAACGCCATCACGTTATCCACTTAGCTACTGAGATGCGTGTACATCCAGCTGACGAATCTCAACTAGGACGAAAAGTGCGTCAAACTGAATTCCCCTGCTAGCCACTACCCAACTTTGCTTATAATCCTTGTGACTTCAGGCAATATCAAGGCAGTCCTCATCGGATGCACATATGCCAATAAGAGACTGATCAATTGCAGTCTTAAATAACAATGGGAAGATACTGGTAAACAACACCAAATGAATTTAATATTCATATAATTTTAGAACGAATAACATATAAAGTACACATATCATTTTATTAGGTAATATAAAAGTTATTCTGTCCAGAAAATAATAATACTGGAATATATAACCGGAAATATAGTCATTTAACATTGAATATGATGATTTCAACATCATTATAATATTGATATACACACTTATATATACATAGATATGTATGTATATACATACACTTGATTTGATCAAATAACTTAAATTATCCATATGAACAATGATTTCAGATTGAATGTAACCATCCCAAGAAGTGTTATGTTCAATAGATCAATTAAGTACTATTACTACTACTACCACCACCACCACCACTAATACTACTACTACTACTACTACTACTACTACTACTACTACGACTACCACTACCAATACTACTATTACTACTACTACTACTAATAATAATAATAATAAAATCATTGTTAATTTCATCATATTCAATCATGATAAACAATATCATAAATGTATGCAAACTACAAATTGCCTACAATTTTTTAAACAATTTAGATTGATATTTTAAATATTGTAATAGATTGGATGACATATGAACAATAAGACTTGATTGTTTATCAAGTGATAACGATAATCATGATCATGATTGAATTAAATGTAAAATAATTATGCTCTGTTGATTAACTAAGTGACCAAAATCAACAATTAGAACATTGACTTATATGATTTTGGCATTGTGCCAAATCAATAATGTGGTAATCAGTATGAACAGTCTAGAGTCATCTTGTCCCCATTGATTACAGAACAGAAATTTCAGCTTCCACTATATGAATCACATGTTTCAAACATACTCAGTTTATATATACACAGACCGGATCACATCACTCCGTAAAATGACAAGTAATAATTATACAAGATCAAGCCAAAGTGACCGTAAGTGTGAGAGGCTGTAACTAATCTATTGGGAATAAGTTAATCGTATAGTAGTAGACAATAGGTCAAATGAAAGCTTATAATAAAAAGGAATATGTATATACATAGTTAATTACTAGTTATACAATAAGAATATATGTAATAATAGTCCATAAATGACTCCTAGCAGTTATCTTTCATTTATTCTTCATTAAAATATAACACATTGACCACTGATTTAAAATTGAAATTTGGTTTCTAGGTACGTTACAAGATTATTGATTTGGTCGATTGTTTTTTTCGAAAATAACAGTTACTGTAGTGGCTCCGCCCATAGCTCTTCTTCAGTTGTTGCCGGTCCCAAGCTTGGTTAAAGGAGGAGGGTTGGGCAGTAAATTTCATTCACGGAAATTCAATCATTTATCAAATTATTGTTTACCTATATTAAAGACTCAAAACTATAACTTGTTCACAAAATAGTTAACTTCATTATATAATTTTATATAGTTGAGATCATGAATCAATTGAAGCTAGACCATTATGGAAAACCTAGAAGCATCGGACGGCCGTTCCGTCTTACTGTGGGATTCCTCAACAGTGTAATGTTTTTTTTTGTTATAGACTATGATGTGTTATTATATAAGAGATTAGAAAATAGTTCATTTAATTCATTAAATAGTCTGTAAGTTAGCTGAACATCACTTGATGATTAGGGATTTTATTTCAGAAGTTGATTTGTTCAGATCAAATCATGATTAATAAAGAACTAACGTGTTATAAATTCAATTCATTTCAAGCTATGAATATGATTGTCTTATTATGATCGACCTCGTTTTATTTCATCCAATATTGACTTCTTTATACAATGAATGTTATATAAGTCTCAACTGAAACGTCTACACGTATAATTTGACGCCTACTTATTTACTTATGCCTGTTATCCCTCGTGGAAGAGCATAGACCGACTACCACCATTCTCCATCTAAATCAATACTGAACATTACTCCCCACTTGTTTCCAGTTGTTATTCATCCTTTTCATAACTACTTCTAATTCCCGACTCAGTGTATTCCTTGGTCTTTTTCTTTTCCGTTTCCATTCTTGATTACAATATATGGCTTGCCTCGTGATGCAGTTTGATGATTTATTCAATATATGTCCTATCCACTTTCATAATCTTTTCTTTATTTCCTCTTCAGTTTGAAGCTGGTTTGTTCTTTCCCATAGAAGGCTGTTGCTGATGGTATCCGTCCAACGGATATTGAGTATCTTGTGTAGACAACTGATTATAAATAATTGTACCTTTTAGATAATGGTTGTAGTAGTTCTCCACATTTCAGCTCCATACGGTAGGACTGTCTTGACGTTCTTATTGAAGATTGTCATTTTAGTGTTGGTTGACAGACAGTTGTTTTGAGTTCCATATATTCTTCAACTGTAGGAATGCTGCTTTTGCTTTGACAATCCTATAACTTGACGCTACTGTGTATATAAAAAATTATTCATCCCTAGGTAGTGAACTTTACCACTTCTATCTAGTTTGTTAATGCTTATTGTAATTTATTAGCAAAGTTGTAATATATCTGCTATTCTATCTGATTTAACATGGATTATAATGTAATGGAATTTTAAGTGGTTGATGGTAATCAATCGGAAATTTTGTTCAATCCAGATTTTTGTGACTGTTAACACTCGTTAAGTATCAGAGGGGGTGGGAGAGCAATTTCTAGCGACTATTAATTGCCTGATGAATATTGTCAATAAATTTTGTGGACTTACTAAGAAACAAACACTTGGTTTTCTATACTTATCACTTACACTAATACGAATCAACCTATGCATATATATGTCCTATTTGTATTCGTGGGTTGATTTTTATGGTAACATTTAATGGTATCCCCCAAATGCCCTGTTACGGCCGAGAATCAGGAGAGTACGCTCTCCTTCTCCAAATGCTCTCATATGACCACGCGTATATAGCCTCTGCCAGGAAAGTCCTACTCACTGCCTTCTCGTGGCGAGGGTGTAATTTACGAAATTGAGAGGACGAAAAGCGAATATCCGGCGCTTAAACGAGTTGGTGGACACGGCAGCTCCACCTAGAGGAGTTGGAAAACCCTGATTCCAAACCAATGGTGCACATGGGCTAACTCCAGGATCCTGATGGAGTAAACGGCGTATGAATCATACGTTGGTCACCGGCTGCCATGGGACTGCATCTCCTCACGATGCTCCACTGCCTTGTGGATCAGACCTTTAGGTCAAATGCTCCGAATATGGCCCCCTATGAAGACCACCTGCTTCAGTCTGGGCACCTTGGCAGTATCACAGCCCTCACACAAATCTCAGTTGATTTGTGTGACGTATATGTAACTGGTGCCCCTTTGTACCAATATTTATGTTTTCAAATAAATAAATAAAATCCCTTACTTTTGTACTCTGTCTATATTGATGATGTTCGAGGTAAATGTTTAGTCGAGTGAAGAGAAAATTGCCATATATTAGATTACATTTCAACTCTGCCTGTAGCCCCTCCTGGGGCTACTACCGTTCCCAAGCTCGGATAAAGAAGGAGGATTGGGCATGGGGTTAGCGACCTCATCCCGTAGAAAACTAGCTCGCCAAAAAAAAACGCTAACCAGAAAAAAGTAAGTAGGATTTCATTTCAGGATTTGGAAGTCCTATACCCCATTATGTTTATAATATTGTAATATGCAATGATTATGAAGTTGTATGATAAAAAGAAGGTATTCTATTCTCTAAATTGAGTAGTTTCATCATGAAGATTTCATTATTTACCCAGATGACATTAATAATAACCACATACTATGACAGCATTTAATCCATTAAAACAAATGATGTTGTCTGGGAATCCAATGAAAAATGTCGACTAGAAGTAGCCTTAACCTATTCATTCTTCAGCCTTTGAGGTCATTGTTCTATTCGTTCAATGAATAAGTAATAACCATATGAAGTGTAATTTTTAATTAATATTGGATTTCAAGCCTTAACTTTTACTAGATTTGTGTGTTTCCTCTGACATGTTAAGGTAAGCTATACTGAATATATTCATAGCAGATAGTTATCTATGACTATAGTATAACCTAAGGTGTAATCTATAATGATCAATACACTCTGATATACACTAATCTCTCATTAAATAAATAGGAAAACGAGTATTGAGTACGACTGAATGGGGGTTATAAACGTGTATAAAGAATCACTGCTATGATTGACCGTTGATGGTTAAGATTAGGAATTAGATTTATGGTTTTCATCACGAAGTGGCATCAGTTAAAATGCCAAAACTCTATTTGCACAAGTGGATGTTTGGATTTCACGTCAAGATCTAAGACCTGTTATCTTAAATCTGATTGGTTTGTTCATAAATTATAGTTTGGACGAATTTTTTCATTGCTTACATCATAGACTGATCTTACTTAAATAAATAGTAAGAAGTATTAGAAAATGATTCCATCTTAGTATGTAACTCTTTAGCAGTTTACATCTACGATTTCATTCAGTAGCTTCACGTCCAACGTAGAGCTCTATCATGCTCATAAACGTATTGTTCTAGCTGGATGCCTCATCCTAGGACACGAAACAGTCGCCTAATTGTTTTCTCATGTTTTCAATCTTTATTTGACTAATATCAGTACTACGTGTTATAAACTATAAAAACAAAACAATCTATACAACAACTTATTACATATCTACTTACGCCTGTTACTCCCAATGGTCGCCAACCAGCATTCTCCAACTCACTCTGTCCTAGGCCTTCCTTTCTAGTTTTATCCAATTGTTCTTCATTTTTCTCATGTCTGTATCCATTTCTCGACGTAATGTGTTCTTTGGTCTTCCTCTTCTCCTTTGACCTTCAGGATTCCAAGTGATGAGGGCTTGCCTTATGATGCAGTTGGGTGATTTCCTCAATGTGTGTCCTATCCAGTTCCGGCACTTCCTCCTGATTTCTTCCTCCACTGGAATCTAGTTTGTTTTCTTCCACATTAAGTTGTTGCTGATAGTGTCTGGCCAACGAATCCGAAGTATTTTGCGTAGACAACTGTCAATAAACACCTTTATCCTCTGAATGATGGCTTTCGTAGTTATCTATGTCTCCGCCCCATACAGTTGAACTGTCTTGACATTTGTATTGAAAATTCTGATGTTGATGTTGGTTGACAATTGCTTTGTCAACCAACATCAACATCAGAATTTTCAATAAAACAACACCTTTTAAGAAGAATAATTTTTTATTTCTCAGTTTATTTAATTAATTATAAATTTTTAATTCAATTATTCATAATTTTATTTGTAATTTCAATCATAATTTGTTCACTTCCCATCTTCTTACCTAAATTCTCACCTTCACTTGCTACCCCCTCTCTCTCACTCTCCCACCCTCTCTCCACCTCCCTTTCTCTCCCCAGTTCCCCCTCTCCGTCTTGCCCTCCCTCCCTCCCTCTCTCTCTCTCTCTTGGTAACATATTAGCTAATGACCTGTGAATTGTTTAGTGATTAAAATAACTTTAATTAAATAATAAAAAAGGGAGAAAACAATTTAATGAATTTGTAATTGAATTTTATTGATAATTTACACAAAAATATATTCTCATACTAATCCATGTTAAATAGTTTTACTTATAAGTAGTATATTTATAAATTGAATTGAAAGATGGATAATAATCAGTATGAAAGTTGTGAAGATTGTTAGGGTACCTTGATTGAGATCATGAATTCCTTGATGTTAGATCACCGTTGAAGACCTGGAGAGACTCGATGGCCGTTTGGTTCTAGTACGGGATTCTTCGGCGTTGCTCATCCACGATCCTGCACGCAAGAGTCGGACCCAGGAACTTCAGTCTCGCGTGAACTCTTAACCTCTAGACCAGTGAACCGGTATTCAATGGTCTTAATGTTTAACTTCAACCGATCCACAAAATTGTGCGACCATCTTTCATTTTACTGAGGTTAATACCTGTCTCTATATGACATGGATTAGCTCCAGTGATCACAGCTTCTCACTAGAACTCCAAGAATTCTCTCAAGGAGCTAGTGAGTAGCGATCACATGGTACTTATCATTATGTAGTTGTGAGGAGACCGAATGTCCTGAGTTGAAATCCTGCGAGGGTGATCATAGATGAGCACTGATGGAAAGTCCCATACTCGGAGAAAACGACTGTCCAGTGCCTCCAGATGGATAATAGTTGAGAGTTTTTTATGATGTTGGTTTGTTCTCTTAGCTGGATGGTTTGGTCACCCACCTGAGCTACAAATCTTCTCCACTATCTCAATAGTTGAGAGTGTAATGCACATAGTGTATTTTGCCTTATTTAGGATTTGTTATCTGGATATCAGATAAACAAATAATATCAACCTAACATTGAAGTTAATTGGTTTTAGGTTTCTGTATTTGATTGGCACAACAAGATCAGAATAACAAAAAAGACCGACCTAATGTAATCGAAATAATAAAAAATATATACTAAACTGTGAGAATACAGTTTGAAAAGACAGAGGGGAAAGTTAATTATGAAACGGTACTGGAATTCAATGTCGAGGGAATGACAAATAGTGAATTTATCTGAGCATCTAACCGAAAACCTTTAATCGATGTTCGCAGTGTGGCCCAACCAGGTAGCTTGCACGTATCTACATGGCTCAGAGCGTCAGTCAATGACTTCATAGACTGATGACACATTTTAGTCTCTATGTTGGTTATGAATGGTTAATTGATATCTATAATATTTTAAAACGTATTCATATTTTTTTAAACCTTACTTACTCCTTTAAACCCTCATGGAGGGGGTTGGGCAATCCACCAGCATTCTTCATCCAACTCTTTACTGGACAATCTAGTTGTTTTCAGTTACCATTCATTCTTTTGATGCCTGTTTCCAATTCTCAATGCAATGTGTTCTTCGACTTTCTATTTACCGTTTCCGTTCAAGATTCCAAGTTAATGGTTGCCTCATGATGAAGTTTGATGATTTCTTCAATGTATGTCCAACCCACCACCTCCACTATCTTTTCCTAATTTTCTCTTCAGTTGTAAGCTGATATGTCCTCTCCCGTAGAAAGCTATTGCTGATGATATCCATCCAACGGATACTGAGTATCTTGTGTAGACAACTGTTGAAAAAAACTTGTACCTTTTTGGTGGTGGTTGTTGTAGTTCTCGAAGTTTCAGCTCTATACAATAAAACTGTCTCCTTAAATCGTACTATATGTGAATTAAAACACTTTTGATTTTAATTTCTCCCTATAGAAATTGTTCATTTTATTCATTTTAGTTGTAAACAAATTTTTAACAAAAGACTGATCATAATGAAAACAAAAATTTTTGCTTTTTATTAGATGAAATCATGAATTCATTGAAGCTAGATCACTATGGAAAACTTGAAAGCACTGGACGGTTATTTGTAGATTGTTGTTCAGTGTTGAGATAGTGGAGATTTGTAGCTCAGGTGGATAATTTCTGTGGAGTTTTATTCTCTGAGCTGAATGGTTTAGTCATGGAACTTTCATCGTCCTTTTGAACGACATTATCAGCACAAATTTCGGGTAGAAGTGAAGTGTTTGAATTTTCCCACATATGGTTCACAGCTTGTCCTGTACACCTCGATGTTGATCGGTTCTTGTTGACCAGTCAACATCGAGGACTAGGCTCAAATGTGTATCAGTTCAAGTTGCTACACCACATTAGCACAACAAGATGAACACCGAATTCATAGAAGTAGTCACTTCAATGGTAGTAAAAAAACACATTTCATATGAGGATATGATACAGGGAGAAAGAATTATTTCATAGAAAGAAAGGTATGAAGTAAGTTTAATCCCAAGGTTTAAGGGAAGACAAAAGTGTATACAACAATGCTATTCTGATCGATTCTGAGGCATATGACACAGATTCTCCAACCATTGGTTACGATAGTCGCGTGGACCCTAACCAAGTAGTCTCCATCTACCAACATGGCTCAGACTAGAAGTTGGTGACTTCAAGGACTGATGCCACGTTTTGGTTTGGCAGCACCTAACTTTCTTCTAACCATCCCCAAAACTAGCTAGCATTCTGTGTCGTGTTAATCGGTGTTCAGTATACGTAACACGTGGCCCAATCATCTCAGTTGATGAACATTCACAACCTCATAAACTGATTTACCAACATTCCTTAATACTCTGCATCTAAACTCACTACCACTTACCCGGTGTTCCCAGCAGATGCGAGCATTAGTAAATCGATTCATCTATGATTAGTTTTATTCATCATAGTTCCCCATGTTAATTCACTTTGAAACCTTTTTAAGTAGTATCCCATGCTTGTCATTGGAAGAAGCTGAGTTTCCATTGTTTACGCCCTACTGTAAAACTTTTTAGGATCTCTTATCCACGAAACTGACACAAGTAATAAAATTCAATATTATCAGTCTTATGTCTGAATGCCTAACCTGTAGACAAGTGAATTGATATCCAATGGTGTACGTGTTTAACTATAACCAGTCCATGATATTTTCCAGTGCATTTGTAGTTTACAATAATGATCCAAATGACATTATTTCTTGGTACTTATTTACTTACTTCAGTTACTCCCAATGGAGCATAAGCCGCCGACTAGCATTCTCCAACTCACTCTATCCTGACTGTGCCTTCCAGGAATTCCTCTGTACTGATAGTAATAATTATTGTTAAAGTATTGCATTTCTAATGCATTCATGTATACACTTTCTCTACAGTCTTTCAATTAAAACTTATAGAAAGGTATGAAAAAACAACATTAGATGTAAAACAATGATCTCTAATGAAAGGAAATAATCTTTACTTCATAACACAAATTGTTGTCTACTCTCCCCTTCCTCTTTCTTCTGGTGATTGACTGGATTATGAAGACTTCGACATCTGAGGGGAAACACGGAATACAATGGACATCTCAGAATGAATTAGATGATTTGGACTTCGCAGATGACCTAGGCCTCCGATCTCATACACACGAACAAATATAGACGAAGAAAACAAGTGTAGCAGCAGTCTCTGCATCAATAGGCCTAAACATACACAAAGGAAAATGCAAGATTCTCAAATAAAACACGGTGAACACCAAACTAATTACACTTGATGGCGAAATTCTGGAAGAGGTGGAAACATTCAGGTACCTGGGAAGCATCATTGATGAAGAAGGAGGATCTGATGCAGATGTAAAGGCGAGGATTGGCAATGCAAGGACAGCATTTCTACAATTGAAGAACATATGGAATTCAAAACAACTATCAACTAACTTCAAAGTGAGAATCTTCAATACGGACGTCAAGACAGTCCTACTGTACGGAGCTGAAATGTGGAGAACTATTACACCCATCATAAAGAAGGTACGAGTATTTATAAATAGTTGTCTAAGCAAAATACTCAACATTCACTGTCCGAATATCATTGGCAACAGCGTATTATGGGAGAGGAAAAACCAGCTTCCAGCTAAAGAGTAAATTAGAAAAAAACGTTGGAAGTTGATAAGACATAGATTGAGGAAATCACCAAACTGCATTACAAGGCAATCCCTAACTTGGAATCCGGAAGGGAAGAGGCAAACAGGAAGGTCAAATAACACATTATGCCGGGAAATAGAAGCAGATATGTAAAGGATGAATAACAACTGGAAAGGAAGGCTCAGGACAGGGTTCGATAGAGAAAACTGGTGTGTGGCCTATACTCCTCTGTGTGGGTTAACAGTCATAAGTAAGTAAGTAAGAATAACACAAATTGATCAAATTAAAAATTCTACCATTTGATATTAATTAAAGAGATTTCAATAGTTGAGATCATGAATCAATTAAAGCTAGACGACCATAGAAAACCTCGAATCACTGAACGGCCAAATCGTCCTATTATGGAACTACTCAATGATAGTGCACATCCACGATCCCGCCTCATGAGATTCCAACCCAGGATCTATCGGTTTCATGCGTGAGCCCTTAACCACTAAACAACTCAACCGGCTGGTATTCAACCTAAAAATTATTCCATAGATTTAAATGGTTATCCAATTTAATTCAAGTTGTCATTTTTTCATTGGTTGCTCATTTGTAACTTATCCCATATACTCATCTATCTATCTATCTATCTATCTATCTATCTATCTATCTATATTTATTCTTAAGTTTATTCATATTTAACCCTAGAATAGTTTAATATTAATGATAATCACGCAATTATAATAGAATGAATTAACTTGTAACTGACCAAAAGAAAACTTTGGAAAGGTCAATGAAATTGTTAATTATTACTTATTTTGGAAAATGATTATTTGATCAAGTTAATATTGTTTTTTGAATTAACTAAAACATAAGAAACGAATAGTTGAATGCCCTGGTATGGCAGTGAGTGAGGAGAGACAGCTCTCTATCTCTAATTGATCTCATATGGACACGTGCATGTAACCACTGTTAGAGAAGTCCTACATACTGCCTTCACAGTACTTTAATGGGATCAGTGGATATGGAGGGTCTATCTAGGAGAAGTTGCAAAACCTTGATTTCAAGAGAATAGTGTACATGGGCTACAGGATACTAAGGAAACAAATGGTGTATGAATCAATTGTTAGTCACTGGCTACCATGGAATCGCATCTCCTTACGTTGATCTACTTCTTATTGGATCAGACCTTTAGGTCGAAGACTCTGGGTGTGGCCTTATAAACAAACCACCTGTTTCGGTTTGGGCAACCGGGCAGAGTCACAGCCCTCACACAAATGCATATGTATTCGATGCTTCTCTGTACCAATATTTATGTGACCAAATAAATAATAAATAACAATAGTTTCCCATTCGATATTTATCGTTTAACGCCTTCAAGTGTATTATGGCTAGCAAGATACAGAAATATAGACGGTGAGTATAAGGAAACTATCGGTTGTCCAATTATACAATGATCTAAAAGTTATCATCAGTCAAGATTTGAAAATAACTTCACACCGTTATCCAATAGCCCCTAGAAGTTTTAGAACACTCTAATGGATACGTAGAGCCTTAATTCAGGTAGATATTTCGGCATTTTCAACATTTATTACATTGTCTGCTCTACTAAAACTTGAGTATTACATACAAACAATCAAACTTAGTCTTAAGAATGACAGATAATTAGTTAGTTAGTTCAAAGAACTCCAGTTTAATTGATTTCTGGAATATCAATCCTGTTACTTGGCAGAAGTGTACTTGAATAATTTTTTCTGGTTAGCGTTTCTTAAGCTAATTAATTTTCTACGGGATGAGGTCGCTAATCCCCCTGCCCAACCCTCCTCTTTTACCCGGGCTTGGGACCTGCATTAGTCCCCGGAGAATCTACAGGCGGAGTTTTGGCGGAATGGTAGCTAAACTAAAACCTATTCCTCTTGCCATACAAAAATATTTTAAGTGAATTAATCACAATTTTCAAATCATTCAACAAAAATTTTTCATCTGAAATACTCCCATTTACGAGAACACTCTAAAAAACTTCATAAACCTAAAATCAGTCACTGATCAGCGGACTACCAGCTTTCCCATCAAATAATCAACTGATGGAATATTTCACTTCAACATACAGTTGAAGCTCCATCTGCTGGCAGATTAAGAAAGAGCTCAATCAATTAAAAGATCTCCATCTCTAGGACGAACACTTGTCATCCAGGCCTCTATCCTCCCTTAATTCTATTGAAAAATTCTTATCCTACTTCATATCATTGAATGATTATCAACTTTTTAGAATGTCTACAACAATTTACTCTTTTACAAATATATCTATTAAGCGAGTAATTAAATATTTAATACTTTTATAGATCATCAACGTTGATTATCTATGTCGAGTGATTTGGGATCAACTCGAGTTAAACGGGAATGGTGTGACCAACAACTAATTTGAAAGTCACACCTCGAAGTTATCACCCGACGTGGATTACCCTTTTGCCATATTTAGGTACTGTGACTGTTTTGAAGACTTCATAACACAAAAGACGTTATTACAGAAATATATTAGAAAAAAGCAGATATAAGGAAGCAGTTGCCACCACCACCGCATGGGTCAACCCATGGCGTACAATTAATTGATGCGCGTTGGTCGTCGTTAATCTTGACGAGGATTGGTAAACTGTTCAACATTCAATGATTCAACTTCCGGATGATTTCGCCAGGGCTTAATGATATTTCACTTGTCCTAAAAGGAAAACTTTGAAATTAGTTTGTTATAACGAAACATTTATATATATAACCGAAAGGATGACAATGCAATACAGGAAATTCATTTTACTCTACAAATATGTTCGTTCTTGATTTGTTCAAATCGAATTAAAATATAGGTAACATTTTAATATGAATAATATCAGAAGGGGTTTGTGGATATTATAGTACTTTCAATAATTAACGTTAAGCGTTCGCGCGCCGAGACTGATAAGTCCTGAGTTCGAATCTCGCGAGGTGGGATCGTGGATGCACACGGCTGAGGACTCCCACAATATGACGAAAAATCCATCCAGTGCTTCCAAGTTTTCTATGATGGTCTAGCTTCAATTGACTTATAATCTCAACTATTGAATTTTTTATATGAGTTAAAAATTCTTTCAAGATAAATTGTATATTTAGTAAATTCTGAAGTACTTCCTGGATTTCGATGCTAATCTCCATCTATCTGATATTAAGAATGTTTGTCATAATATAAAACAGATTATAAAATCTTTAAAAACTTACTTACTTCCTTACATACGCCTGTTATCTCTCGTGTAGGAGTATAGGCCGCCCACTAGCATTCTCCATACAACTCTATACTGAACAATTCGATTATTTTCAGTTACCATTTATCCTTTCTATGTCTGCTTCCAATTCCAGATACATTGAGTTATTTGATCTTCCTCTTTTCTTCTTCACTTATGGATGCCAGGTTAGCTCCTACCTCATGATTCAGTCTGATGATTTTCACAATGTATTCCCTAACCCTAATCGTTAATTCAAATTTCAGAACTTGATCCTAACCTCAACTCAATCTAGAATCCCAATCTTTTAGAGGATTTTACGTACCGCATTACTTATTTATACAGTCTTTGTTCTTACTGACTAATAATTGGATTTAAGTTCTCTACCTAACATGGATTAGCTCCATTGATCATGGCTTCTCACTAGAACTCCGAGAATTTCCTCACGAAGCTAGTCAGTAGCGATCACATGGCAATTATCAGTACGTGTTTTTGGAGAGACCGTATGTCCTCGGTTGGAATCCTGCGACTAGGATCATGAATGCTTACTGCTGAAGAGTCCCATACTAAAAAGAAACGGCCGCCCAGTGCTTGCAAGTTTTCAATGGTGATCTAACATCAATCGATTCATGATCTGAATCAAAAGCTGAAAAATCTCCATGACCGCTTACTGTCAATTTCCTTTTTACCATATTTGAAGACCATCACAAGTGGGTTTTATGGAGATTTTAGTAATTTTATATAGTTAAGAGCATGAGTCAATTGAAGCTAGACCACCATGGAAAACTTGGAATCACTGGACGGCCGTTTCGTTCTATTATGGAACTCCTCAATGGCAGTGCACATCTACGATCCCGCCTCGAGGGATTCAAACTTAGGAGCTATCAATCTCGCGCACGAGCGCTTAACCACTAGATCACTGAATCGGCCGGCATCCAGCGATGTTAATATCCAACCTCAACCAATCCACGAAATTGAGCGACCAACTTCCATTTTACTAAGGTAGATACCTGTCTCTATCTGACATGGATTAGCTCCACTGGCCACGACTTCTCACTAAAATTCCAGGAATTACGTGATGGAGCCAGTCACTAGTGGGCATATGATCATTATCACAAGGGGGTTAGATAGAGACAGGTATCTACCTTAGTAAAATGGAAGTTGGTCGCTCAATTTCGTGGATTGGTTGAGGTTGGGTATTAACATCGCTGGATGCCGGCCGATTCAGTGATCTAGTGGTTAAGCGCTCGTGCGCGAGATTGATAGCTCCTAAGTTTGAATCTTGCGAGGCGGGATCGTGGATGTGCACTGCCATTGACGAGTCCCATAATAGAACGAAACGGCCGTCCAGTGATTCCAAGATTTCCATGGTGGTCTAGCTTCAATTGACTGATGATCTTAAAAATATAAAATATATTTGTTGACATTAATTTATGAAAAACATTAACTTTTCTAGGACAAATGAAAAGTATTTTACTTAATTGTAATTGGTTAATTGTATAACTCAATTAGCTGAAAGTTAATTAATTACAAGGTTAAATAAATGAATGAGCTACGTTTCTATGCACATTGACCAATGACCTTAAATATTGATTTTTATTCGAAATACCTTAAAGCATTTGTGTTAATACAATTAATAGATTTGAAGAACAAAAAACATCTTTGGTACATACACTTCTTATCTACCTATCTATCTATCTCCCTACCTATCTATCTATCTATCCACATATCTATCCATCTACCTATCTATCTATCTATCGCCCTACCTATCTATCTATCTATCCACATATCTATCCATCTACCTATCTATCTATCTATCGCCCTACCTATCTATCTATCTATCCACATATCTATCCATCTACCTATCTATCTATCTATCTATCTATCGCCCTACCTATCTATCTATCTATCCACATATCTATCCATCTACCTATCTATCTATCACCCTACCTATCTATCTATCTATCTATCTATCTATTTATTTACTTATTTATCTATCTATCTATTATTCTATCTCCCTATCTCTCTATCTATCTACCTACCTATCTATCCGTCTATCTATATCTATCCATTTTTGATGTAGGTTTGTTCTATGAGCTCCATGACCAAACCATCCAGCTCAGGGAACAAACCTACATCAAAATCACCCACCTGAGCTACAAATCTTCTCCACCATCTCAATATCTATCAATATATCTATCTATCTTTCCACATATCTATCTATCTATCATAATTTATTCCGTCTTAAATATACATCTATTTGTTCATCTTCAAGTAAGAAGCATTTCCCTGAACTACAATTTATGACATTCCGTTACCATAGTGATGTCTAAGTAGTAATCTCTTGCCATCAGAATAATGTATGTCATAATACCACTTTTCGTTGCTTAGTTTTGGTTACTACCGTCGTTAAACTTTACTATGGTAACTTAACAGTTTACAATATATGTGTCGTAGGTTGAAATTAACTGATGATACTTCAGATTGAAATCTGAATATAGAAATGAATAAATAAATGATTGAACAGAATTATGTATTTTAGTTTTCAAATGTGAATAGGGGGGTTTTGTTGTAAACGAATAAGAGCTAAAGGGGATGTTAAGATGAAAGAGAGGTGGGGGTTTTGTTTTTGTCAAGGAATGGATATCAAATGACAATCCATTGACAACCATAGAGCGTCATCATGACCTTAACAGGATTTTTAGTTGGCATCTTTATTTCGTATCATATGTAAGTTAATAATAGATCAATTGTTTCAGTCTCAATTCGTTCACATCGACCTCAAGTATTGTTGAATACTATCTATGAGTAACTCATTTACTCCTAACATGATTGAACTTCACTAACAACTACTTCTCACTAAAAGAGGTTCAGCTTGAGACTATAAATTATGAACAACATTTGAGCGACGCTTTAAAAACCTTAAGAATATCCACCTACTAAGTAGGACTAAATAAGGATTATAAAGCCACAAAATGCCCTGGTATGGCCGAGAGTGGGGAGAGTCCGCTCTCCCTCTCCAAATGCTTTCACATGACCACGAGTATATAGCCTCTGTCAGGGAAGTCCTACTCAATAACTTCTCATAGCATTACTGTCGTTTAAGAAATTGATAGGACGAAAATCGAATGTCTGATGCTTTAACCGGGCCGGTGGACACGGAGAGTCCACCTAGGGGAGTTGAGAAATCCTGATTCCAAACCAATGATGCACATGGGCTCTAGGATCCTGAGGAAACAAATGGCGCATGAATCAATCGTTGGTTACTGGCTACCATGGGACTGCATCTCCTCACGATGCTTCACTGTCTTGTGGATCAGATCTTTAAGTCAAAGGCTCCGGGTGTGGGCCCCTAAGAAAATCACCTGTTTCGATTTGGGCACCCGGACAGTACCATAGCCCTCACACAAATCAAATGAGATTTGTGTGGCGCATATATATCTGGTTGCCCTTTGTACCAATATTTATGTGTTTAAATAAATAAATAATTTCCAGTTGATAGTTAAGGTTAAGAATTGGATTTAGCGTTTTCATCACAAAGTGACATTAGCTAAAACGCCAAAACGTTATTTACACAAATGAATGGATGAATTTTCCGTCAACATTCAAGACTTCTTATTCTAAATCTGATTGGTTTGTCCATAACTTACAGTCTCGCCGATTCATTCAAGTTACTACATGAAGTTGGTCTTAAATAGTTAAGTTAATCAATCATGGTCATATCTTCTATTATTTTCACAGTTGAAATCATGAGTCAATTGAAGCTAGACCACCATCGAAAACCTGGAAGCACTGGACGGCCGTTTCGTCCTATTATGGGACTCCTCAGTGGCAGTGCGCATCCACGAAACCCGCTCTCGCGAGCGAGATTCGAACCCAGGACCTACGAAACGGCCGTCCAGTGCTTCCAGGTTTTCGATGGTGGTCTAGCTTCAATTGACTCATGATTTCAACTGTGAAAATACTAAATTCTCCACAAAACCCCCTCTGATATCTTCTATTAGTCAATAGTTAAAAGCTAACTCTTTAAACATGTATGAATGTTACTTACACATTCTGAATTTGAAGAACTGGGGTTATTTTGATCAATTTTGAAACTTCTCGACTAATTGTTGTCAAGATTCCAAGTTGGTTTAAATTCAATACTTATAGAGTAAGCTGTGATCATCCAGTCAGTTAATTAGGATCCTTATTTCATTGATTTTAATCATTTCATAATATTACAATGGTCATCATATCTTTTCATCAAATGCAGTATGTTTGAAAAGAATTTTAGTTAGCTATTCGAAAGGAGTTGGCAGGAGATTCATTTCCACATAAATGATGTGGTGGTTAGAATTAGTCATCAAAATGTATGTGTAATCTTGAAAGACTGGAGAACTACTACGTCCATCGTTAAGAAGGTACAAGTATTTATAAACAGTTGTCTACGCAAAATACTCAACATTCACTGGCCGGATACTATCAGCAACAGCGTTTAATGGGAGAGAACAAACCAGCTTCCAACTGAAGAGGAAATTAGGAAAAGACGTTGGAAGTGGGTCGAACATACATTAAGGAAATCACCAATGTGCATTACAAGGCAATCCCTAACTTCAATCCGGAAGGGAAGTGGAATAGATGAAGGCCAAAGAACACATTACTTCGGAAAATAGAAGCAGATATGAAAAGAATGAATAACAACTGGAAAGAACTGGAAAGGAAGGCTCAGGACAGAGTTGGATGGAGAATGCTGGTGAGCGGCCTATGCTCCTCGACGAGGGGTAACAGGCGTAAGCAAGAAAGTAATCTTGAAAGAACTGTTGCCTCACATACGATTAGAGCCAGTGTCATCAAATGTCACAGTCGAGGATATTACCACTGTTAAGCATTATAAGTCAGTCGGTAAGTCATAAACACTTTAGAATCTGGTACATATGTGTACTGGTTGAAGTTGCCACATAATATCAACTCATTGAGAGGGAATTGTTAGGACAAGTTTCAGAGTAGTAAAGATAGTAACGAGTAAATATATCCGAATCATTGTGATTGATTTTAAGTCATGTTATCTAACATATCAAACCATCAGTTACGATAGTCACATAGACTCCAATCAGGTAATCTACACTTATCAATATGATTCAGATAAACAGTCTATGATTTCATGAATTGTGTTATCATTTCTTAGATTGACAGCCTTGAGCTTTCTTCCAATCTATTACTAAACAAGCAAATACTATACATTGAGTTAGACGATTGTTCATTACAGCAAAAACTATCATATTTACACATATGCCAATTAGAGATTGATCAATTGCAGGCCTAAACATCAATGGGAAGATTCAACCAAACAATACTAAGTGAATTTAAACTTCACCCCATCACACAAGCAAGTGGTTATCAGGATTCAGTAACTAAGTAGATAACGTGATGGCGTTTGAAGCGAAAGGTAGTGGATTCGAGTTCCAGAGTGAACATTAACTCTGAGATACGTGTACATCCAGCTGTCGAGTCTCAAATAGGACGAAACGCTTGTCAAACTGGATTTGATTACTAGCCACTATCCATCTTTACTTATGATCATATTTACAATTTACTGAATGAGATCAAACAATAAAGTGCTGAAAGGTAATTCTGAAAAATGTCTACATATATACATTGATGACATTATTAGATACTTGGAAAAACTTGGTATAGGCAGATTAGAATAATGTGAATGTTTATACTCCTCCCTACCCCCCTCCACCCCCATCCCCCCATAAACTGAAACAAAGATAACGTACTATTAAACCTATAATCATTAAATTATGAAAGAGTTTAGAAGTTGCTATGGTATATAAACAGAGATAGATATGTATATATGTCCAAACATGTTTATGTAAATCTCTATATGTATCCATGCATACAGATTTTGTCTATTGTATACAATGTGTACTTCACTCATATACAATTTGTATATATATGAATCCAATCGATGACATTTGTATAAATCAAACCATGTTGATACCGTACATCTTCATATATGTACATAGTTAATCACATTAGTTTCGATCAGTCTGAAGGACAATAGGTAAGTCAAATTTTTAGTGTGGTGAATCATACATATTTATAATTAGAAAGGGGTTTAGTGGAAATAATAGTAATTTACTAGTTATTTTCATGAGTCAGTTTTTTTTTTCATGAAAAACCGTGAAGTACTGGACGGCCATTTCGTCCTACTGTGGAACTCGTCAGCGGTAAACATCCACGATCACGCTAGCAAGATTCGAACTCAGGACCTACCGATCTCATGGAGTTCAATCGGGCCTGTTGCAAGATAGTAACTCACTAAGAATATTGATAGACGGAGGCGCAATATATATATACCCATATGTGCACATTTTGAGTATTTTTATAAATTACTTACTTATGTTACCCCTCATTGAGGAGCCCAAGTTTGCGCCGATGATTTCATTCAGAAGGATTATGAAAGCCCCATGAACAAACCATCTAGCACAAAGAACTTAACTCTATCAAAAGCATCAGTTCCTTTGAATAATTCACTGAATGACTTTGAATTGCCGACGTAGTTGTAAATTATAATATCCCCCTCTTCCCCCTTCAAAAAAAAAAATAAAAATCGAAAAACATAAGAATACTGAGATATTACTATATTTACTGTTGTTAATATCATATTACATGATTTTCAAATGTATTCTGTTGGTTAGCATTTTGTTACTGGGGGGATTCTTTGTAACAGATATGGTTACTAACCTTACAATTAACTCTCTGACTATACACAAACTTTGGATTGTCAATAACTACACTGAGGATCCAGGTGTTATTATGAATCTCTATCTACTAGAATATATGAATTAGTTGATGAATGCACAAATGCTATCAACAAACTTTTTTTCCCATATCAGTATAGTCTCCCTTAATGAAATTAATAACTAATTATATGCAATAAGTATAAATCAAGTGTTGCTTTTGACAGATATAACATAAATTACTTCAAAGTTAATTGTGAACAGTAACAGTTCATTTATAGGATATGGTAATATTCGTAATAGCAGTAGTAGTAATAGTAGTAGTAATAGTGTAATGAACAGAACACTAGTTGGGGACAATCGAATGTATTTAAGCAAAGATTACAGACTATCTCAGTAAATTCTGAAAACCAAACAATGAACAGTCAATTTGCAAATTAACAACCAATAGTCTCGATCTTCACTGTTTCTTCTTTAATTCCATTGTTCGTGCATTTTCCAAACGATTTCGCTTCATTTCAGTTCTTTCGTTATCGGTCTTCTGCGAAAATACATTCTATGTCTGACCCACACCATATACTACTTATATAGATATAAGTAAACCACACCACAGTAGTACTAATAGTAGTAGTAGTAGTAGTATTGGTAGTGGTAGTAGTAGTAGTAGTAGTATTGGTAGTGGTAGTAGTAGTAGTAGTAGTAGTAGTAGTAGTAGTAGTAGTAGTAATAGTAGTGGTAGTAGTGGTATTGGTAGTGGTAGTATTAATAGTAGTAGTAGTAGTAGTTGTTGTTGTTGTAGTATTAGTCGTAGTAGTAGTAGTAGTAGTAGTAGTAGTAGTAGTAGTAGTAGTAGTTATTGAAGTAATTAATATAAATAGAATGATTAAAGGATTATTACCCGACCAGTATATGACCTTAAACATATGACGTTATTGTCAGTAAGGGAAAGACAGAGAGATATAGAGAGATAGAATGGGAATGAAGTAATATGACCTGAATAAAGAAAAAAAAACCCGTTGTATTTAATTAAGTCTAACACATAAATTTTATATCTATGTAATATAGGAACAAATACAGTAATAATGATAAATGATTGTTTAAATCTAACCAGATTGTCAGTAAAGTTGGTAACATCTGATGTAACATTAGTGATATTCATTCGATTTATTAGTAAATTGGTTTATATTTTTTATAGTTTATACCATTGATTGACCTACGTTAAAACGATTATAGAAAACTAGGGAACATTAAACAGTTATTTCGTCCAAGTATAGAACATTTCGGAACCGTATATCAACAGCTACAATAATGATAAAAGCCATGACATTCATGTTTGATGGTTAACGATTGATATTCAATTTACTCAATCGATAACTAATAATAGATTTCGTAAATCGAGATTAATCCACAATAATTATTAATATCATTAGTAAATAAATGCCTTACATCTAACGTGATTAAAGTCTACGAATTATAACTTTACATTATAACCTCTTCCAAACTAACTATTAGTGAGAACATGATTAAAGGTACACATGTAAACTAATGTCTAGCGACTAATAATATGACCAGAAGATCCTAGGTTCAATCATTAACAGAGTCATGTATATTCATTGTTCATTAATCTAATGTCATTATAAAACAAGTGTTCAATACTTCCATGTTGTCAAAGATCATAGAACAAATATCAGTCTGTGCTTTCTACTGTTTTACTATATTAACTCTAATCTACTTATGTATTTGATTCAATTATAAATGTACATACTGTAACGGTAATAAAAATCATTACATGCAACATTAATAATGTGTGTTTGTATTTCTCATTGCAGGACAACAAAGAGTGAATGCACTGGAAGAAGAAGAAGAAGAAGAACAAGCCCTACGCCGTCTGAACCTGCAGAATAACGAGTAAAACTATTTTGTAATAACTTTACCGTTTTGTACTAAAAACCGCGTATTTTAATTTTAAATATATCGGCTGTACCAGCACACCGTGTTCTCACTTCAGACGTACTTGTCGGTCCTGACTGTTGTGTTGCTGTTTCAGGTCGCTCCTGCTCCCAAGTAAACGTCGAAATACAACGTGCTACAATACAAATGTACACATGATGTATTATAACATCACTATGATTACTTTATTTTACTATAGAATTTCAAGTGTTATCTTTCAAATGTTTATTTAATTCAATCAAAATATGATAATTATGACCAACGATTTTAACTTGAAGAGAATTATGAATGGTAACTTTGGGATCCGTTTATGGACCAATACTATGTGTATATTCCTTATTGCATAATTGTTAAGTAACTCAACTATTTATATTTATATCCTTCTTATTATAAGCTTCATTTTGACTTAAGACTATTATTATACGATTTATCGTACTTCAGTTATACTCCAGTCTATTAATTACTGTCCCCCTTATTCACAGCCACATTTGGCCGAATCTTGGACAGATGTTGTTCGCTATTTTATGGTACGATGTGGTCTATTTGGTTGGTACATAAACTCAGTATGTTTGAGAATAATTATTCATATTGCAGAGGTTGTAATTGATGTTCTGGACATAACTGGCTGGATTCGACAGAAAGTCGGACCGACAAGTACTCTAGACTTCTCATACAGATTTCATGTGTCATTGGTTCCATCGATAAAATCACTGTCTTTTATAGGCAGACACAAGATATAACACCAATAATAAATAGGTTTGGATTTAAATTCACTTGATATTGTTTACTTGAATCTTCCCATTGACGTTTAAGACTGTAATTGATCAATCTCTTATTATTGGTACATGTACATACTGTGTGTATTGCATCGATATTGTCTGAATTCACAAGTATTATAAGCAAAATGAATTTAAATTTTACCAACAGTGTTGATGTCTAACTTCAACCAATCTATATAACTGAGCGACACATTCACCATTGTCTTCAATGAGTTACTATATCACAACAAACTTGGTTGAACTCAACTGGTCACTGCTTCTCAGTAGAACTCCAGGAAATACCTCTTGAATCCTGTCACTAGTGATCATATGTTGATTAATATCGGAGAGGGGGTTTTGTGGATATTATAGTAATTTTTTTAATAGTTGAGATCATGAGTCAATTGAAGCTAGCCCATCATGCTAACAGTTGGATGCCGGTTTAATAGTCTAGAGGTTAAGGGTTCGCGCGTGATACTGATAGGTACTGGGTTAGAATCTCATTAGGTGGGATCCTGGATGCGCATTGCCACTAAGGAGTCTCTCAATAAGACGAAATACCCGTCCAGTGCTTCCAGGTTTTCTATGGTGATCTAGTTTCAATCGACTCATGATCTCAACTATTAAATAGCATTTATTTAAATTATTTTTAGAGAGGGAGTGTGGTGTGGTCTACTTATATCTATATAAGTAGTATATGGTGTGGGTCAGACATAGAATGTATTTTGGCAGAAGACCGATGAGGAAAGAACTGAAATGAAGCGAAATCGTTTGGAAAATGCATGAGCAATGGAATAAGAAAAGAAACAGTGAAGACTGAAACAATTGGTTGTTAATTTGCAAATTGACTGTTCATTGTTTGGTAATCAGGATTTATTGAGATAGTCTGTAATCTTTGCTTAAATACATTTGATTGTCCCCAACCAGTGTTCTGTTCACAACAGGAGAATTAAAATCTTTCTTCAATAATATTGTAATGAACGGGAACAAGTGTGAGAACAATCAAATGTACTTGAGTACATTATCGAATGACTAGTATTCATACAGTAAATACTTCATCTGTAAAATGTCAATCAATAGTCTCAGACTTCATTGTTCCCCTTCATTTTCACACTAATCATTCTCTGTTCTCATTCTGTTTTCTTCTTAATCTTCTGTCTTCAGGTATTTCCCTTTTCTATTGTTGATACATACTACTTATATCTGTCGATATCAGTAACACATACTACACTCATATCCCCTTTTAAAACAGTCGTATAAAATCATCGTTTTCACTAAGAAACATTAAAAATTGAATGATTCTCTTTACATCTCTTAATTGGATTGATAATAATAGCCAATTATTATTATGATTGTTATTCCCTAAATTCAAGTTATTCACTCCTTCCTTCTTTCTTTCTTTCTTTTGTTGTTGTTTTTTGTCATAAAAATCTCAATCTACTTATAATCTACTTATAATTGAAGAGAATGACACACCCATTGAATAAACTGTATCCTTTAATTGATCTTAAAAAAGAAATGGGTGTTATCTATTTGAATGATAAAAATGTTTTTTTTTAAAAAAAAAACATTTTTAAAGGTTCTAATAAATATGATGGATACTTTTTATGAAGATATCCATTGTTTGAATTGGGTTTTTTTTATCAAGTTTTTGTCCCATACCTAACCCTTCTCCTTTACCCGGGCTTGAGACCGGCAGTAACTCTAGAAGAGCTACAGGTGGGGAAAGGCCAAAGAACATATTACATCGGGAAATAGAAGTAGATATGAAAAAGTATGAATAACAACTGGAAAGAACTGGAAAAGATTGCCCAGGACAAAGTTGAATGAAGAATGCTGGTGGGCGGCCTATGCTCCTCCAGGAAGGGTAACAGACGTAAGTAAGTAAGTATTCATTGTTCATATTATATTCATTCGATTCATCGCTTATTATTCAACACTTTGAATCATTTCAATAAGAATGATATTGTTTAAACTGTTGAGTCTCTTTTTATTGAATACTCTATAATGGTTAATCTCATCATTGTTTGATCCTTTATGAATGATTAATCAATTTTTAATGAAGGTGTTATGATCTGTGGACGCCAATTGTTATATCTTGAACCTACCTATTAGAGACAGTGGTTTTATCGATCAGAGCTATGATACACGAAACCAGTATGAGAAGTCTAGAATGCTTATCGGTCCTGCTACCTGCCTAGCCCAGCCAGTTAAGTCCAGAACAGCCTCTGTGGTATGAATCATTATATTTCATACATAGTTAGTTCATATACCAATCAAATAGACCACACCGTACTATAAAATAGGAAACAACATGTGTACAAGATTTGGCCAAATGGGGCTGTGAATGAGGGGAACAGTAATTAGTAGATTGGGGATACCTCAAGAACGGTAAATCGTATCGTAATAGTCTATAGGTCAAAATGAAGCTTATAATAAGAGGGATACGAATACGAATGGTTCAGTTACTTAACAATTATACAATAGGTAAAATGCATATCACATTGGTCCATAAATAGTTCTCAAAAGTTTTCATTCATAGTTCTTCACGGGATATAATAGAGTGACTACCAGTTCAATTGATTTAAGATTATGTATACTAAGTTAGTAGGTTTAAAGCTCACTTACTTCGTTCAAACGTTTTATAAGGATGTATGTTTTATATCAGCGAGGTCATACTTTTGAAGGGTATCATGTTAGGATAAAACATCTGTCCGGTATTCTATAGTTTGCAACAGTACATCAAATGAAATTAATTTTGCGACGAGTACAATCTGTAAATTAAATGAACCTCCACAAAAATGCACCATTAAGATACTGTTATTCTTCAAACAAAGTCCTATTATTAGTTGTGGGGATTGTTTAGTTAAGATTTATATCATCAATGGATCAATGTTAGATCAACATTGAAAACCTGAAAACATTCGATGACCATTTAGTCCTAGTACGGGACTCTTCAGTAATGCTCATCCGTGGTCCCAAACTAAAGGGACTCGGGCTTAGGACCTATTGATTTTGCACACGAACGCTCAAATTCAACCAATTCACGATATTGCGTGATCTTTCACCATTGCCTTTAGTGAGCAACTGCTTCTTCAACAGACACACTTGAACTCCACTGGTCACGATTTCTCACTTGAACTTCCTATCGTAATCAAATTTACAGAATTTAAAAAAAATGTAATAATATTTAGTTTAAAAACAACCATAAACATTCATGTGTTTGCTATATTGAAGTTTACTGTAAACGTACATGACTGACTAGTCAAGTGTAGTGGTAAATGGTGGAGAAGATTTGTATATCAGATGGATGATTTTGATGGACTTTTGTTCTCGCAATTGGATGGTTTGGTTGTGGAGCTTCCATCGTCAACACAAAGTTAAACTGGAAGTGAAGTGTTCAAATTTCTCCACATATGTCTCATAGCTTGTGCTGTACACCATGATGTTGATTGATTATTGTTAACCTTTAACCCATCATTGTTTACTTCTTTATTTTGGTTATATCTCCTACTGATTTGATTTTCAGTCCTTTTATTTGTCCATAAGTTAACTGATTAGTTAAAGGTCAATAATAACCAATCAACAACGAGGTCTACGAGAACTATGAAAGCCATTATACAGAAGATACAAGTGTTTATTACCAGCTGTCTACGCAAGATACTTCGGATCCGATGGCTAGACACTATCAGCAACAACCTTCTGTGGGAGAGAACAAACCAGATTCCATCCAAAGGAGGAAGAAATCAGGAAGAAACGCTGGAAGTGGATAAGATACACATTGAGGTAATCACCCAACTGCGTCACAAAGCAAGCCCTCACATGGAATCCTGAATGTCAAAGGAGAAGAGGAAGACCAAAGAACACATGACGCCGAGAAATAGAGACAGACATGAGAAGAATGAAAAAAAAACTGGATAGAACTAGAAAAGAAGGCGCAGCCAGGACATAGTGAGTGGGTTGGAGAATGCTGGTCGGCGGCCTATGCTCCATTGGAAGTAACAGGCATAAGTAAAGTAAGTAATCGAGGTCTACAGCACAAGTTGTTAGACAAATATGCGGATAAATTTGAACACTTCGATTCTACTTTAACTTTGTGTTGATCATATTGTTCACATATACAATGAAAGCTTCAAAAACGAACCATGCAACTGTGAGAACACAATTTCATCAAAAATAATGATAGTGGCATACCATAACTATCATGTGAGTGTGTGTACATAGAAAATCAATATATCGATTATACAAAGTATCAATACAACTCATATAGATTAATCAATTCTTATTCGATACAATTGAATTCAATCATCATAATAAGATAAATTTAAAATGGATCAATGAATCTTATTGATTATCCATATCATTATTAGTATTAAGCAAGGATGGATATTGGCTAGCGGTAGAATCCAGGACAGACGTTTCGTCCTATCTAGGACTCGTCAGTTGAATGTACAGACAATTTGAATATTTGACATTTTGACTTTTATAAAGTAATTTTTTACTAATTTAAACAAATACAATACATGTACATGTTGTCTATAAAATATTTGTCAGAAGGGGGTTTATGTGGAGATTTTAGTAATTTCATATAGTTGAAATCATGAGTCAATTGAAGCTAGATCACTATGGAAAATCTGGAAGCACTGAACGGCCCTTTCGTCCTATTGTGAGACTCATCAGCAGTGCGCATCCACGATCCTAGCTCGCGATATTTGAACCCAGAACCTACTACTACTTGCACCAGAGCACTTAACCGATAGACCACTGAGCTGGACGGCATCCAACGGTGTTAATGTCTAACCAGGGTTCGAATCTCGCGAGGCGGCATCGTGGATGCGCTCTGCCAACGAGGAGTCTCACAATAGGACAAAACGGCCGTCCAGTTCTTCCAGGTTTTCCCTGGTAGTCTAGCTACAATCGACTCATGATCTCAATAATATAAAACAAGTGCAATGTTTGCTTTTAAGTTTTTCCATGTTCTTATTACCGTAATATGACACAAAGTTTTATAGAGGGACATAAATATTTATGTTATATCTAGAGCTTTAGACTCTTGCTATGCTGCGTACTACCAGATTACTTGAACAATCGACCCTGCAACATCGCAAAAGAGAAGACAGATGACTAGTAAGTGGGAATGTTATTCCCAACACAGTGTCAATTATGATACAGAACTGTCAAGTATTTATAGTTTTTAGTAAAAGCGATTTCATTATTATAGTTATTCAATTCGGACACAGAGGGTTATTAGCATTTGTTCAATAGGGGAGCTAAACGTAGTGACTCTGGAATTTTCTTCCAAAAGTTGATTGAATTGAATATATTCAGCTCCTTCTGAGTTTCTTAGACCTTCTTCACATTCACCTGTAGACGGTCCTCACAATTTACAGTTACTATTGATGGTTATCCATCCGGAACAAATCGATCACAGTGTAAATGGTAAGTCAAATATTTCACCAATTTGTATTAACCAAAGTTGTTTTTTGTATCATACATTTCAGTTAACCTTCAATGTATGATCATTGATCTACATGTATCTATCGATTCATATCAGAGGAAACAAGGTCAAATGTAATGGCAATCAGTTGTTGTTGTTTTTCCAATAACTCCTGTCACTTACTTTATAAATAACAAGGTTTATGTATAACAATGATGTTCAATGAATTAATACAATTCAAATATACATTAATAAGGATAATAATCAATCATAGTCTTTATTACATAAATGATTATCAGATTAGGGGGGGAGGTATTTTATGGAGATTGTAGTGATTTAATAGTTGAATTCCTGGGTTGATTAAAGGCGGACCACCATGAAGAACCTATGAAGCAACAGACGACCATTTTGTCCTAATATGGGACTCCTCAGCAGTGAACACTAAAAATCTCTCATGCAGTATTCGAACCCACGACCTTCGGTCTCGTGTACGGACGCCTAATCTCTAGACCACTGAATCGGTATTCGACGGTGTTAGTGTGTAACTTCATAAATAATTGTCAAATATTTTGATGCATAATTCAGTTCGTCCCAAAATAGACCAACATTCTAATTTTCAACAAATGATTACAATTATCATTAGAAATTTGTTATCAGCACTGTTGTAACTAGACAAAATCATTCGTTTTCAGTACGGAGTTGTGAAGATGGTTGAATTTCATCGAAATCATGAACTGATTCAAGTTAGACCACTGTTTGCAACCTCGAAGCACTCGATGAACATGTTGTCCTTATATAGGACTCCTCATTAGTGCGTATCTATGATCCCGCAAGCGGGATTTGAACGAGGTTGTCAGAAACTAGAAAATGAATGAATAGATGTTTCTCTTCAACAGGAGACTCCTTAACGGTGCGCGTCTATGACCTCATCAAAGATTGAATTTTGGACTTTCAGGTACTGTAGTAAAAGCTTAACTTTAAAACTACGGAGTTTGAGAAGTTGTGCAGATATATTTTCTTGATGTTTAAGGTTTTGTGATATCATGAAAACCGTCAATCTATATTACGTAATGTGACCTCTAAGAATACGTTTTCTATAGTAATAGTAGTAATAATAATAGCAATGGCAATAATATAGTACTATTCAAGATGATAGTAAACTCTTATCTAACTCAATGGGAATGACACGTTTATTTGGCAAATCTTCTAACAAAGTATTCGAGTAGTTTCGATAAATTCATAGAAAAAAAGAATACAGTTTCGTGGATTGATTGAAGTTAGACATTAACACTGTTGGATGCCAGCCAGCTCAGTGGTCTAGTGGTTAAGCGCTCGTACGCGAGACTAATAGGTCCTGGGTTCGAATGTCGTGAGGCGGGATCGTGTATGCGCACTGCCACTGAGGACTCCCATAATAGGATGAAACGGCCGTCCAGTGATTCCAGGTTTTCCATGGTGGTCTAACTTCAATTAACTCCTGTTTTCAACTATATAACATTGTAATTCATAGTGGAAGTATTCTAAATGTTTACAAAATGAATGCCATGAGAAAGGAATCTATATTAATTACACTGTAAAGCTAAGCTTTAGAAATATAATTTTAAAAAGTTGATTGAATTAGGAAAATATTTTACTTTCAAAATTTTAAGGAAGATAATGAATGACCTTCATGTAACTTAAGGTATACAACTATAGCCTATGAATACTTCATGAATTCCAGTCAGTATATCTAATTACAAGTTAATTGAATGGTTAGTCAGCAGCTTCATGCACTGATATTATATTCTACTTTAACAACCTTCTCTTTGTTTACTACTCTTTCATCTAGCGCTGAATATTTTGATAAGTGGCCTCTAATACCGTGATATGGCAGAAAGTGAGGAGAGTCAGCTCTCCATCTCCAAATGCTCTCACATAAACACATGCATACAACTACTGATAGGGAAGTCACACTCACTACCTTCTCACGATAGGGCTTTTGTTTACGAAATGAACAGTATGAAAACCAAATTTTCGACGGTTTAATGGGGTTGGTGGATAGGGAGGATCTATCTAGGACAGTTACAAAGCCCTGATTCTAAACAAATGGTGCAGATGGGCTACAGGATCCTAAGGAAACAAATGGTGTTTGAAACAAATATTGGTCACCAACTACCATGAGACTACATCTCCTGATGTTGCTCCACTGCCTTATGGTTCAGACCTTCATGTCGAAGGCTCCAGGTGTGGTTTCCTAAGAAAACCATTTGCTTCGGTTTGGGTACCCGGGTAGTATCCCATCCCACAAAAAAATCAAGTGACATGTGTGGCACATATACATCTGGTTCCCCTTTGCACCAATATTTATGTGTTTAAATAAATAAATTATAACGGGTTTTTATTTTTATTTTATTTTAACATATAAATATTGGTTCAAAAGAGCATCAGATATATAAACGCCATACAAATCTCATTTAATTTGCTTGAGGGCTATGATACTGCCAAGGTGCCCAAACTGAAGCAGGTGGTATTCTTAGGAGACCACACCCAGAGCCATTAACCTAAAGGTCTGATCCACAAGGCAGTGGAGCATCGTAAGGAGATTCAGTCCCATGGTAGCCAGTGACCAACAATTGATTCATACGCCATTTGTTCCCTCAGGATCCTGGAGCCCATGTGCATCATTGGTATGTAATCAGGGTTTCCCAACTCCATTAGGTAAACTCACCGTGTTCACCAACCCGATTAAAGCGCCGGACATTCGTTTTTCGTCCTCTCAATTTCATAAAAAACAGTAATGCCACGAGAAAGCAGTGAGTAGGACTTCCCTATATACGTTATATATGCGTGGTCATGTGAGAACATTTGGAGAGGGAGAGCGAACTCTCACAATTCTCTCGGCTGTACCAAGGCATTTAGGGGTTCTATTTACAATCAACTCATAGTTACTAAATAATGATTAATTCACCTAATACAACATATCACTATTTAGATGAAAAAAGCATTAAATCAACAACATTCTAATTAAAGTATAATAAACAAATGGGATTCATTTATAAATTATTCCGGTCATTTACTCTCCCTTATAACAGTACATATATGTATATAAGCCAGAATATACAGGAACACATTTGTTTCTACCTCTACACTGATGTCTCTCCGCCCTTCCTCACCCCCCCCCACACCCACACACACCCACACACTTATAAATGAGGTTCGTGTGATTCAATATAAATGATTTCCAATAGACTTATTAATTATTGATTTATAAATAATAACTAAGTGAATATTCTTATATTAATGAACTGGACAAAAAAAATTAATTAAATATTAATAAAAATGTTATATTTTTATGTTTCTAATTTATAAGTGAATGATTATAATCAGAAGGGAGAGTTCTTGTGGATATGATAGTTGAGATCATGAGTTAAGCGAAGCTAGATCATCATGGAAAACCTGGAAGAACTGAATGTACATTTCATCCTATTGTGGGACTCCTTGGTGGAAGTGCGCATCCACTATCCCGCCTCATGATATTCGAGCCTAAGACCTATCAATCTCGCGTGTGAACGTTTAACCATTAGACCACTCAAACGGATGGCATCCAACGGTGTAAATATCTAACTTCAACTAATCCACGAAATTGAGCGACACGTTCATCATTATCTTCAATGAGTTACTATCTTACAACAAACTTGGTTGAACTCAATTGGTTACTGCTTCTCACTAGAACTCCATGAAATACCTCTTGAAGCCAATCACTAATGAGTATATGTTGATTAATATCAAAAGGGGTTTTTTTGTCGATATTATAGTAATTTTAATAGTTGAGATCATGAGTCTCACAATAGGACGAAATAGTCGTCCAGTACTTCCAGGTTTTTCATGGTGATCTAGCTTCAATTGACTCATAATCACAACTATTAAAATGTTATTTTTGCCTGATTCTTTGTGTTACTGATCGAATTCTTTCAATCAAATTACTATGTAACGAATACTAGTCTTAGTGATTCAACATTAAATGCATATTATTGAAATACAAGATGATAGCTGCAGATAGTTGATTAGAAATTATGCCCGACCTAGGTTTCATGTTAGATAGCACTCGTTAGTAAGACGTATCTATGATCATGTGGGTACTAATGATAACATTTTGGAATATAGAAGTGAGTGAAATGGAATCGAACCCTGCATAGAGTATTAATTCCCTCCTCGTTACAACTACAATCAGCTGATAAGTGACGACTATCACAAAACTTAAAGGGGGAGGGAGACAGGGTTTTATTTCGACTGTATCCAATCATTTAAGATTATTTTATTCAGTATAATTTGGATTAAAACAGAAGTGATTATCATAAGGTCGTTGTTTTGATTTTGCTTGTGCTATAATACCCAACTTCTCATTCTCACTGAATTATATAATTATTAGCTTTACATATACAGATATAGATAATAAGACGTTTAGAGTAACCGAACAAAAATAATGCTTAATTTTGATGACTAACTCTCAAATATGATGTCATTGTAGTAAATAGCGAGTAATCAGAGCAAATATCGCATATATCTGACAGATCTGCATAACATTGTTGCTATAGATTGATTTCAACTGGGGTACCACTGAAAACCAGAGGGCAATGGATAGCTGTTGTGTGATACCATGGGGTCCCACAGGGGTCTACATTCAAGACCAAATCAGGGATGAGATCCAGGACTTTTAGATCTCTGAGGGATCGTGAGATCATGAGTGTGCAATGTTGAGAAGTTCCATACTAGGAAGGAACAACTATTTAGTGCTCCTTAGTTTTTCATCAGTATATTAATTAAGGTCCATTAGTTACAAATGTCTTCCACGAAATAAAATAATCTAGACGAAATTACTTTATCCAAGATATTAAATGGTCATCGGAGGTAGTCGATAAGAAAACCCTGGATCTAGGTTTCATGCTATTGTTTAACATTAGTCGTCATAGTGTACCTATAGTCTTGAGGGAGCTGATACTCCCTGATGGATTCCACTTTGAGTTACCCAGGTTCATAGTCAGAGACGTTACCACTGAGCTATCCAGGCCGCAACTGACCTAATATTGGACTGAGATGTATTCACAATCGATTGATCACTACCCAGTTGTTCCATTCTCTTCATTCTTTAAAATATGAGTACCTCTAGTGATATTTTAAATTTTAGTCAGATTTTTGTTAGATTTTCTTTAACTATAATACAACTGTAATATTGATCAACTTTGTAAAATATCAACATTCCCTTATATAATAATCAGTTGTTTCCAAGAGAAATAACGGCGAGACTAAACTTTATGGACGACCTTTGAACGAATTTTATATGACCTTGAGAAACATTAGCCAATCAGAAGACAGTTAGTATACAGTAAAAATATATTATACAAAACTAAAAAATTAAAGCGGATACTGTTCTTTTACATGAGTCAAAAACTTATCAAGGTTAGATATGGGTTCAGAAGTTCTAAAATCATAATGCATACGGTACAGGAACTCATACATATGGCTCCATAGTAGTCGACCTCTAGAGCCATGATAAGGTCTTAAAAATTCTTATTGTTGGTTCCTGTCGATTCCTAACTCGTTCGAAATGTTAGGGTTAAGGTTTAGGATTACGGTTTAGAGTTAGGGTTTAGGGTTAGGGTTTATGTTTAGGATTAGGGCTAGGGTTTAGGATTTGGGTCTTAATCTCAATCGTGAACGAGCGAAAAAGTCATTTGAGTACCACAGCCACAAGTATAGAAACTTCTTTATAATCCCTTCTGTTGTAGATGCTGAATTATCACGTCTTCTCTAAAATCCACTGTAAACCGATCGTACGTAAACATCAGGTATCGAACTTAGCGCCGTGACCTTGGAAACCTCGAAACCTTCTGATTGGCTCGTCCATAAAGTTTAGTCCCGCCGAAATAACCATCTTAACTACAAAAGCATATGGTTATTATTAATGTCCTAAGTTTGTGAAGATGGTTAAAGTTTATAGTTTGCAGCATTTTAATCAGGTGATCATTGATAACCAAGAATTAGGGAACTAGCCGAATCATGGATGCATAACATTAAGGAGTCCTATCATAGGATGAAACAGCTACCTAATACTTCCTTGATTTTACTAGCTTTTCTAATTATAATCAATTTACATTAGAATACTCGATACTCTTTACAAACTCTTTACATTAAAAGGTAATTCGTTGCTTAGAGATCTTTGATCTCACCCTCCCCCCACCAATATTTTCCTCTCCACTCAAATTAATTCACTCCACACTAGATAGGGAAGGAAAGGGAAGGATGAAAACCTAATCATTATTGAATAAACCGGAAATGTAGTCAAATTCTTTTTTTTTGTAATTGATAAGGATCTAAATTTAAATAATTTACCATTCATTCTTCTTTTAATTGATGGTACTAGTTCACTTGGTATTGTTTGCTTGTATCTTCCTATTTGATGTGTTAGAATTGTAATGGATCAGTCTCTGATTATTGGATTGCCTCAAAATATTGTCCTAATTCACAAATATTATAAGCAAAAATGGATAGTGGCTAGCAATGATATCCAAGATTTATGTTTTGTCCTATTTGGGACTGGTTAGTTGGATGTACCTGCATTCCAGTGTTAATATTTGCTTTGGGACTCGAACCCAATACCGTTCACTTCAAATGCCATTACGTTATCGACTTAGCTACCCATGGTATTAGTTACAATGTCAATATACATCTATATCTACCAATCCAATCATTAATATCATAATTTTATAGTACAATGCATAGTGATAAGTAAGGCAAATGGGGCTATTTAAAATCAATCAATCAATCAATCGATAGGTAGGTAGGTAGGTAGGTAGATGGGTAGCTGGTGATTTGAATAGTTACGTATATATATAAATAGAATGATTTATGAATGAATGGATAGATAGATAGATAGATAGACAGCTAGTTGGAATAGGAGTGTTAGCCAGACAGGTTAGTTTATTTTTGTCACAAATGTATATATGTGATTTCTATATCATTGGATATCTATCCAGTAAAATGGAATAAATAACGTTGTATAATTGTAATGTAATCATGGTTAACAATGATATGCGAGACATGTGTTCTATCCACTTTGAAATACATTTCTGCTATATATTAATAATCATATGCTCACTGGTGACCGACTTCAAGAGTCATTTCCAGGGGTTCTAGTGGGAAGCAGTGACCAGTGGAGTTCAACCGAATCTATTGTGAGATAGTATAACTCATTGAAGATAATGGTGAATGTGTCACTCAATTTCGTGGATTAGTTGAGGTTAGACATTAACATTATTGGATGCCATCCGTTTGAGTGGTCTAGTGGTTAAGCGCTCGTGCACGAGACTGATAAGTCCTGGGTTGGAATCTCGTGAGGTGGGATTGTGGATGCCCACTCCCACTGAGGAGTCCTACAATAGGACTAAACGGTCATCCATTGCTTTCGAGTTTTCCATGGTGGTCTAGCTTCAATAGTCTCATGATTTCAACTATGAGTTATATACACTGATTAATTACTGAGTAGTGATTAACAGTTACATTTGTCAAGTACTCTGTTATGAATTGTATCCTATAGATCGTGAATCTTTGATAAAGTTCATGTATAAAAAGAAATTGATCAAATTCACTCTTGTGTATCAATAAATAGAAAATTCATACCTTTATGAGGGATAATCATGAAGTTCTAATTTATTTAATGTATGGTAAATTACTTAATAACTGCTGATTGAATTTCATTGAAATCATGAATTGATCAATGTTAATACACCATTGAAAACGTGGAGGCACTCGATGGCCGTTTCTTTTTGGTATGGTACACCTCATCAGTGGACATCATGTGTTCACTAAAGACTGGCTTCAAGAGGGATTTCTTAGAGTTATAGTTAGAAGTCGTGACCACTGAAGTCCGATCCGTGTTAAGTGGAGATAGGTATCTACCTCAGACAATAGCTGAAGTGTTGAGTAAGATAATGGATCGATTGAAGTTAGACATTAACACTATTGGATGCCAGTTCAGTGATCTAGAGGTCAAGCGTTCTCAGGCGAGACCGAAGGTCTTAGGTTCTACTCTCACTTGCTAGATAGTGGATACACATTACTGAGGGGTTCTATACTAAAAAGAAACGGCCATATAGTGCTTCAGGTGTTGGTCTAGCATAGATTAACTCGTGAATTCAACTATTAAAGATACTAAAATGTCCACAACCTCCATTCTAATCATGATTTAGAATAAATAGTGTTTTTTTTTTCATCAAAGAGATGGATAAACACAGAGATACTCTTTCAGGTGGATTATATGTTCAATATGTCAAAATTTCTTTACTAATCTACTGATATACATCGAGGTTTTCTCGTCTCTATTTTTTATATAGTACCTTACATCATTGAATTAATCTTTAATCAAAGTAAGAAATGTTATCAATTTTCATATTCACTTGGTGTTGTTTAATCAAATCTTCCCATTGATGATTAGGACTGTAAATGATAAGTCTCTTATTGGCCATATGTGCATACTGTGCGGATTGCTTCGATATAACCTTCATTCACAAGTTGTATAAGCAAAGATGGATGGTGACTAATAGTGGAAACCAGGACAAGTGTTTCGTTCTACTTGTGACTCTTCAGATAGATGTACTTTCATCCTAGAGTTGATGTTTACTCTAGGACTGAATAACACGATGGAATTTGAAGCGAATGGTACTGGTTTCGAGTCCCAGAGTGAACATTGTTATATCCTAGTGAAGATGAAAGTACGGGTAACTTCTGGGACCTATTAATGGACCATCATTTTGTATATATATTCTTATTGTTTATAGATTATTACTGTACGAATTACTGTCCCTAAATTATATTCAGTTTATTGATTATTGTCTCCCACATTCACAGCCACATTTGACTTGAACTTGTACAAATATTATTTTCTATTTTATGGTGTGATGTGGTCTGTTTCTCTGGTATATAAACTAAGTATGCTTGAAATGAATGACTCGCATAACAGAAGCTGTAATTGGTGTTCTGAACTCAATTGGAAGGGTTAGACGGACAAAGGATCAATAAAGACGCTAGACTGCTCATAACGGTCGAACGTCATTGTTTTGATACAGTGTTAATATTGGGAAAGTTGTATTTCCATTGGTGAATAAATCACGTGATAAAAAGCTGGACATAAAATCATAACAAACATCAACTCTGAGATGCACGTACATCCAGCTGAAGAGTCCCAAATAGGACGAAACATGCGTCCTCTATTCTGTTGCTAACCACTATCCATCTTTATTACAATTTGTTTGTCGTAAGATTCATATAAACAAATATTATATAAAATCATTCAAAATATCTATCTATCTCTCCATCTATCTATTTACTGAATAAATCAAATGAAAACTTAATCCTGGAAACAATCAAAGCATAATGACTTGATAAAATTTGATACCTTTCGATTGAAATGAAGTGTATATATGTGATGTGGTCTACTTATATCCATATAAGTAGTATAATGTTAAGGGTCAGACATATAATGTATTTTGGCAATAGATCGATAAGGAACAAACAGAAATGAAGCGCAATTAGTAGTAAAATACATGAACAATCAAATCAGAAAAGACAGACTAATATTTGCAGAAGAAACAGTTAAGATTGAGACGATGGATAGTTTACAAATTAACTATTTACTGTATGGTTATTTGAATTTGGTGAGATAGTCTGTAATTTAAGCTTCAGTACATTCGATTGTCCCCAGTCATGTTCTTGCTCACAACATAAATGGTTATGTTTTTGTGTATGTATGTGTGTAGAGGGTTGGGGATGAGAGGTAGATGTGCTTTTTTGTTTATAATATTTATTATTATTATTGGCTATATTCAATATTACATTTTTTTGGTACAATATAGAATTCTCAGCAGAATGTATTTCCATAGTTGAGATCATGAGTCAATTGAAGCTAGACCACCATTGAAAATTTGGAAGCACTGGATGGTCATTTTATCCTATTATGGGACTCCTCAGCAATGCGCATCCACGATCTCACACTCGAGATATTCAAACCTATAACCTACCAGTCTCGCGCCAGAGCACTTAACCGATCTAGCTAACCGATCTAACTTCAATTAGCTAATGATTTTAACTATGAAAATACTGAAATCTCCACAAAACTTCCTACTGATTCCCCCCTTTTTCGATATGAATAGACTATCTATTCTTACTTGATTGGTGTTAAAATGAAAAAAAAATTTTTCGTTTTTACAATATTTTCACAATCGATGTTAGCCTCCTTTTTTACAATGTGAGATTACGTAAGTAACCATAGTAACTTAGGCGTGTACTTGTTAAAAAAACCGATCTATTCTATTCATTATTATATAAACATCATAACGGGTAGATAAATACAAATAGAATTAAACATCTATGTAATTAAATAATTAAATGGTAAGCAAAGATAGATAGTGGCTAGCAGTGGAATCCAGGACATGCGTTTCGTTCTGCTTGGGATTCGTCAGATCGATGTACCTACATCACATATGCCAATAACAGACTGCTCAATTGCAGTCCTAAGTACCAATGGGAAGATCCAAACAAACAATACTAAGTAAAATTTAAATAATCAAATGTAATAATTATGAGCATTATAAGAGATAAATTGAGTTATAATGATCATATCCTCACTAGTGGTTCTGGTGAGAAGCAGTGATCAGTGGAATTCAATCAGGTCTGTTTTGAGATAGTATAAATCGCTGAAGACAATGATGAATGTATCTCTCAACTTCGTAGATTAGTTGAAGTTAGATATTACCACTGTTGGATACCATCGGACTCAATGGTCTAGAGGTTAAGCGTTCGTACACAAGACTAATAGGTCCTGAGTTTGAATCCTGAGAGTCGGGACCGTGGATGTGCACTGCCGAGGATTCCCAGAATAGGAAAAATTGACCGTCCAGTTCTTCCAAGTTTTACATGATGGTCTAGATTCAATGGACTCATGATATTAACTATTACAACTACTATAATCTCCACAAAAACCTTTTCTATTCACATAATTGTTCTTTCTTTGTTTTATTCTATAAACCTGTTACTGATACTCTATTGTTGTATTAGTAGTAGTAGTAGTTGTTTTTTTTTTTTTTGCTTATCAATTAATTTATGCAAATTTAATCAAATTGGGTTAATTGAAATACAAATAAAAAGTACATGAAGAAAACTTTTTTTCTCTTTTCTCCTTTATCAAACAACTAAATTGACCAATAACCAAAAAATATTAGAATCATCAATAAGAAAATAATATACTTAGTTGCTTACGTCTGTTACCCCCCCCCTCGATGGAGCATGGGCCGACGACCAGCATTCTCTCCAACACACTCTGTACTGGGACTTCTTTTCTAGTTCTCTCCAATGTTTGTTCATTATTCTCATGTCTGTTTCTATGTCTTGGCGTAATGTGTTCTTTGGTCTTCCTCTTTTCCTTTGACCCTTAGAATTCTATGTGAGGGCTTATCTTGTGACGCCGTTGAGTACTTTCTTCAATGTGTGTCCTATCTACTTCCAGCGCTTCTTACTGATTTTTTCCTCCACTGGAGTCTGGTTTGTTTTCTTCCGTAGTGGGTTGTTGCCAACGCATCCGAAGTAACTGTTAATAAACACTTGTATCTTCTGAATGATGTTTTTCGTAGTTCTCCACGACTTCGCCCCATATAGTAGAACTGTCTTGACACTTGTATTGAAAATTCTGATGTTGGTGTTGGTTGACAGAAAATTGTTTTAAGTTGCAAATGTTCTTCAGTCGTAGATATGCTGATCTTGCTTTGCCAATTCAATTCAAGGCTTGCCTTGTGACACAATTGATTGTTTTCCTCAATTTTTTTCCAATCCACTTCCAGCACTTCTTCCTGATTTCCTCCTCCACTAGAATCTGATGTGGTCTCTCCCATAGTCGGTTGTTGTTAATAGTGTAGACAAAAAGTAATACCCATAGCATAAATAATAAAACTGATCTTAAATAGACTAACATTGTAAACTAGAAAACAAAACTGGATATCTATCTCGTCCAAGTATAGGACTCTTCAATAGTGTAAACTAATGAATACAATTCATTAGTTCGGTCGCAGGGAATTCAGTCATATACACGATGGCTCAATCTCGAGACCATTGAGCTGACATTCAATCACTTAAATGTCTAACTTCAATCAATTCAAGATATTTAGTGAGTATCTTCTATTACTTGTAATGGATATCTTTCTCACATTCAACATGATTAAAGTTCATTAGTTACTACTTCGCACTAGAGTTCTAAGAGTTAGATCTTGTAGTCAGTCACCAGTGAGCACATGATTCATTAAAGTTAAACATTAACATTATTAGATGTTAGCTCAGTAGTTTAGAGGTTAGAAGTTAGCGGAGGATTGAATATCCCTGGATTAAACTCCATATGGAAGGGTCAAGCTAATATAGTTGGTGAAGTAAACTATGAAAATTCTACAATCTCATCAAAACTCTAACGGGATAAAAGATAACAGTTTGATTATTTGAACATATAATTGAGGCAATTCCAGGAGTTCTAGTGAGAAGTCGTGGCCAGTGGAGCTAATCCATGTCAGGTAGAGACAGGTATCTACCTTAGTACATTGGAAGTTGGTTGCGCAATTTCGTGAATTGGTTGAGGTTAGACATTAACACCGTTGGATGCCAGCTCAGTGGTCTATCGGTTAAGGGCTCTGGCTCGAGACTGGTAGGTCCTGGGTTCGAATCTCGCGAGAGCGGGTTCGTGGATGCGCACTGCTGAGGAGTCCCATAATATAACGAAACGGCCGTCCAGTGCTTCCAGGTTTTCCACGGTGGTCTAGCTTCAATTGACTCATGATCTTAACTATAAAATTACTAAATCTCCACAAAAAAAACCCTTGTGATAAACATATAATTGTTGGTTATTTCTTTCTGGGCATCATTAATTATCATTAATGGATGAACTAATTCAAACTTTGCGTGTACAATGACATGCATACTTCTCTATGTCTTATTACCTATTAAAGATAATGGAAGATGGTCACGCAGTGTCATGGATTAATTGAAGTTAGACATTAGGATCGTTGGATGCTGACTGAGTGATTTAGAGTTTGAGCGTTTCTGAGCGAAATCAAAGGTCCAGAGGTCGATCTTCGGTGGTGGTGGTGTTGATCTACAATACTGAGTAGTCCCATACTAAAAGGAAACATCTATTGAGTGCTTCCAGGTTTTCAATGATGTTTTAATGCTGATTGATTCATGATTTTAATGAAGCTGTACAAGTTCCACATTTCTATAGTTACAATTACATATGTACAAGTATTTATAAACAGTCGTCTATGCAAAATACTCAACATTCACTGGCCGAATACCATCAGTAACAATCTACTACTATGGAAGAGAACAAACCAGCTTCCATCTGAAGAGGAAGTTAGGAAAAGATCTTGGAAGTGGATTGGACATACATTGAGGAAATCACCAAACTGCATCACGAGGCAAGCGCTAACTTGGAATCCGAAAGAGAAGCAGAAAAGAGGAAGGCCAAAGAACACATTACGCCAGGAAATAGAAGCAGATATGATGAGGATGCATGTTAACTGGAAATGAAGACACATGAAAGTGTTTGATGAAGAATGCTGATGTTTGGCCTATGCCCCTCCACGAGGGATAACAGACATAAGTAAGTAAGTAAGTAAGTAAGTAAGTAAGTAAGTAAGTAAGTAAGTAAGTAAGTAAGTAAGTAAGTAAGTAAGTAAGTAAGTAAGTAAGTAAGTAAGTAAGTAAGTAAGTAAGTAAGTAAGTAAGTAAGTAAGTAAGTAAGTAAATAAGTAAGTAAGTAAGTAAGTAAGTAAGTAAGTAAGTAAGTAAGTAAGTAAGTAAGTAAGTAAGTAAGTAAGTAAGTAAGTAAGTAAGTAAGTAAGTATGAAGATAATTCCATATGCTAAAGAATAGGAAATCAAATGAATTAGGGTGTAATTTGATGAAATCGTTTCAATAATATGTCTGACTGTTCGTTGATCGTTCTTGTGAATACCTTGGAAAATAATGTAGTGGCTATTTCGAGATTAAAAGATTCCATGTAAGACCATGATCGTGATAATTACCAACTATTTTTAACTTAATTTAACCTGCTTCCTGTTTCGATTTCACATAGAAACTTAAAAAATATCCGTATATGATTTACCCAAACTAATCTTGGCAGTTATCATAATTCCCTCATTTTTTCGTTCATTCGGGGTTCAAGAATAAAAAATTCTGAAGGAAAAGTAAACAATCAGAAGGCCATTATAAGCAAAGATGGATAGTGGGTAGCAGTAGAATCCAGGACTCGCGTTTCATCCTATATGGGACTCGTCAGCTGGATGTATCTGCATCTCAAAGTTGATGTGCACTCTGAGACTCGAACCCAGTACCATTCATTGATGTACACTATGAGACTCGAAGCCAGTACCTTTCGCTTCAAACGCCATCGCGTTATCCACTTAGCTATTGATTCCTGATAGCCACTTTCTTGTGCAATTGGGTGAAGTTTAAATTCACTTAATATTGTTTGTTTGAATCTTCCCATTGATGTTTAGGACTGCAACTGGTCAGTCTCTTATTGGCATATATGCACACTATGCCTATTGCCTCGATATAGCCTTAATTCACAAGCATTATAATTAGAGATCGATAGTGGCTAGCAGTGGAATCTAGGACCCGCTTTTCGTCCCATTTAAGACTCGTCAGCATAGTAAGCGCATATACCAATAAGAGACTGACCAGTTGCAGTCCTAAGCATCAATGGGAAGATACAAACAAACAATATTAAGTAAATTTATCCATATAGCCAGTTTCAAACATTCACGTATCAGATGCAAAACTCACTGTTGAACCGTTAGGGTATATAATTCCGTAACATCGTAGACCTTCACACAAAAAAACACTGGCGAAAAGTCCCTAGTTGAAATGAAATAATACAATCTTATCCACCCACCCCCCTTAGGTTTTAATGGTTTGCTAGTTATTATTACCAATGACACAAGTCATCAACATCACCATCCTAATTCTGTCTATTAACTAAGTTAAAAATTAAAAAAAAACAAGTACTGAAACTTAAATGCCAAAAAACAAACAAATCATCATTCTATGCATACCATTACCCCCTACCAACCTACTTATCCATCTATTTACTTACCTATCTACTTTAGGATTGTATTCCTCTATTCTTTGATTTGAATAACATACTTACCAGTTTATATAACCGGTATATGAATTCCACTTATAGTCAATAAGAAAAAACAAACAAAAAACAGATATGTCATTACATAATCTAATAGATTGATACCTGTAGTGAATATGTAAAAACTGTTTTCTAATGTCAACATTCCTTGTATTTTTTTATATAGGTAAGATCATAAGTCAATTGAAGCTATACCACCATGGAAAACATGAAAGTACTGGATGGCTGTTTCACCCTATTGTGGAACTTCTCAACAGTGTACACCTACGATCCCACCCCGCGGGGTTTGAAACCCAGGATCTACCAGTCCCGGGCCAGAGCACTTAACCGATAGACAGCCGGAATCGGATGGTTTTAATCTCTAACCTCAATAAAATAGAAGAGATATGTCATTACATAATCTAATAGATTGATACCTGTAGTGAATATGTAAAAACTGTTTTCTAATGTCAACATTCCTTGTCATATGTCATATATCCTTTATGTACTATTCTATTGTAATGATATACGTGTTTACAGAAATATTTCCCTCATAAAATAATTTATAATGAACCATTCATTGAAAAATGATAAGCTTCTAGTCTCTTGTTGAAATCCGGTTACCTTTATCTTCGTAAGTTGACCTAAAAAGAAGCTTAATGATAATATACCCTTGTAGTCCTGCTGATTTTTTGTTTAAAATTGTTTGTTGATTATGATTAAATTCCAGTATGATTGATTTGGTTAGACTGATATTCGCCATCAGATTCAAACACTTATCAAGATGGTCAAGAAGATTTGTGGCTTACATGGATGATTTAGGTGGAACTTTGTTTTCTGAGCAAAATTCTGTGGCGAATTAGATGGAATATGGTAGACAACCTTAAAAGCTTTATTCAGTTCAACCTGATGACCTGTGTCCACCAAATGAGCGAGAATAGAACTCTTAATCCCCTTTACCTGTCCTTTATTCAACCATGACGAATGGTGTTCTGTTATTCGTTGACTAACTTGCCGAATTGTACGCCCTATATAACTGGCTCTACAGGAGCAGTTGAATTGGTAAATACACATAGATGTGGCGAATTCAGGCAATCTGTCTTTATTAACAGTTCTTATTGTGGGGCGGTTGTAGAAGACTGTACTAAGTCGGGCTGCATTAAATGTTTTCTGTACTGTCCTTCTTAACCTCTGTGTCAAGATTTCCTCAGTAGCATCATTTAAGAATTGTAACTTTAGGAACAGTACCTTCTTCGGAACAGTAGGTACCTTGGTCCTTCTTTTCGTCTCCGTCATATGTTTGTCGATGAATTTCATTGGATACCCATTCTTACTAAGCAAGTTTCGAATATTAGCCAATTCATCTAAAATAATGTCATCAGAGCAAATCATTCTAGCCCGATGAGTTAGGATCTTTATTAGGTTTCTTTTGTATTTCATTGGTACTGCGCTACAGAAATGAGTGTACTGTCCAACTGTAGATTTTCTATGTATTCCTCTTTTTAATGTTCCGTCTATTCTTCTGATTAGTTGGACATCTAAAAACGATATACTACCATTCTGTTCTTCTTCTAGTGTAAACGTAATTGATGGGTGGATATTATTAAATATATTAAGAATAACTACTTTGATTAGTATTAATCCTTCTCTTCCAATTAATGTTAGTTTATAATCGATGCCATTATATAATCATTACGTAACGTATCTACTCGATGAGTGTTATTTAATTATTGTAAATCATATATATTTATTATCAGAGGGGGTTTTGTGGAGATTTAGTATTTTTCATAGTTTAAGGCATGAGTCAATTGAAGCTAGACCACCATGGAAAACTTGGAAACACTGGATGTCCGTTTCGTTCTATTTTGCGAATCCTCAGTGGTAGTGCACATCCACGATCACACCTAGAGAGATTGTTTGTCAGTTTATCGATTAAGTGCTCTGGCGCGAGACTGGTAGGTGTTGACTTCGAATCTCGCTCGCGAGGCGGGATCGTGGATGCGCACTGTCACTGAGGTGTCCCATAATAGGATGAAACAGCCTTCTAGTGCTTCCAGGTCTATCTTCAATTGACTAATGATTTCAACTATGAAAATACTGAAATCTTCACAAAACCCATTCTGATATTTAGTTAGATTATTCTTTTATAAAGAAACAATTTGTAAATATTTGAAAAATTCCCATATTGTGATTTAGAACAACATATATAAGCGAACAATATTGTTTTCGATTAGATCCTCATCAGGCTTTAATCTGATATACAGTAATATTTATATGCATATACGAAATTATTAAACCAATCAAGGCAGTCAATGATAACAGTGGAATAGATTACATAATCAATTACATAATAATAATAAGTAGAATGTACAAATTGATAGTGTAATGACAAGTGTACTAGTTGTGATAAGAATAATAAAAGGGGTTAAGGGCTTCGGCTCGAAACTGGTAGGTCCTGGGTTCGAATCCCGCGAGAGTGGGTTCGTGGACGCGCACTGCTGAGGAGTCCCATAATAGGACGAAACGGCCGTCCAGTGCTTCCAGGTTTTCCTTGGTAGTCTAGCTTCAATTGACTCATGATCTCAACTCTATAAAATACTGAAATCTCCACAAAACCCCTTCTGATAATAATAAAAGGCTTGAATCAATGTTACATAATAAGGGAAATACGTCGATGATTAGAAAATATAGACACTGAAATAACATTCATAAGATTACGTAATAAGAAGTGTTTAGATAATTGGAAGCAAATATTAGAAAAATTATAAGTAAATAATTTATAGGGGGTTGGAGAAAAGTAAACGAAGAAAGAGTATGGAAAATGAAATTATTTATTAAGGCCAATAGAGGGATAAGGGTGTTACAAATTTCTTATGAACACAAAGACTTGGGTTGTTGGATCGAATTCCTATAGCTTCTGCTATGTGTAGGAGATGAGATCGAACCCCATAAGGAAAAGTAGTAGGAATACGATAAATAAATTTAAAAGACTGGTTTCTGACAACTTCATGACAGCTATCAATCAAGTGTGAAAGAATCGAGCTCCGTATCGACTTGATCATACCTTTTCCTAACCACGAAGGGAGGTGTTCACTAACTCTTAGGTTCAATTGTCTGGTAGTGCACCCAATATTAGCTTTCTCCACAGGAGTAGCTGAATTTATAGATACACATAGAAGTGGCATAACCAGGCAACTTGTCTTTTAGTTGGGGAATCACCATAGATCGTGTCGAGTAAGAAAGAAAGAGGTCGGCAGCATTAAACATTCTCTTAACTGCTTTAGTCAGTCTATGTGAGAGAACAAACCAGATTCCATTGAGGAAGAAATCAGGAAGAAGTGCTGAAAGTGGATAGGAAACACATTGAGGAAAGCACCCAACTGTGTCACAAGACAAGTCCTCATCACCTGGAATCCTCAAGACCTAAGGAGAAGGGAAAGACTGAAGATTACATTACTCAGAGAAATGGAGATAGACATGAGAAGAATGAACAAGAATTAGATAGAACTAGAACGAAAGTCCAAGGACAGCTTATGTTGGAGAATGCTGGTCAGTGACCTATGCTCCATTGAGGGTAACAGGCGTAACACACAACAATACATACAGTCTATTGTTGGTGTATCTGTTTTAAAATACAGAAGAATTTGAGACTAGAGTTATATAAGCATGCGTCATTGGGGTAGGTTTCCATTACACTTAAAAATGATCATATATGTATTATTTTATTTTTCTGTATACTAAATGATGATAGTTGAAGTTCTAGATTTGATATCCTCTGCAATTTTGTGCTTGTGTATTCAGATGAGAAATCTTGAAATATAGCGAGACACACTGAACTCTTTCCAGGAAATAGATAATCAACCTAAGCTAAGTAATATCCAGCTTATCACAGTTTCTAACCTATGCAACATGAATGAGGCTTGGTAAACAACATCTTCAAAGGATTTCAACGAATATTCACTGAAAATGCAGTCGAGGACGACACGAAAATACCGACTGAAACATCAATATTAGAGGATCATCCGCTAAAGTTTAGTAATTCGTGTAAACGTCATTTGGTATCAAAACTCCGTTCGTAACTCTGATGAGAAGAAAAGGATTAATATCACTTTCCCATTTGAAGGAGAGTCAAATAGTATCATTTTGAGACAGAGACTAAAAGCAGCCATCAAGAAAACAGACTATTTTGCTCAATTAATTCCGACTGAAAAAAAATGAAGCCAATGATTCCATATAGGCTCATACATTACGTAAGCGATTACATCACATTTTTTGAATGAACATTTACACATAGGCGGGGGGGGGCAGTAATTGAAAACTCCAACCAACGGTTATAGAGCATGTCCCTAGATGGTTTTAGAATAAATTATCATCAAAAAGCTTGGATAGATATAGGAAGTAGAAAGTCAGGTTCATTGATAACAAAATATAACTAAAACAGTTCATAGAACTGACATTACACACAGCTTTTAAAACATTGTATAGAAATCAATCCACTTAGTATTGTTTGTTTGAATCTTCCCATTGATGTTTTTAGGACTGCATCTGGTCAGTCTCTTATTGGCATATGTGCATACTGTGCGTATTGCCTCGATATAGCCTAAATTCACAAGCATGGTAAGCAAAGATGGATAATGACTAGCAGTGGAATCCAGGACGCGTGTTTCGTCCTAGTCAGCTGGATGTACCTGCATCTCAGAGTTGATATTCACTTCACAACTCGAACCCAGTACCGTTCGCTTCAAACGCCATCGCGTTAACCACTCGGCTACTGAGTCCTGATGGCCACCTGCTTGTACAATGAGGTGAAGTTTACATTCACTTAGTATTGTTCGTTTGAATCTTCCCATTGATAGCCAAAAGCAAATGGCTATTAGCATTCAGTGGCCGAGTGGATAATGCGATGGCATTTGATGCGAAAGGTACTGGGTTCGAGTTGTGCAGTGAACATCAACTCTGAGATACAAGTACATCCAGCTGACGAGTCCCAAATAGGTTGAAACGCGCGCCAGACTGTATTCCACAATTAGCCACTATCTATCTTTGCTTAACGTTGTATAGAAATAGTCAAAGATGAATTCTTAAGTTTATACAAGCTATGGCTATTCGTATAATACAACCTCATCCTCCTTTTATGTGTACAGAAACAATGTGTTGTAACCTTAAATTAACCCTGGTAATTTTTAAGCTAATTTATCATTTAGGGTTGTGAAATAATTTTGTATCTATTTCATATGGTATTAATCAGTTTTGCTATTTTTTTTATTTACAATTACCAGATCTTAGTAATTTTATGGTTGAAATCATGAATCAATTGAAGCTAGACCATCATGGAAAACCTGGAAGCACTGGATGGCCGTTTCCTCTCATTGTCGAACTCCTCAGCAGTACGCGTCCACGATCCCGCCTCGTGAGATTCGAGCTCAGGACCCACCAGTCTCGCTCCAGAGCACTTAACCGATAGACCACTGAGACCTCAGACATCCAACGTTGTTAATGTCTAACTTTAACCAATCCACAAAGTTTGAGAAATCATTCAACAATTGTCTTCGATGAGTTGTTATCTCACAACGCACATGGTTGATTTCGTGATTTCAACTATGAAAATATTGAAATCTCCACATAACCCCTTTTAATACGATTGAATTCGAAGCGAAAAGTATTGAGTTTAAGTCCCAAAATGAACATCAACTATGAGATGAAGATACATCCAGCTAACAAGTCCTGAATAGAACGAAATGACAATCCTGAATTCCATTGCTAGTCACCCTTCTATCTTCGCTTATAAAGTTGTCTTATCGATACATTATTTTATGAACCATAATACCATTCCCTATTTGTTATCTAACTGTCAGGAAAAGGGAAATACACCCTAGATTTCTTTTTATTTTTAGAACTTACCCTAGTTACTATCATTCTGTTTTCTTTTTTTTAAAAATTTTTTTCATGGTCATTTTGTTGTAACTACCATCGATTTTACAAACATACGTATCTATCTATATATATATATGCATATCAACAAAATTCATACCCCTTTTCCCCTTAATACCATACACTTGTAATAACTACAAAAAATGAAGTCATGAGATCTAATAAGTAAAAAAAAAATTGATTGGTCCATTTTTGGGTAAATATTGATTTGATTATTTAAACTAGACAAGAAGGGATATATATATAGATGTATATATTGACAGATCATTGAAAGATTATCAAAGACTTGAGGTATCACTGTACTTTATCTTTGAATGTAAACTTAAATAATCCATTCCCATGATGGTTTATAGTTGAACAATAATTCCAATTGAAGATTACGTTTAATATTACAAATTGATTTTTGTAATGTCATCAGTATAAAATGATGCTTGTAAATTACTTGCTTACTTACTTACTCCTGTTAACCTCCCCCCCCCCCTCCCAGATGGAGCATAGACCGCCGACTAGCATTCTCCAGCACAATCTGGTCAGGGTCTACCTTTCTAGTTCTATCAAACTCTTGTTTATTCTTCTCATGACTGTATCCATTTCTCGGCGTCATGTGTTCTTTGGTCTTCCTCCTTTTCTTAGGCCTTGAGGATTCCAGGTGATGAGGACTTGCCTTGTGATGCAGTTGGGTGATTTCCTCAATGTGTGTCCTATCCACTTTCAGCACTTCTTCCTGATTTTTTTTCTCCACTGGAATCTGATTTGTTTTCTCCTACAGTATGTTGTTGTTGATAATGTTTGGCCAACGGATCCGAGATGTTTTGCGTAGACAATTGTGAATAAACACTTGTATCTTCTGGATGATGATGTTCGTAGTTCTCCAGGTTTCCGTCCCATACAGTAGAACTGTGTTGACATTTGTATTGAAAATTCTGATCTTGGTGTTGATTAACAGACAGTTGTTTTAAGTTAGAGATGTTCTTCAGTTGAAAATATGCTTGTAAGAGAGCATATCAGTGGTTAGTATACAGTTTCGTAAAGACTGAAGAATTTTTTATGATTTAAATATTAAACTGACTTTATCTAAAACACTATTGAAAATATAGAATTACGAGATGTTCGTTTCGTCCTGACATGAGACTCAACAGGAAACTGGGAATCGTACCCAAATCCTTCAGCCTCACTTTATCATTAATGCAGTTCAACCAAGTTGGGTGTGAGATAGTCATTCATAGCAGGCAACAGATGTGAGTTACGAAAATTCTTAAATTGATCTAAATTAGACATTGACACTGTTGGATCCTAGCTCAGCGATCTATACGTTAAGTGTTCACGTTTAAGATCGAAGGTCCTTTGTTTGATCCCCTATAGTCCGGTCGTGGACACTCATATTAGGACGAGATGGCTGTTCAATAGTTCCAGGTTTTCAGTGGTAGTCCGGCTATGATCATTTCGAGGCTTGTACTACAAAAACAATTTATAAATTAAAGTAGATGTTTGCTGTGGGTAATTTTCAAGTCTTGTAGATCTCTATGAATAATACATTTCAGAAGGTATAAGGATATCAATGTTTCCCTAAGGAATAAAACTTAGACCACTCGAGTGTGAAATATGACCTAGGTTTCATACTAGCTGAGAACGATACTCCTAGGCCTGTTGACCGATTTTACTCAAAGCACGTACATTGAAGGCTCCATTGTGTAGTTTGGAGCGAGGTTTTAGTAGACTTGGGACAGCGTTTCGCGCACTAGAATCGTTGGCCATGGTGAAACTTGAGGAAGAAACCGGAAGAGGAAGTTAATTGTTGAAAGTCAAGGTAGAAGGAATAGTAGGAATTGAAGAAGGTGATTGATTATGAATACAGTGGTCTTGAGTGCTGTTAGAGGTATGAGGGCAGTTATCACTTCCCGGTTGCCCACACCGTGGAAGGATTCTTCTAGAGGTACCTGAAAAGGAAATAGGGTTAGAAGTGGTCTTAATGACCTGAGAGCGTGACCGCAGTGCCCAAGAGACAACTGCTTGAGGTCGGTCACACACGACCTTTTTGTGGGTAGTTTTTGTGTTATCTCCGTTCTTCAAAGGACCTTACCGCCGGAGACGGATATCCGTGGGATAAGGCGAGGTGTGCATTTTTAGGGTCGACCTTTTCTAACCCACCCCTCCTTGTGGGAAGGCAGAATCGCTGTTATGTTGGTTATCTGAAGGAAACACCTATACTGCTGTCACACCTCTGTACAGTCAGCAGTACGACTTCGCCTTCGGACCTTGGGTTTGCTGCTTTTAGTCTTACCGCTCTTCAACTGACCTGTCTGGCATGGTAGGACCTTGAGGAAGGATTGTTCCAGCCAGTATAGCTCGATTGGTTCATCACGATAGGCAACCTCGACCACCACATCAAGGTAGCTGCGACGGTCGGGAGTAGCAGCAACGGTCAGCTGCGAAACATGGCAATTAAGAGTAGAAGATACTCGTAGGTTACTAGTATTTGACCACAGATGCCTTAGAAATATTGCTCGCATCTGCTGGGATCACCGGGTAAGTAATAGTGAGGTTAGACGCAGGGTATTAGGGAATGATGGTAAATCAGTTGATGAGGTCATGAATCTTCATCGACTGAGATGTTTGGGCCACGTGTTACGTGTTCCTGAACATCGATTACCGCGACGCTCTATGCTGACTAGTGTAGGGGATGGTTGGAAGAAAATTAGGGGCGGCCAAACCAAAACATGGCATCAGTGTTTGAAGTCACTAACCTCTAGTCTGAGCCATGTTGGTAGATGCAGACTACTTGGTTGAGGCCCTCGTGACTATCGTAACCAATGGTTGGAGACTCTGATTGAAATGGCACATATATGCATCGGTCCAAGTTGCCATACCTTGTTAGCATAACAACATGAACACCAAATTCATAGAAGTAGTTAATTTAGTGTTGGTAGTAGTATATAAATTATAGGTTGTATATAAGGATATAGTATAGGAAGGAAGACAGATATGAAGCAATTTTAATCTCAAGATTAAAGAGAATACAAATAGTGTATACACCCACACTATTGTGATCGATTCTGAGCCATGTCACACAGTCTCCAACCATTGGTTACGATAGTATTGTGGACCCCAACCAAGTAGTCTGCATCTACCAACATGGCTCACACTAGAAGTTAGTGACTTCAAACACTGATGCCATGTTTTGGTTTGGCCGCCCCTAACTCTCTTCCAACCGTCCCCTACACTAGTCAGCATAGAGCGTCGTGGTAATCGGTGTTCAGGCATGCGTAACACATGGCCCAACCATCTCAGTCGATGAAGATTCATCACCTCATCAACTGATTTACCATCGTTCCCTAATACCCTGCGTCTAACCTCACTATTACTTACCCGGTGATCCCAGCAGATGCGAGCAATATTTCTAAGGCATCTGTGGTCAAATACTAGTAACCTACGAGTATCTTCTACTCTTAATGGCCACGTTTCACAGCCAGAAAGTCGAACAGCGCGAACTGCTGCGCAGTATACTCGTCCATTAATTGATAGACCGATATCTCCAAGATACAAGTAAACAATACCAAATGAATTTACATCTTTGATTATTATGTAATAAAGTATACTATATGAATATAAAAATCAATTTTTTTATGTTTACTATAGAACTTATTCTGTTTTCTGTTAATAAGCCGCATAAATTACATGAAAACATTTGAATATACTACTTATATGGATATCAGTAACGCACACTTACAATATAGACTATTATTATTATTATTCAACTAAATATTAGTCTAAATGAATCTTTTTATGAATTATGTAGATTAGTTGTACATTGACCAAACGAACAAACAAAAACTACCCCCCCCTCCGAAAAACTGAAAAACCGGAAAAATTTAAATGTCTTCACTTTTTTGAAAAAAAAAATCAAAATTGAACAATTCAGACAAGAAAAAAAATTTATTCCTTAGAAACTAATAAATGTGAAATGGAATTCATTTCCATATATTTGAATATTTTTTGCGGGGTGTGTTTAGTCAAACACACATCTGTCTATCTATCTATCTATCTATCTATCCACTTATTTATCTATCTATCTACTTTACTTCTTCGAGAAGTTGTTGCTGATGATGTCGTTCAGAAGGACGATGAAAGCTCCACGAACAAACTATCCATCTCAGAGACACAAAACTCCATCAAAAACATATATCTCTAGCCACATATCTATCTATCTATTTATCTTTTCTAGTGAGAAGCAGTAACCATTGGAGTTCAACCAGGTCTGTTGTGAGATATCAACTTACTGAAGACATTGGTGAATGGTTGTTCAATTTCGTGGATTGGTTGAAGTTAGATATTGACACCGTTGGATGCCATCCGGCTAATTGGTCTAATGCTTAAACGCTCGTGCGCGAGACTGGTAGGTTTTGGGTTCGAATCTCGCAAGGCGGGATCGTGAATGCACACTACTGAGAAGTCACATAATAGAACAAAACGGCCGTCCAGTGCTACCAGGTTTTCCATAATGGTCTAGCTTCAATTGATTCGTGATGACAACTATATACATTTCTCTATCTATCTATCTATCTATCCATCCACATATCTATCTATCCACAGATCTATCCATCGACCTATCTATCCATCTATCTATATATCCACATTTATATCTATCTATCTATCTATCTATCTATCTATCTATCTATCTATCTATCTATCTATCTATCTATCTATCTATCTATCTATCTATCTATCTATCCATCTACCTATCTATCTATCTATCGCCCTACCTATCTATCTATCTATCTATCTATCTATCTATCTATCTATCTATCTATCTATCTATCTATCTATCTATCTATCTATCTAGCCACATATCTATGCATCTATCTATCTATCTATTCACATATCCATCTATCTATCTATCTATCTATCTATCTATCTATCTATCTATCTATCTATCTATCTATCTATCTATCTATCTATCTATCTATCTATCTATTCACATATCCATCTATCTATCTATCTATATATCTCTATTCAAAGTTGTATATACTACTACTACTACTACTACTACTACTACTACTACTACTACTATACCACTATTAATGTATTATCACTTGTCAATAGAGTATATTCACTTAACTGGAATTCACATTTTCTGATACCGATTGTTCAAAATATCCATAAATAATGATGTAATTATTCGATAACTACATGGATATATATATGATAAATTGTTCCACACACACACACACAAATGTTGTTTCCATGATAACTTTAAACCATTTATCATAGTTTGTTTGTTCGTTCTTCTTTTTTTGGGTGGGGGGAATTAAATCGATACAATTTTGTTCATAAGACAAAAACCGAAAATAAAATTTTAAAAAATTATCCAAAACATTCAGTGAATGAATGTGTTCAATGCTACTTTCATGGAACATTTGGTTTTACAAGTGAAGGCTTAACCACTAGACCACTGAGCTTGAAGGCATCCAGTGGTGTTCATGTCTAACTTTAACCAATTCATGAAATTATGGCACTGTACACCATTGTCATCAATGAGTAACTGCTTCACAACAGATACGTGTGAACTCTACTAGTCACGGCTTCTCATAAGAACTGTGAGAATTCCCCTACGAGGTTGGTCACTAGTGAGTACATGGTAATTATCAGTATGGGGTTGTGGAGATTGTTAAGATTTTGATTGGGATCATGAATCGATTGATGATAGCCTATCACTGAAAACCTAGAAGCACTGAACCGCCGTCTCATCGTGGATGTGCACTGCCACTAAGGAGTCCCACACTACGAAGAAATGGTCGTCTAGTGTTTCCAGGTTTTCAATGATGGACTAGCTTACACCGACTCATTAATTCAACTATTAAAATTACTACAATCTCCAAAAAACCCCCATTCTGATAGAGTGCTTCTTAATCAATCTCGAAATAAAACTTTCTTCACTTACAGATCAAGGTAGGTATATTTACAAAAATCTATAATTTGTATATAGAGTCATTATTCCAAACATTCAGCCTAATTTACATGTTAAACTGAACGTTCATAATTTCTTCTTAGATTATATTCTAGTAAACTGTAGAATTCTTACCCTTAATAAATAAATAATAAATAACAGTTAAGTCCAAAAGTATATCATGCGGATAAGATAATAACAGCATAGACCTATAAGCAAAGATGGATGGTGGTTAATAGTGGAATTCACAATGGGCACTTCATTCTATTCGGGATGTATCAGCTGGATGTACCTTCATTTCATAGTTGATGTTCATTCCAGGACTGGAACCTAGTACCGTTCACTCCAAACGTAATCACATTATCCATTTAGCCACGGTGTTCTCATAGTCACTTGCTTGTGCAATGGGGTGAAGTTTAATTCACTTGGTATGCTTTGTTTGTATCTTTTCATTGATATTTTAGACTTACAATTGATCAGTCTCTTATTGTCATTTGTGCATCCTGTACAGCTGAAGAGCCCAAAATATGACGAAACACATATCCTTGACTTCACTGCTAGCCATTATCCCTCATCTCTGCTTATAATGCTTGTAAATTAATGCAATATCGAGTCAATTTGTACTGGATGCACATATCTCAACAAAAGACTGGTCAATTGCAGTACTAAACAACAATAGGAAGATACAGGTAAACAATACCCATTGAAGCATAGAACTATATTTTTCAACTAAGATTAACTTTTTCTATTATCTTGCAAAATTCTTATTTGCTCATTGATCATTCTCTGTTGTCATATGCTTACCCAGACAGGATACTTCAACATTCACAATTGATTGATCACTGGGTGGTGATCAATCTCATGCGTGTCAGGTCCTTAGTGCTGATCGAATGCTATCGATCAAGTTGCAATGTGGCCACCAGTCTAGGTGGCTCGACACTGCGGGCACTATATACATTAGAGTAACATGGTGGTTGGATCGATAGCATTCGATCAGCACTAAGGACCTGACACGCATGAGATTGATCACCACCCAGTGATCAATCAATTGTGATTAAATCTCAGTCCTACAGGAGGTTGATCGCGGCCCGAATAGCTCAGTGGTAACGTCTCTGACTGTGAAGCTGAGTGACAGGGGATCGAATCCGCCAGGGAGCATCAGTTCCCTCGGGATTACAGGTACACCTTGCTGACGAGTGCCAAGTAGCACGAAACCCGGGTCCAGGGTTTCCTGTTGACCACCTCCAACCACCATGTTACCATTGTTTACAGTTACAAGTTAACGTAAATTTTTGGATTTTTGTCAAAACTAGAATCCAAGGTATATGTTTTGAACTTTTTCGGTCTCTTCAGACAAAAGTATCACTATTCTAGTTTTGATTGTCAAATGAAAATCTGAAACTAGCACTCTTAGCTTTAACTATTAACATGTTACTCTGAGTCTATATATTAGCAACAAAAATATTCAATGAATATGATGTTATTTATAAATTCTAGTGTTTCAACATCCATATGACTAGTATAGCAACTATTCTACACCCAGTTTCGATTATGGTTCAGTTTGGTTAAGGCCTTTTATTAACTTACTTAACAGATATTGTCATTTGGATAGTAACAATTCGCATGTATCTTTGTACTGTTATGATCACTGGGACACATGACGGACTCTAGCCAAAACGTTGATTGCCTAAGTATCATTCGATGATTCATTCTCCTCCCCATATATTTATACACTCAAATCCTATTATTAGCTTTTGTTTTGTCTTTCTGCGCCCTTATACAATTTAACTATGAATTCGCCTATGTAATTGCTCTTGCTTACTCTCTGATACTTACTCATATGCTTGTAGCTTTGTGGCTTGCATCATTTGATAATAAGCTGTAGTTGCAGCTTCTCTTTGTCTTCTGATTTCATGCACCTTTAAGATTTGTATCACAACGGTTATCGAGGTGAACGATTAGTGAAGTATTGCACTACACTAATTTCAAATAGGACAATATACTCCCCCTAGTTTCTAGTGTCAGTTATAATTTTAAAACATTTCCACATTTGTTCCTGTTATACCCCGATAACAATAGTGAATGGTAACTTTGGGATCCGTTTATGGATCAATATTATGCATATAATTTTTATCGTATATTTGCTAAATAATTAAACTACTCATATTCATGTTCCTTTCATTGTGAGCTTTATGTTGACCCTTGGACTATTATTGTACGACTTACCATTCCTGAGTTATACCCAGTCTATTAATTACTGCTCCCCTTATTCACAGTCACATTTGACTAACTCTTGTACAAATGTTATTTTCTATTTTATTGGTACGATATGGTCAGTCTGTTTGGTAATATAAACTCAGTATGTTTGAAATATAATGATTCATATCACAGAGGCTGTTATTGGTGTTTTAGACTTAACTGGCTGGGCTAGGCAGAAGCAGGATCGATACGTACTCTAGACTGCTCGTACGGTTTTCCTGTGTCACTGTTTCAATAGATAATTCGCTACTCTCTGATTGACGGGCTTATCACGTCATACATTAAGTAGACCATAAGATATAACAGTTCCAAAGTTAATTATCTTTAGTAAAGAATCATATTCTTACGTCATATATGTATCATAATTACACTGAGGTAATAGGGATATGGTCCCATCATTTGAATGTACTGATTAAAATAATCAATCAAAGTTCTTATACAGCATCTATTTATTACTATTCATCCCTATAACATCCCCCCCCTTTGATACTGTACGAACTTAGTAACTGTCTAATACTAATAATAGAAGTTCAATCAATATAAAAGATGAAACAAGCATTATCTATGCCAGTATATTTTGATGAAGTTTTGTTCTTTGAGTTAGATAGTTTGGTCGTGGAATTTTCATCATTCTTTTGAATGACATCATCAGTAAAAATTTTGAATGTATATTTATCATATTGACAGGCAGGATGCAGCTTGATGATTTAGACTTCGCGGATGATCTGGCTCTTCTATCACAAACGCAACAACAAATGCAGGAGAAAACGACCAGTGTAGCAGCAGCCTCAGCAGCAGTAGGTCTCAATATAAACAAAGGGAAAAGCAAGACTCTCCGATACAATACAATATGCACCAATCCAATTACACTTGACGGAGAAGCTTTGGAGGATGTGAAAACCTTTACATATCTGGGCAGCATCATTGATGAACATGGTGGATCAGATGCAGATGTGAGGGCGCGGATCGGCAAAGCAAGAGCAGCATATTCACAACTGAAAAACATCTGGAGCTCAAAACAATTGTCAACCAACACCAAGGTTAGAATTTTCAATACAAATGTCAAGACAGTCCTACTGTATGGGGCGGAGACGTGGAGAAATACGAAAGCCATTATCCAGAAGATACAAGTGTTTATTAACAGCTGTCTACGCAAGATACTTCGGATCCGATGGCCAGACACTATCAGCAACAAGTTACTGTGGGAGAGAACAAACCAGATTCCAGCGGAGGAAGAAATCAGGAAGAAATTCTGGAAGTGGATTGGGCACACATTGAGGAAATCACCCAATTGTGTCACAAGACAAGCACTCACATGGAATCCTGAAGGTCGAAGGAGAAGAGGAAGACCAAAGAACACATTACGCCGAGAAATTGAGACAGACATGAGAAGAATGAACAAGAACTGGAAAGAACTAGAAAAGAAGGCCCAGGACAGAGTGGGTTGGAGAAAGTTGGTCGGCGGCCTATGCTCCATTGGGAGTAACAGGCGAAAGTAAGTAAGTAAGTAAGTAATATTTATCATATTATATTACCAATTAAATAAACTATTGTAAATAGAGATAGAAATTTAATAGTATCTTATATTCTACAAAATTTACAAAGATCAAGTATGATTTTAATTAATGATGTTTTCATGTCATGTTGTTGCTGCTTTATATCATGAACTCTTTATCATTCTCCAATTCTTATTAATCACACATCAAAGTATAATCCACGACGAAAATCCAACTTCTTCTTTTTTTGTTATTGTTGTTGGTCTTATAGTAGAGTACAATAAATGACCAATGATGTTCGTTGACAAACAAATTTAAATGTAATTCCCTTCAAAATAAAATATATTAAACACATTGAAAAATGGGATTATTTGAAGACTGTATTAATTTTGATAGTCGATTCATGAGTCGATTTAAGCTAAACTATCATTAAAAGCCTGAAAGAACCGAACGATCGTTTTGCCATAGTATGGGATTCCTCAGTAGCAGTGCGCATTCACGATCCCGCACGCATGATTCAAACCCAAAACCTTAGGAAATTATACATGAACGCCTAAACTACAGACTACTGCACCGGTATCCGACAGTATTAATTTCTAACTTCATTCGATCCATGATCTTACGTAACTCTTCATCCATTGTGTGAGGTAGATACGTGTCCCTAGCCGTCACGAATTGGACTCCACTGATCAAAGCTTCTCACTAGAAATTCAGAAAATCATCTTGGATTCAGTCACTGAGGAATCGTGGGTGTGCACAGTTGAGAAGTTTCATACTAAGATGAAACGGTGGTCCACTGCATCCAGTCTAGCTTACCTCGACTCATGAATTCAACTATTAAACACTTTTCATTGAATCAATTTCGTAGGTAAATTTTAACTCGATTGTAAATCCTTTTAAACGTCAAAACACATTTAAGAAAAACAACTTATTAAAGGTTGATGTGGAATTCTTTCAACTAAGTAGTATTGAATAACCGTGGAATAGGTCTATCCTTTTGGAAATATATTCTGAATGAGTATTACACTACTTACAAGTAAACAAATAATTAACCTTAAATTTATTATTGTCAGAAGGGGTTTTTGTGGAGATTCAGTATTTTCATAGTTGAAAGCGTGAGTCAATTGAAGTTAGATCACCATAGAAAACCTCGAAGCACTGGACAGCTGTTTCGTCCTATTATGGGACTCCTCAGTGGCAGTGTGCATCCACGATCTCTCTCGCTAGATTCGAACTCAGAACCTACCAGTCTCGCGCCAGAAAACTTAACCGATAGACCACTGAGTCGGTATCCCATGGTGTTTATGTCCAACTCCAACCAATCCACGAAGTTGAGCAACCGTTCACCAATTGTCTTCAGTGAGTTCCTATCTCACAACAGACATGGTTTGAACTCCACTGGTCACTGATTCTCAGTAGAACTCCTGGATTTACCTCTCGAAGTCAGTCACTAGTGAGCATATGATCATTATTATTATTATTATTATTATCAGAAGGGGTTTTCGGGAAGATTTAGTATTTTCATAGTTGAAAGCATGAGTCAACTTATTGTAAGTTTTTTTCTAGATTTCATTTGTTTCACTTATCAACTCATCAATATTTTGGTATAAACCATGGTTTCAAATCTTGAAAAAGAGTTGAAACTATTTGCTTCAAGCCATAACTTGAACAAAAAATTATCAAAAACAATGTAAGGAATCGTTTATATGTGTGAATTTCAAGAAAGGAATATTCTTAATACATCAGTGAACCCCTAATGAGATAACTAGCTAATGAGACCATGCATTACTTAATTACTTGCTTACAGCAGTTACTCCTCATGGAGGAGTATAAGCAACCGACTACCATTCTCCATACAACTCCGTTCTAGATAATCCTTTTCATTTAATTTCAGTTGCTATTCATCTTTTCTATTTCTTCTTCCAATTTCCAACTCAGTGCATTCTTTGATCTTCCTCATTTCCGTTTACCTTCAACATTCCAAGTTAGCACTTGCTTCGTGATATGTTCTGATGATTTCCTCAGTGTATGTTCCACACATCACCTCCAAAGTCTCTTCCGAATTTCCTCTACAGTTGTAATGTGATTTGTTCTCTCCCATAGTAGTAGGCTGTTGTTAATGGTATCCAGTTAACAACGAACATTGAGTATCTTGAGTAGACAATTGTTTATAAATACCTGTACCTTTTTGATGATTACTGTGGTAGTTCACGAAGTTTCATCGCCGTACAGTACAACCGTCTTGAGATTCGTATTGAAGATTATGACTTTGATGTTGGTTGCCCTTTGTTTTTTAGTTCCATATGTTCTTCAGTTGTAGGAATGAGGCCCTTGCTTTTCCAGTCCATACATTGACATCTGCATTAGAATGAATACAGTAATATTCAAGTAAATCTAGCTGACCACTTCAAACGCCTGTGCTGTATTCCATTCCTAGTTACATACAGAATATATTCAACAAAAATCCTAATTCAAGAATTGAAAACTATTCTTAAAAAGTGTGATATTCTGGTGTATGTTATTAATATCGATAGATATAAGTAGTATGTATCATCAATCGAAAGTGAAATACCTGGTAGCAAAAGGTTAAGAAGATCAAGGAAAAGTGATCTAGATCAGAAAATGATGGATATGCAAACGAAAGAACAATGAAGTCTGAGACGATTGATTGACATAAGGTATGATTCTAAGATTTTGCTAAGTAATTTTGTATTCAATTAAATTTGATTGTCTTCATTTGCTTTCTCGTTCACTATACTACTATGTGACTGCTCAGTGGCACCGACGGTCCTGCACACAGAACTCGAACCCAGGATTTTTAATCACAATGTCTATCTACTATTGATATGTTATACCGATGAGATAATGATACTTAAAGCTTTACTGCTATCTATATGAAAATACCTGTTGGATAAATTGTCTATTAATGATACTACTACTGTAGTAAACAAGAACACAGATGGGGACAACCGAGTGCATTTAAGCACAAATTACAAACTATCTTACTAAAATGTGATAACCATGCAGTAAATACACTTAGTATTTTTTTGTTTAAATCTTCCCATGGATGCTTAGGACTGGTCAGTCTCTGAGATGCAGGTACATCCAGCTGACGAATTCAAAATAGTACGAAACGCACGTCCTGGATTCCACTGCTAGCCACTATCTATCTTTGCTTACATACAGTAAATAGTTAATTTACACGTTATCAATCAATTGACTCAATTTTGACTGTTCCTTCTGTAAATATCAGTTCATCGTCTCCGATTATTATTGTCCATGAATTTTCACACCAATCACTCTTCGTTCCCATTCTTTTCTTATTGTTCTTCTACTGAAATACATTCTATCCCTACCCATCACCATATACTACTTATGTGGAGGATATAAGTAGTCCACACCACACTACTAATAATAGTAATAATTATAATGTGTTTACATTCCATACAATTTAATCCATTTTAATTTTTTTTTTAAATCTTTCATTTCATGAAAGTAAATACTTCGTCTATTCTATCAGATTGTTGTAATTGAGATAAATAAGGATAAGTAGGAAATATACATAGAAACTGTAATAAACCCTATCACTCTTACCATCACCCTCTCCCCACCACCACCACCACCATCTCCGTATTTTCTATTCAGTTATTTAATCACATTAAAAATAAACTATCAATTGGACATTGACATTGTTTAAATAAATATGAACCCGCCTATTTAAAACAACAAAAAAGGGGAAATTGCTTATTTTATATTTTTTAACTACTCAATTGAGCAGGAATGGATATCCATACAAACAAGTGTGTGTGTATGTGTGTGAGTAGATATGTGAATGTATATTACCTACTCATTTAGTTATATAAGTAGTATATATCCACCTCTACACATTTATAGGGATATTTATACACGTAACATATCTGATATAAGATCAGAAGGGGTTTTGTGGAGATTTCAATATTTTTCATAGTTGAAGGCATGAGTCAATTGAAGCTAGACCACCATGAAAAACCTGAAAGTACTTGATGGCCGTTTCGTCATATTATGGGAATCCTCAGTAACAGTGCGCACCCACGATTCTGCACTTGTGATTTGAGCACAAAAACTTCAGAATCACACACGAACGCATAAACTCTGGACCATTGAACCAGCATTTGATATTATTATTATATAGAATAATATTTCTAAAAATAGTATACGGAATAAGAAAGGATAATATGAGGTAGTGAATAGACGAGAAGTTTGAATGATGCTTTTAACTTGCTAAATAACATATTACTGATATCCAAGTGGTAACAAGAAAAAATGGAGCTAAACACAAGTAAAATGGAAAATGATGTTGGATTTTAATGATGGTTAGTATAGACCATCAGCGTTGATAATCTACGTCGAATGATTGGAGGCCTACTCGAGTTAGACGGGAACAGTGTAATGAACAAAATAACTACGAAGTCACACCTCGCGATCAGCATCTGATGTGGATTACCCCATCCACGTATCAAGGGACCATGGATGCTCTGGAGACTGTACAACACAAAGGACGTTATTACAGGAATATATTAGTTAAAGTAGATACAAGCGAAAGTAGAATCACTTCTGTATGGGCCAGTCTATGGCTTATGATTAACTGATGCACGTTGATTGTCTTTGACCTTGACGGAGATCGATGATCTGTTCGATATTTGGTGACCTAACTGCCGGATGATTTGGCTAGGGTTTAGTCACATATCACTGGCCCTACATTAGTAATGGAATTCAAAACACTCGTTTCATCCCATTTGTCAGCTGGATATACCTTTATATCATAGTTGATGTTCATTCTGAGATTTGAATTACCAATCCATTTCTGTTTCTAATGCTTGTGACTTAAGGTAATATCGAGATAGTCTGCATAGGATATACATATGCCTACTAGAGATCTATCATTGACAGTCTTAAAACATCAATAGGAAGATTCAAATAGTATAATTTACTGATGAGTTGTTTTAATCTAACCAAATTCATTAATGCCATAATTACTACTGATATTTCGCAAGTAGGTTAGTTTAGAGGTGTCCAGTACATTTAAGTAAATAAAAACTGTTATACCTCGAACTTATATCCTTAGTATGTCGAGTAATACTTGAGCACTCGAACGCTAGAACCCTCTCAAGTCGCAAAATGAGAAGACAGAAGACTAGTAAGTAGGAATGTTATTCCCAACACAGTGTCAAATATATTACAAAAGACTTATGTATTTATAGTTTCTGGCTGAAAGTAAATCATCATTTCGGACAGCCAAATAGGCATATAGGGGATCCTTCTTATTCATCCAATAGGGAAGCTATACGTCGACATTCAAGAATGTTCCTCCAATGGTGATTGGATAGAATGTTTTCGGCCCTTTCTGAGTTTCTTGAGGCTTCCTTGAGTTCGCCAACGGACAATCCTTACTAGAACATTTTTTGAAGTACTGTAAATCTAAGGTTTATATTTTAAGATAATGATAGTTCATTATGTCAGTCAGGAAGATCAAGGTCGTTTACCGAAGAAAATCAAGGTCATCAGATATACGTTTTCAGTCATGTGTGATGGAATTCAAATAGCACACTTCTAACTAACGTTTACAGTGATGACATTGTCCATCTAGTCCTCACCGTTTTCCAATATTTCGAACTATACCCCCCCCGTTATCCCCTCTTACCCTGAAACAACATCAATTTTGTAATAACATCTTACAAAAAAACCTTAATCGATTACAATTCACTTATTTTTGTTTGTTTGAATCTTTCCATTGATGTTTAGGACTGCAACTGGTCAGTCTCTAATTAGTATATGTGCATACTGTACGTATTGCCTCGATATAGCCTTATATCACAAGCATTATAAGCAAAGATGAATAGTGGTTATCAGGATTCAGTGGTCGAGTGGATAACGCGATGGCGTTTTAAGCGAAAGGTACTGAGTTCAAGTCCCAGAGTGAATATCAACAAGTCTGAGATGCAGGTACATTCAGCTAACAAGTCCCACTAAATAGGACGAAACGCGCATCAAACTAAATTCCACTGTTAGCCACTATCCATCTTTGTTTAATCGATTTCATTTCAAAAATTAAAAATAAAAAAACATTTTTTTATTTATTACTCTACAAATAAAATTTATGCAAATAAAATAAACAATTTTTTTCTTTTTTTAAAATTTTGTTGTTGTTTTTTTGTTGGTAGAAAAAAAACAAAAAAAACGATCGATACAACTTAAAAATAAAAAAAATTTGTTTACTAAACAACATTTAATCAATATTTTTTTTTTATTTTTCGTTTCACGTGACTGTAAAAATACAAAATTAGATATTGATTAATTATTGAATAAATATTTTGATTAGATTAGATTGATGAATTTTGGTTGGTTTATTAGAAATAAGGGAGTAAAAATCAATATCATTGATTGATTGATCAGTATGGTGTTGTGAAGACCAATATTGGAAAGATGGAAGTATAAGACGGTGGCTCAAACCGAAGCTGATGGTTTCTTTTTAGGTGGACGAACCTTTGACCTAGAAGTTTAATTCACAAGGCAGTAGAGCAAATTTAAGAGATGCAATCCTATGGTAGCTAGTGATCAACAATAGGTTTATATGTTATTTATTGCCTCAGAAACTTGGAGTCCATGTTCACCATTGGTTTGGAATCATAGATTTCCAATTCCCCTAGGTGAATCCTTCGTATCCATTGACCCGGCTAAAGTGACCGACATTCACTTCTCGTCCTCTCAATTTTGTAAACAACACCCCCTTCATGAGGACTTCCATGGCTGTATATGCGTGGATGTGTGAGATCATTTCTAGATGGAGAACGGACTCTCCTCACCCTCAATTGTACCAGGGCATTTGGGTGCAAATAAACGAAATCATTAATTATTTCATATGTAGATTTGAATGAAAAAGGAAAGCGTAAACTCAATTCTTGTCTTTAACGTAGCTAATCAGTATTGTTGATGGAAAAAATGTAACGAAAACTCACATTTTTTAGGGTTAATTCAGTATAAATAACAACAATGAATGGTTACTGTGAGAATGTATGAAATAATTGGCACTCAATTTTGAGACCTTCATTAAGTGGTGAGAATTAAACGTCGACAAGAATAAATTCTGTGAAAACCGTTTCTATCACACCAGCATTGTTTTTAAACTGGCATTTCGTATACAATAAGTTTATACGGTTAAGAAGAAGACCCTCTTTCTGCATTGAACAACGTGTAGAAACTTTCGGATGATATGGCTTTTCGTTTTGATTAAGATCATGAATCGATTAATGTTAGACCAATATTAAAAATTTGGAAGCACTGGATGGACGTTTTGTTCTAGTATGAGACTTCTCGTCATTGTGTTTCCATGATACCGCACCAAAAGGACTGGAACTCAGGACCTTCGATCTAACGCGCCAACACTCAACCACTGAGCTAACATCCAACGTCAATAATGTCTGACATCAACCAATCTACGATATTTTGAACCATCTTCCATTGTATTCGGTTAGCAACTGCCTCACACCAGACACGAATCGGACCATTGGTCACGGGTTCGTTATTTTTCTGTGTGACGACTATGTCAATTTGACGTCACTGATGTTTTTTCATGTCTGGTTTAAAGTTTCTTGTTTGAACGACCTCACACTGCAGCCGTACACTTGACTGACTAATTTTTCTAACCAAAATGGTTGTCTTCACTATAGACTGACTTTAGTCAGACAACTATTGAAAACCTGAGAGCATTGAAGAACTAATTCATCTGTGTGTTACACTTCAAGTGTATACTTAGAATGTAGATATTAGTCTAAATAATTTGACATAGTGATGTATTTTGTTTAGTGTAGTCAACATGAAGCCTCTGATCTAGCTACTTAATATTGATTAATTATCATTATGGAACTGATATTCGTAGTGATTACATGGATACATTGCTGACAAGTGGTAAGTAGTACAACACCTAGATCCAACGTTTCTTGTCAGTCACCTCCAACCACTTGAGAGTGAATAACTATGTACTACCTGTCACTACAAGTTTATTAAATACACCTGACATATTTCAAAGAGAATGAACACACCCAATATTGGTTTCTAACCGGTGATAGAGCAAATGTAAAGAGTAAGATATTCTCACATATGAAATATAGCTTCATAGTCAATATTTTCTAACTTCAGTTATTCACAATAAAAGGGTATGAGATTTGAAAGAATGGTTCAGTTTTCAATTGAATTAAACTTTTAAATCGTTGGGAGTTCTTCATCTACGTTCTTCTTCTACGAACAACCTTTCAGAAGCTGGGATAAATCTAAAGATACTACGTACAGTCAGAGTTCAACGGTGGAGAGAGTACTAGAAAAATGTTGAATTATGTATCATAAGCTGATTTGATAACTACCACCCATTTCATTAATTTTAGAATATTTCCAGGATCTTCCAAAATATTGATGATCCCATATATACCTATAACTATCCGTGTTTCCTATATCTGTCATAGTCAGGACAATAAAGCTTCTCTTCATACTTCTTGCCTTTTATTTTCCATTTAGTAATGAAGTGTAAGAGATTAATCTGAGGCGGAGAAGGAGGGTTGGACTATTAGGCTGTTAAAAGTAAGTACTACATATTTAAGTACAATTTATCATAGGATTAAATTCATTCAGTATTGTTTGTTTGACTCTTCCCATTGATGTTTAGGACTGCAATTGATCAGTCTCTAATTGGCATATATGCATCCTATGCGTATTGACTCGATATATCCTTAATTCACAAGCACTATAAGCAAAGATGGATAGTGACTAGCAGTGGAATCCAGTTTGAAACGCGTTTCGTCCTATTTGGGAGTCGTCAGCTGGATTATTATAGAAAATGATGAAGTTCTTCTCATCAAAATGATGAAAATTATTGGATTATTGATTGTTTTTTTCATTTTTTTCTAAATATTGCCTGTTACATATCATATAGATTTTAACCCTGAGTTTCGTTGCCCACCACCACCACCATAACCCCCATGCACAAAAGGATTCTAATTCATTTTTTTATTTTGTTTATGTTCCTTAATTAGTAACAGTAATTTGTTTGTTTTTTTCAGTTTGTTGTTTGTTTGTTTGTTTATTTTTTTTTTACAAAAAGGTAAACAAATTTACGTTCTTGAGAAATAATAATAATAATTTTAAGGAGATTTTAATAAATATAGTTTGTAAATAGTTTCTTTTTTTGAGGGAATACACATAGATAGTGAATAGTTGAAAGCGTGAATCAACTGAAAGTAGACCACGAGGGAAGACATGGAAGCACTGGACGGCCGTTTCGTTCTACTGTGAGACTCCTCAGTGGCAGCGCGCATCCACGATCTTGCCGCGCGATATTCGAACCCAGAACTTACCAGCATCGAGGCAGAACACTTAACCGATAGACCACTTCGCCGACATCCCTTGGTGTTTATGTCTAACTTCAACCGATCCACGAAGTTGAGCAACCGTTCACCAATTGTCTTCAGTGAGTTCCTATCTCACAACAGACCTGGTTTGAACTCCACTGCTCACTGCTTCTCATTAGAACCCGTGGATTTACATCTTGAAGTCAGTCACTAGTGAGCATATGATCATTATTATTATTATTATTATTATCAGAAGAGGTTTTTGTGGAGACATAGTATTTTCATAGTTGAAAGCGTGAGTCAGTTGAAGCTAGACCACCAAGGAAAAATCTGGAAGCACTGGACGGCCGTTTCGTTTTATTATGGGACTCCTCAGTGGCAGTGTACATCCAAGATCCTGCCTCGCGAGATTCGAACTCAGGACTTATCAGTGTCGCGCCAGATTGTGAATAGTTATGAGAATCAGAATATGTGTTTCGTCCCGTTCGGGACTCATCAGCTGGATGATTCCACTGCTAGCCACTATCCATCTTTGCTTATTAACGCTTGTGAATGAAGGCTATATTGAGGCGATACGCATAGTATAAACATATGCTAATAAGAGACTGATCATTTGCAGTTCTAAACATCAATGGGAATATTCAAAACAAATAATACCAAGAGAGTAGAGATGTGTATTAAATTTTACATGATAATTGATTCATAGTTTATTGGGACTAATTTAAGAAACCAAATTGCACTCACTTATATCACTTTACGAATCTCTTTCATTAGGTTATGCTATCTGGATGATATCAGCTGAAAGTCTTGGAGTTTCCTACACTACTAATCTATTTTAATAATGGTGTAGTGAACGGGAACACTAGTGTCAGGAGTGGGATTCGAACCCACGCCCACAGAGTGAACTGCGACCTGAACGCAGCGTCTTGGACAGCTCGGCCATCCTGACCACAAGTGAGAACAATCGAATATATCTGAGTACGTAATTACAGAACATATTGATAAAATCTGAAAATCGTACAATAAATTGTACATTTGTAAAATGTCGATCAACTATCTCAGACTTGACTGTTCCTTCCTTTCCACCATCTCGTTCTCTTCTCTTTGATCTTCTTAACCTTTTTGCCTTCAGGTATTTCACTTTCTATTGACGACATATACTACTTATATCTATTGACATTATTAGCATACACCACAATGCTTTTCTAAGAATGTACTTAAGGTTAAAACTTATGTAACACATTACACTTACTAATACAGCTAGTTTATCCAACGAAAAACGTTCAGTTAAGCTTCTGAAAAATTTTACAAAAAACCTATAAATAGCTCTCAAGAAATCGATGAAGTGTCGGTGGTTGTTTTTCGGAATAGGATATTCAAAATGCCTCTTCTCATATGAATTAAGCGTTTGGTTGAAGGCTGTAAAGAGTTCAAGCATGATCATAATTCAGAATGACTGTCAACGATTTGCAATGATGAAAGCATACAATATATGTTGTTCTTTATGATTTCTAATCACTGATCGACTCTTTAGATTACTGTCAATGAAGTGAATTAAAGTCAATCTTTTATGTACACGAATTCTAGAATGAAGAAACTAATATTTAGAAACTTGAATGAGTTTCCTATATGTATAAACAGAGTTGGGATAAGTATATTATCATAAAGCATGTTTATTAAACGGACAACGTTTGAATACCATTGAGGCCCATATTTACCTACACAATAAATCTTTATTCCAAATTCATTTAAGTTAGTTATTTGAATCTTATCAACTGATGACGATGACTCGATATCTCCATTACCTAACAAGCATATGAACACAGTAGCTAAGTAGATAACGTTTTGGTGTTGAAAGTGTACGATACTGGATTTGAGTCCATAAGTGAATATCAACTTTGGAATGTAGACACATTTAGCTAACAACTAAACGAGCGTCCTGGATTCCACTGAGAATCGCGATCTATCTCTTTTTATTCTAAATTTTTAATTAAGCTATTATTGTATTTTTATAGATTTCAATTCATGATATATTTATTTCATTGTTACTATTTAATTCCATATTGATAGCATCTAAATTTCGAAGAATAAATTCACTTGAACCATTACCATAGCAATGAAACATAACTAGGGTGTGGAAAATCACATACGAAGTAATAAAAAAATTTAGGGTCATTTCCTTTTCATTTAAACTTTCTGAAATACAAAGTAACGCTTATATATTATGTTGGGCGTTTCCCACATGACGCCAGATATAAAAGTGTAATTTTATACTTTATAGATCCATAACCCTCTAAGGATATTTAAAAATAGAGTTTAACTACTTGTGAGTAGTAAAGATAATATTACTAAATATTCATGTTTTGTGAATAAAAGTTTCAAAACAACAACAAATGTTGAAAGCGTGAGTCAATTGAAGCTAGACCACTATGGAAAACCTGGAAACACTGGACGGCCGTTTCGTCCTATTATTGGACTCCTCAGCAGTGCGCATCTACGAACCCACTCTCGCGAGATTCGAAGCCACGACCTAACAGTCTCGAGCCGATGTGTGATTTATAAGATGCATATTAATCACATTTACATACACACGTATATATAAATTATAGGAAATTGCTGAAAATCTTTAGATCAATTGTTAATGATCAAGGAGCACTGGAAACTTAGTTCATTGTTACACAGAACTTCCCGGATTCCCATAGTAGGACGGAACGGCCGTCCAGTACTTCCAGGTTTTCCATGGTGGTCTAGCTTCAATTGACTCATGATTTCAACTTTGAAAAACTCCCCGGAACTTGAAACACCTACCAAAAGTGAGATCATATAGAATAAGGTTACTAATTGAATTGAAAATGGACTGTTAGATTTCAACATATTGACTTAATATAATTACTATTAAGGAATTAGATTATTTCGTTGTTTTTAATTAGGATGGAACTTTGACTGATCTCTGTGACAACCTATCCCACTGAAATTCAGGCACATACTGAGTCTTTCATCCTCTTCAGCAACACTCTGTTGAAAACTTTTCCTGATATTGACAACAGTGTGATGCCTCTATATTTCTCACATCTGCTCAGATCTCTTTTCTTTGGTATCTTAATGAAATATCCTTCTTTCCAGTCCGTTGTCACTTGTTCTTCCTCCCAAATCTTCCTGAATAGAGTGTGAAGCATTTTTGCAGTTAATTCAGTGTCTTACTTTAGTGCTTCATCTAGTATATTGTCAGGTCCTTTTGCTTTCCCATTTTTCATTTGTCTGATGTCTATCTTGATTTCTTCGATCGTTGGTGGAGTGAAATCTATAGGTAGTTCAGAAGATTACCAATAATGGTACACAACTAAACTTCCTATTTGTCAGGTGACATCAGTTCTTCTTTGATTGAAGCTAATATTAACTCGAACAAACTCTTGAAATAATAATCATTACTGAAAATAATCTCATTATCATTTGAGATTTTTTAGAGTTACATTGAGAATAATTCAGTTAGAATAGAATAATGGTCACTGACGAGTTTTCATGCAGCGATTCTAATCACTAACGGTAATATTTCAAAGTGTTCAATGTTTTAATTTATACTTGTAAAACTAATCTGTAAAGACAATATGGAGTTTAGTTAACTATCCTTAGTTGGCAAGATGCTATTTTATTTTAGCCGTTGATGATATCAATAACGTTGAATAAACTGATGTTGGATAAGGATATTTAGTATAGGTGATTTGTGGAGACTGTGGTATTTATATAGTTAAGACCACGAAACGATCGTAGCTAGACTAAAATTGGAAACCTGGCAGCACTGGATAGTTGTTTCATCATCATCAGTGGCAGCGCTCACCTACGATTCTACACGCAGGAACTGAACCTAGATGATGGCCTATGCTCCTCCACGAGGGTGAACAGGCTTAATTAAGTTAGTGAGCCGTTATCATAGAGTAACTTCACTCAAAGTACCATTGAAATACATATTTATCTATCATATGTGAAGAAAGATGTTGCTTATATGCTTCAACAGTTCGAAAATGTTAGTAGGTGCACATTTTGTCCAGTTATTCAACATAAAAATCTGTAAGCAACAAACATTTATCAATAATTGTTTGAAGAAAGACAAACATAATTAACAGGATTGAGTAATTCTCATGGATGATTGTTATTTGAATGAAGTCGAATATTATGGTCAACAAACTACCAATCACTGATTCCACCGTGATCATATTAGCATATACATCTAAGTATCTTACTTCAGAAAACTTCTTTAGATGAAATTAAAAATAGACCCAACATTTCACTGGACAGTCTAGTTAAAGCGCTTTCAGTAAAGGACTTATAATGATTAAAGGTATATTTGGTGATGTTGAAAAATAGTAAATCAGATAAATTTATCAACTCTTGAGATGTTGGAGAAGATTTATAGCTCAGGTAGATGATTTTTGATGGAGTTTTGTTCTTTGAGCTGGATGATTTGGTCGTAGAGCTTACATTGTCCGTCTGAACGACATCAACAGCATAAACTTCAAGCGGAAGTGAAGTGTTCAAATTTCTCCGCATGTGGTTCACAGTCTGTCCTGTACACCAATCAATATCGAGGTGTTTAGGCCAAACTGTGAACCAAATGTGGAGAAATTCGATCACTTCACATCTACCTGAAGTTTGTGTTGATGATGTCGTTTATCAGCTCTTTCTCAGTTGATTAGTTTGTATGTTATTACGAGGTATTTTTCAACATTTTTGTGACATTCTTGTACATTCTGAGATTTAAGCTTTCTCTTAAATGATTAACATGCTGGTAAATTGTACTTGTTTTAAGAAACGTCTACATATACTCACCATATATTCTTCTAATAAGGTCTTACTACTTGTTAGTAGTATAAAAATGTCTACATAGACAAATTACGTTATATGCTCTATTTGGATTCAAACATGTGTTCTGAGTGATAAATACCGCTGCCGAAAGATATACTAAATTGTTTGTTGCATGCAAATGATAAACACAGTAGTCTAGTTAAAATCATTGTCTTTATATGAAAGTACTAAGCTAATCAAGACAGACCACTATGGAAAACCTGGAAGCACTGGACGACCGTTTCGTCCTATTGTGGGACTCCTCAGCCGTGCGCATCCACGATCCCGCCTCAAGAGATTCGAACCCAGGACCTACCAGTCTAGCGCCAGAGCACTTAACTGATAGACCACTGAGCCGGCATCCAACGGTGTTAATGTCTAACTTCAACCAACCCACGAAATTTGAGAAACCGTTCACCAGGTTTTCCACATTGGTCTAGCTTCAATTGATTCATGATTTCAACTATTAAAACACTGAAATCTCCACAAAACCCCTTCTGGTTATAATCAAGACAGTTTTTGAGTTAATCATAACGGTGAAAGAAGATTCACATAATTACACGGTGCAGATTGATAGTGTGATAACGAGCATACTAGTATTCAGAAGAAGAATAATAAAGAAGTTTTGAAATAATTAGACTACTTTAATTACGACTTTTTTCTCCCCATGGAGGAGCATAGGCTGCCTACCAGCATACTCCTCCCAACTCTATACTGGACAATCCTTTACAGTTGTTATTCATCCTTTTTCATGTCCACTTCCAGTTCTTTACTCAGTGTGTTCGTTGACCTTCCTCACTTCTGTTTCCCTTCACGATTTCAAGTTAGGTCTTATCTCATGATCCAGGTTGATGATTTCTTCAGTGTATGCCTTATCCACTTACAGTGTCTTTTCCTTAATTCCTCTTCAACTGGAAGTTGGTTTGCTCTCTCCAACAGTAGTAGACTGTTGCTGATGGTATCCGCCCAACGGACATTGAGTATCTATCGGAGACAACTGTTTATAAATACTTTTACATTTTTGATTGTGGTTGTAGTAGTTCTCCACATTTCAGCTCCATACAGTATAACTGTCTGATATATATATATATATATCAACTAGTTTGTCAGTTTATATTGATCAGTGTCGAGATTGAGCTCAAAAATGAGAAGCTTAGTTTCTCTAAACAATTTTTTAAGTTGGATAAACGTTTTATATAGTTGAGATCATGATTCATTTGAAGCTTGACCACCATGGAAAACCTGGAAGCACTAAAAGGCCATTTCATCCTATTGTGTGACTCGTCAGCAGTGAGCTTACACGATCCCGCCTTGCGAGATTCGAACCCAGGACCTACCAGTTTCGCGCCAGAGCACTTAAACTTTTGATATGACTGCATTTATTGTGTTGTAATAAGATTTTCTATCAAAATTGATAGGTTGCTATCTTATATTCATAATTCACATCAAGGACTGATCTTACCTAAACAACCACTGGAAACCAAGAGGCACGGAACAGCTACTTCGACCTAGTATGGACCTCTCCCACGCAGTACTCATCCACAACCTCATCAAAGATCTACAGTTTTGCACACGAATACTTAACCTCCAGACCACTGGTCCGGTATGTAATGTGTACATATCTAACTATATTCAACTCAGAATATTGTATGACGGAAGCATCATTGATAAACAAGGGGGATCGGATGCAGATGTAAAGGCGAGGATTGGCAAACACAGAGCAGCATTTCTACAATTAAAGAAAATATAGAACTCAAAACAACTGTCAACTAATTTTAAAGTGAAAACTTACAATACGAACATCAAGACAGTCCTACTGTACAGAGCTGAAACGTGGAGAACTACTAAATCCATCATCAAGAAGGTACAAGTATTTATAAACAGTTGTTTACGCAAAATACTCAACATTCACTGGCCAGATACTATGAGCAACAGCGTTTTATGGGAGAGGACAGAGTGGCTTCCAGCTGTAGAGTAAATTAGGAAACGACGTTGGAAGTGGATAGGACATACATTAAGGAAATCACCAAACTGCATCACGAGGCAAGCGCTAACTTGGAATTGTGAAGGGAAGCGAAAAAGAGGAAGGTCAAAGAACCCATTACGCCGGGAAATAGTAGCAGATATGAAAAGGTTGAATGTTAACATGAAAAAACTTGAAAGGATTGCCCAGATTAGGGTTGTATGGAGAATGCTGGTGTTGGGTCTTTTATCCTCCACGAGAGGTAACAGGCGTAAGTAAATTATATTGTATGAACATCTAATTTACCGAGATCTATAGAACACATTGATTAAACTGTGTTTTATAATTAGGATTTTCTGCGATCCACTTGAAAGATTCAATTAAACTATGTCTTGCATTGGATTATATGATTAATTGAACGGATAATGTGATAAGAGCGGATTTCACTGTGAAGTTATAAACCGATAAAAAACAAATCTAAATTATCAGAAGGGGTAATGTGGAGATTTAGTATTTATCATAGTTGAAAGCGTGAGTCAATTGAAACTAGACCACCATCGAAAACCTGGAAACACTGTACGGCCGTTTCGTCCTATTATGGGACTCCTCAGCAGTGCGCATCCACGAACACGCTCTCGGGAGATTTGAACCCAGGACCTACCAGTCTCGAGCCGAAGCCCTTAACCGATAGACCACTGAGCTGGCATCCAACTAGACTACATTATAATGAATATATTTCTTTGATAAACATTATCAGCAAACATGGATGATAGCTAGCAGTGAAATCCAGGGCGTCTGTTTTGTCATATTTTAGGACTCATCAACCGGATGTACCTGCATTCTAGAGTTGATATTGTCTTGATGTTGCATTTTCTGGGTTATATAGTTTGATTACGAAGCATTATATTGAAGTAGGTACTAATTATGTTGTTCAGAATGATAATGAAATCACTACAATTAAATTATCTATCTTAAAGAATATCTTTACTGGTTAGCGTTTTTTTAGCGAGTTAGTTTTCTACAAAACTCCGCCTGTTGCTCCTCTGGGGGTTACTGCCGATCCTAAGCCCGGGTAAAGGAGGAGGGTTGGGCATGGGGTTAGCGACCCCATCCCGTAGAAAATCAACTCGCTAAAAAAACGCTAACCAGAAAAAATCATTCAAACCATTCAAACTCTGCCCTGGGAGTAGAAGGAATAATTATGACGTCTCATGATGAAAGCCGAGTTCATTCGGAAGTCATGAGGCCGATGCACCTTCTTACAACCAGAGCGACAATTTTTATAGGTACATGGAATGTCCGAACAATGTGGGAGACCGGAAGAGTCTTCCAAATTGCTGCAGAAATGAGAAAATACAACCTGGAGGTTCTTGGAATCAGCGAAACACATTGGACACAGGTCGGACAACAACGTCTATCTTCAGGAGAACTTCTGTTATACTCCGGTCATGAAGAAGAAAATGCCCCACATACACAAGGAGTTGCATTGATGCTGTCCAGAAAAGCACAAAATGCACTTATTGGATGGGAACCTCATGGACCAAGGATCATCAAAGCCTCCTTCAAAACAAAGAGAGAGGGCATTACAATGAACGTCATCCAATGCTATGCGCCTACCAATGACTACGATGAAGACGCTAAAGACCAATTCTACGATAGTCTGCAGTCGATCGTCGAGAAGTGCCCAACCAAGGACCTGATAATTCTGATGGGAGATCTCAATGCTAAGGTTGGAATGGACAACACTGGATACGAAGACGTCATGGGACAACATGGACTGGGAGAAAGGAACGAAAATGGTGAGAGATTTGCAAACCTATGTGCCTTCAATAAACTGGTCATAGGTCGCACCATATTCCCACACAAAAACATACACAAAGCCACTTGGATTTCACCGGATCACATTACACAGAATCAAATCGACCATATCTGCATCAACAAAACGTTCAGGAGGACGATGGAGGATGTGAGAACCAGAAGAAGAGCTGATATAGCATCCGATCATCATTTACTGGTCGCCAAGATGAAACTAAAACTCAAGAAGCACTGGACAATGGCACGGACAACATCATAAAAGTTTAATACGGCCTTTCTTCGAGATGCTGACAAACTCAACAAATTCAACATAGCCCTCAGCAACAGGTTCCAGGCCTTTCATGATCTACTCAATGGAGAGGGGACTACCATGGAGAACAACTGGAAAGGTATCAAGGAGGCAATCGTTTCAACATGTCAGGAGGTTCTGGGCCAAAAGAAGAACATCACAAGGAATGGATCACTGTTGGTACACTGGATAAGATTGAAGCAAGGAAGAACAAGAAGGCAGCAATCAATATCAGCCGAACCAGAGCGGAAAAAGCCAAGGCACAAGCCGAATACACAGAGGCAAACAAGCAAGTGAAGAGGAGCATCAGAACCGACAAACGTAAATATGTGGAAGATTTAGCAACGACAGCGGAAAAGGCTGCAAGAGAGGGAAACATGAGACGACTGTATGATACAACAAAGAAACTTGCTGGAAATTACCGTAAGCCAGAAAGATCAGTGAAAAGCAAGGAAGGCAAAGTAATCACCGACATTGAAGAACAACGAAACAGGTGGGTAGAACACTTCAAAGAACTCTTGAATCGACCAGCTCCACTGAACCCACCCAACATCGAAGCAGCACCCACGGACCTCCCAGTCAATATTGGCCCACCAACAATTGAAGAGATCAGCATGGCCTTTAGACAAGTCAAGAGTGGCAAAGCAGCGGGACCAGACAACATCCCGGCAGAGGCACTGAAAGCAAATGTAACAGCAACTGCCAAGATACTCCACATCCTCTTTAGTAAGATTTGGGACGAACAACAAGTACCAAAAGACTGGAAAAAAGGACTTCTGATCAAAATACCAAAGAAAGGTGATCTTAGCAAGTGCAACAACTACAAGGGCATCACTCTTCTCTCAATACCAGGAAAAGTCTTCAACCGAGTATTGTTAAACAGGATGAAGGATTCCGTGGACGCCCAACTTCGAGATCAACAAGCTGGATTTCGTAAGGATAGATCGTGCACAGATCAAATCGCAACTCTGCGGATCATTGTGGAACAATCAATCGAATGGAATTCATCACTCTACATCAACTTCATCGACTACGAGAAGGCATTTGATAGCGTGGACAGGACGACACTATGGAAGCTTCTTCGACACTACGGCGTGCCTGAGAAGATAGTCAATATCATACGGAACTCCTATGATGGACTAAACTGCCAAATCATCCACGGAGGACAACTCACCGACTCGTTTGAAGTAAAGACCGGTGTTAGGCAAGGTTGCTTACTCTCACCCTTTCTCTTTCTCCTGGTGATCGACTAGATCATGAAGACGTCAACATCTGGAGGAATGCACGGGATACAGTGAACAGACAAGATGCAGCTTGACGATTAAGACTTCGCGGATGATCTGGCTCTTCTATCACAAACGTAACAACAAATGCAGGAGAAAACGACCAGTGTAGCAGCAACCTCAGCAGCAGTAGGTCTCAATATAAACAAAGAGAAAAGCAAAACTCTCCGATACAATACAATATGCACCAATCAAATTACACTTGACAGAGAAGATTTGGAGGATGCGGAAACCTTTACGTATCTGGGAAGCATCATTGATGAACATGGTGGATCAGATGCAGATGTGAGGGCGAGGATCGGCAAAGCAAGAGCAGCATATTTACAACTGAAAAACATCTGGAGCTCAAAACAATTGTCAACCAACACCAAAGTTAGAATTTTCAATACAAATGTCAAGACAGTTCTATTGTATGGGGCGGAGACGTGGAGGAGGACGAAAGCCATTATCCAGAAGATACAAGTATTTATTAACAGATGTCTACGCAAGATACTTCAGATCCGATGGCCAGACACTATCAGCAACAAGTTACTGTGGGAGAGAACAAACCAGATTCCAGCGGAGGAAGAAATCAGGAAGAAATTCTGGAAGTGGATTGGGCACACCTTGAGGAAATCATCCAACTGCGTCACAAGACAAGCCCTCACATGGAATCCTGATGGTCAAAGGAGAAGAGGGAGATCAAAGAACACATTACTTCGAGAAATGGAAACAGACATGAGAAAAATGAACAGAATTTGGATAGAACTAGAAAAGAAGGCCCAGGACAGAGTGGGTTGGAGAAAGCTGGTCGGCGGCCTATGCTCCATTGGGAGTAACAGGCGAAAGTAAGTAAGTAAGTAAGTAAGTTTTCTACGGGGACGGGGACGCCAATCCCATGCCTAACCCTCCTCCGTTATCTGGGATTGGGACCGGCAGCAACCTCCGGAAGGGCTACAGGCAGATTTATCTTAAAGAATACAGTATTACTAAAACATTCATTTAAGTAGCAAATCCTCTCCTCATCATTTCAGTAATTAGATAAACAATTTACAAACTTTGTATTAAATCTGAATAAAGCCATACTGTGTAATCTAATTATCTATTTAATTGAATCTTTAAATATACTTTTTAACTCTAATAAACTATTATGTAATCACATGGATTCAATTCTATTGAAAAAAGGTGCAAAGTAATAATTTTCACAAATTCCCCCCACACACACTTTTTTTGTTTAAATAGTAAAATAAGCGCTTCAAATAATAAGAATGAATGTTAAATCTTTTGAAGTTGAAATATTGCAAAGTACACTTATTTACCTATATGTGGGAGAGAACAAACCAGATTCCATCCAGTGGAGGAAGAAATCAAGAAGAAGCGCTGTGAATGGATAGGATACACATTGAGGAAATCACCCAACGCTGTCATAAGGCAAACCCTCACATGGAATCCTTAAGACCAAAGGAAAAGAGGAAGACCAAAGAACACATTACTCCGAGAAATGAAGACAGACATGAGAAGAATAAACAAGAACTGAATAGAATTAGAAAGGAAGGGTCAGGACAGAGTGGGTTGGAGAATGCTGGTTTTTGGCCTATGCTCCATTGGGAGCAACAGGCGTGATCAACACTTACCTATAAGTGTTGGGTCCGATCAATGTAAACTGTTAGGTTGGGTTGTATTGAGCCTCACATGATTAGACAGTTATCATAGGAAAGTAGTTGAATGATCTCTCTCTATCTCTCTGTAGTCCGAGTGTCTATTAGATCACCTACATTCTTAGTACTACCGGTAGAAGTTCTATTCACCAATAAACAACAACAAACACGGGAACATTTAATCATCCTCAATCGCCCACTAACTAGATATTGAAACACAACATGAACATTACACTCAATTCAACTAGGAATCCGGAATTCCAATAACAACATATTTGCAATTTCTGTTCGCACAATTGCTATGTTTGAAGAGACCATGAGTTCACCCAATCTGCGAACGGAACGAAGACTCAGTGAAACAATGAACAATAAGCTAGCTAATCCGATGCGTCTTAGCCTCGCTAACTAGAGAGAGGATTCCAGGCTCAAAAGAGAGAAATGTATTACACAAGCATCCAGAAGCACGAACAACAACAACAGTAAGCACAACCCAAGCGTATATATACAACACAAAAATGTCCTCAGGAAACGTTACAAAATACCATATTAAAAGAGACGACGAACCAATAGCATTTATAGTCCTCCCAAGAGGGAAATACGACATCAAGGTGAAAATAGGTGCTTTTGACGCGAAAACGAGAAATTCAAAAATAAGGCATTCACCAAGTGAGTTCTGGGGATCTAACATCCCCAACAACAACAACATAATTATGAAATCAAAATGACTAGACAACATAAACATACTTGATACAACACCAGTGTAATAGATGAATAATTAACTGGTGATACATTTCGGATAAGAGGACATATGACAACGATATATGAGTTGAACGGAGGCTTAGTAATAGGAGAATATTGAAATAGGACGGTCGTAGCGTTTGTTAATTATATCATAAACATTACTGACTTACTTACCTACTTACTTAGGCCTGTTACTTCCAATGGACCATAGGCCGCCGACCAGCTTTCTCCAACCCACTCTATCCTAGGCCTTCTTTTCTAGTTCTATAAAAATTCTGTTCATTTTTCTCATGTCTGTTTCCATTTCTCAAAGTAATGTGTTCTTTGATCTTCCTCTTTTCCTTTGGCATTCAGGAGTCCATGTGAGGGCTTGTCTTGTGACGCAGTTGGATGATTTCCTCAATGTGTGTCCTATCCACTTCCAGAATTTCTTCCTGATTTCTTCCTCCGCTGGAATCTGGTTTGTTCTCTCCCACAGTAACTTGTTGCTGATAGTGTCTGGCCATCGGATCCGAAGTATCTTGCGTAGACATCTGTTAATAAACACTTGTATCTTCTGGATAATGGCTTTCGTAGTTCTCCACGTCTCCGCCCCATACAGTAGGACTGTCTTGACATTTGTATTGAAAATTCTAACCTTGGTGTTGGTTGACAATTGTTTTGAGCTCCAGATGTTTTTCAGTTGTAAATATGCTGCTCTTGCTTTGCCGATCCGCGCCCTCACATCTGTATCTGATCCACCATGTTCATCAATGATACTGCCCAGATATGTATAGGTTTTCACACCCCCAAAGCTTCTCCGTCAAGTGTAATTGGATTGGTACATGTTGTATTGTATCGGAGAATCCTGCTTTTCCCTTTCTTTATATTGAAACCTACTGCTGCTGAGGCTGCTGCTACACTGGTTGTTTTCTCCTGCATACAAACAATAAACTATTGTATAAAGTTGTCGGAAGATATGCTTTCGCATTGGTTTTCCTTCTATATCATTTGATCTAACGTTGGTCTTCCGAGATTTCATGAAGATCAAACTAAACTTCGAATAGTAATCACCATCGTCATCAATATAAACTAACGATCGTCAAAATGTGTAATCTTTGGATATTGTTCTGAATGGATAGAAATTGTCAAGATTTACTTACGTAATCTTTGTATTTGTTGAAATTAGTGATTGAATACGGATTCGCACAACTGAAATTGTGAGTCAATGTAGGATAGATTTCATATGCGAACGATCAACCTGTAGACCACTGAGCCCGAACCATTAAAAGCGAAGATCCTAGGTTCGAGTCCAGAGTATCATCTGTTTACTGTTGAATAATTTATTGAGATGCTTACATTCTACAGCTAGTATGTTTTTACAGAATTACCAAATAATCAACGAATAAATTTTAGATTTTAAATTTCAAATGTTAATAGATGTGTATTATGATTAGAACTGAAATCCAAGAAATGCTTTGCATCCTATTTGGAACCCATCAACTAAGTTTACCTGCATCCTAGTGTGTGAGTTCATATAAAGAATTGAATCCAGTATCTTTCGCCTCATAGGTGCTACGTAGATTCTATTACTAATCAAATTCCATTAACTCTACATAACCATATGATATAATCGTTGTATACAGGCAATCTCCAAAGGATTCATATATCCAAACAATGACTAGTCGAAATTTAGTCAACGGTTATCGACAACGGAATACTTCAAAACTTATCAATAGTTATAAAAAATGGCAATGTTAATGGTTCATTTTAATTTGTAAAAGCAACTATTGAATAGCTTTCAAACACCTTATTTAATCAGTATAGGGTTGTCAAGATTGTCAAGTTTTAATTTTGATCGTGAGCAGATCAATGTTAGACCACTAATGAGAACCCGAAAGCAATCAACAGCTGTCTCATTGTAGCATAGGACTCCTCAGAATCCCGCACATGGGACTCGAACTCAAGACCTTCAGTCTCGCACGCGAATGATGAACCTCTAGATCACTGAGCTGGCATTCAACGATGTTAATATATAACATCAACCAATCCACAATATTGCGCGACAATCCTCCATTTTCGATACTCACATCTAACAGAAATCCATTTCAAACTTAATCTCTATGATTGCCAAATAGACAACTGCTATTCATAATAATCTTTAATGTCTAAAGTACATTTGCAATTTATACTACTGTATAGGAGAAAAGAAGGAAACCGGTTATTTTTTTGGCATTTTTAAAAGTGTTTTTGTTTGTTTATCTGAAACCAGAAATGTAAGCAAAACACTTTAGCTAACCCCTACACCCTATTCAACTATCTTTCCATATACTTATAACTACCTATACACAATATATTCAGCAATGTAAATATGAAATATATATACTGTACTTTATACTGTTATGACTTTTAGACCAGCTGATGATCATGTGATTTGTACACCAATCGGAATACGACTTATACAATTTTAATGTGGTGTAGGCTACTTATATCCACACAAGTAGTATGTAACGATGGTCGAGCAGAGAATATATTTCAGGAGAGAATGGGAAGGGGACGCAATTGGTAATAATCGGAGATTATGAACTGATATTTTCAGAAGGAATGGTCAAGATTGAGACAATTGACTGATACTTAGTATTGCTTGTTTGAATCTTCCCATCGATGTGTTTAGGACTGCAACTGATCAGTCTCTTATTGGCATATGTGCATACTGTGCATATTGCCTCGATATTGCCTTAATTCACAAGCATTATAAGCAAAGATGGATAGTGGCTAACAGTGGAATCCAGGACGCGCGTTTCATCCTATTTGGGACTCGTCAGCTGGATGTACCTGCATCTCAGAGTTGATGTTCAAATAGGATGAAACGGGCGTCCTGGATTCCACTGCTAGCCACTATCCATCTCTGCTTACCAATTGATTGATAGTTTATAAAATAACTATTTACTGTATGGTTGTTAGATTTTAGTTAGATAGTTTGTAATGTTCGTGTCAAATGCATTCGATTGCCCCTCACTCGAATTCTTGTTCACCACATTAGTACTGTGCTACAACCATGACATATCGACCGGTATGAGCAACTTTGGTGTCCTTATTTGTCCTTTATCCTCCTAGCTCTGCCAGTCGAGTCCAGAACATTATGTGAATCATTAATTTCAAACATACTTGGTTTATATACCAACTAAACAGACCTCATCACATTACAAAATAGGAAATAAGGTGAGATTATAATTTATGGACGAAACAATCACGTATAAGGTAACAGATCTCGGATTTTGGCGCGAAATTCATTCATCCATTTGGATAAATGAAGTTTTGGCATTAAAGCTGATATCAGTTCGTGATGAAAACCCTTAGTCTAATTTCTAACAGCAACCATCAACTTTAAAACATAATTCTAACTCATTGTGCTGATTTATAATCCTCATTTGGTCCTAGTTATTAGGTGGACACTCTCAATGTCACTCTAGCGGCTCTCAAAGGTCGTTCATAACTTATAGTCTCATCGGAAAAACCACTTGTACAAGATCAAGCCCAAAAGTGGCTGTGAATGTGGGAGACTGTAATTAATAAACTGAACATAATTTAAGAACAGTAAGTCGTACAATAATAAATAAAGCTTATAATAAGAGGCACATAATCCAGTTACTAAGTAGTTATATAGTATAAATAAATGTATAATATTATATAGTTGAAATCATGAGTCAATTGAAGCTAGACCACTATGGAAAACCTGGAAGATCTCAACGGCCGTTTCATCTCATTGTGAGGCTCCTCAGCAGTGTACATTCCCGATCCTGCACGCGGGGCTCGAACCCAAGACTTCGGTCTCATGCGCAAACGCTTAACCTATAGATCACTAGGTTAGTATCCGATGGTGTCAATACCTAACTTCAACCAATCCATGATATTGAGCCACCGTCTGTCATTTTGTCTTCAGTGAGTAATTGCTTCACAATAAACACGATTGAACTCCACCGGTCACGACTTCTCACAAGAACTCCAGCAAATACCTCTTGAAACCAGTTACTAGTGAGTACATGATGATTATTATCAGAAACGGGGTTTTATGGAGATTGCAGTAAATTAATGGTTGAATTCATGAGTCTATTAAAGCTAAACAATCATTAGGAGTTCAATATTAGGACGAAATGGCCGTCTAATTCTTCCAGGTTTTCCAGGATGGTTTAACTTACATAGACTAATGAATGTAACAATTAAATGAAGTATTCCTTATGATAATAAAAATATCGCTGTCACGTGATCAGAAGATGAAAGTATATTAAATTCTGATTGGTTACTTTATAATCTAGTCTCTAACATGTAGGCAATAATCTGATTGGATAAATCGATTGAGTCAAATATGAAGGTCATTCTCTGTCTGATTTAAGGTACATTAGTATACAAGGCCTAAAGTTACGTAATATATAAGTCAGTTGTCTTATTAACCTGATAAACATGATTCATGTAACAAAAGGGTAGTATTAGATACCGAGTACATTATATCCTGGATATTGTTTACTAATTATAAATAGGATAGAATACATTACATTATATTGCTCAATATACCTAGTAATCTGTATCTATTTACATTGTAAGATTACATCATTCATTACCCCCATCCCCCCCCCCTCCAAGCTAATCAATAAACTTTAGATCCTTTTAACTGCATTTTCTTTGTTGTCATCTTCATAGGATTTGAAATGAACTTTCAAATTAGTTGTCATAGTAAATAATTTGCAAACCTCTTTCATATGTTAATGATGGATACTATATTGGATACAATTAATGTTTATTCATGTTTTCAATTTAATATTCTTATTAAATTGAATGTAACAAAACAATGACAAAGATTATTGATTTTTGATTGTTCTTATTAAAAGCCAGACCGATTGGATTGAATAAAAATAAAATAAAAACAAAAATAGAAAATATACATAGATCCTTTTGTATACATATAATGGTAATAAAAAAGAGAAACAAACAAGGACTAATTTTTTTCAAATATAGGGAAACAAATTTTGTCTATAATAAGTGGAGTATATATATATTCAATTTTATTGATTTTTTTCTTTTCTTTGTCTATATTAATTTCATTGGATTATGATATCTCTATGACAGGTTATATTTTGGAATACTATAGAAGTCTAAGTGAATTGATATAGGATTCTATTGAATGGATATATTCATCTTCATTTATCTGATCATTTTATTGAACATTGTTGAAATTATCTCACAAACAGTTAGTAATCATTCACCAACTTCAATATGGTTACATAATAATACTACTAATAATAGTAATGATTGGATAACTAATAATCTATCTACATTATTCCAAATAATCAATGGAACTAATCAAATTAATCACCATGGCACCTATCATACAATTAATAATATATCAAGTACATCTATTATGAATTTAATCAATAGAATTAAACAAGATCGAAATTTATGTAAGTTTAATGATGAAATTTTATTGTATTCTCCCCCCCCTTCCTTTTATTATTGGTTTCATTTAGTTGTTCTGTTTTTTTTTAGTTTTTTTTTAAGGGTAGCTTGTTACTAGGGTTAAAGTTAGAGTTAGGATGACAAGTGTAAAAGAGTACTTATCAATGAAGGGGGGAAACATGAATAAATGAGGGAGTTGTGAGCATAAAGTTAACTTAAATCTTTTTTATATTTGCACTTGATTTATTAAACATTGTTAACATATCAGTGACATTATCGTAGTGTGTTATTAAAACACCCTTTTTTGAGGTACGTCCTTAGGCGATTTGTCTTTATTAGCCCCCTCCCATTGATATACACATTTATTGGAGTTCTAGTAAGAAGCAATAACCAGTGGAATTCAACCAGGTCTGTTGAGAGATATAAACTCGCTGAAGAAATTGGTGAATGGTTGCTCAGTTTCGTGGATTGATTGAAGTTAGACACTAACACCGTTGGATGGTGACCAGATAAGTGGTCTAGCGGTTAAGTGCTCTGGCGCGAGACTGGTAGTTCCTGGGTTCGAATCTTGTGAGGCGAGATCGTGGATGCGCACTGCCACTGAGTAGTCCCACAATGGGACGAAACGGCCGTCCAGTGCTTCCATGTTTTCCATGATGGTCTAGCTTCAATTGACTCATCATTTCAACTATGAAAATACTGAAATCTCCACAGAACCCCTTCTGATTTTAGTTTTCCACCTAAATTTTATTACTATGGAAGATAACCTTGTTAATATTCTATTGAAAATCTAACATTCAAGGATTTGTTCTATACTTCTGTCCTTCTAAAGATTTTTGTTTGTATTTAAGTTATGGGTATATTGAAAAGTTTCAGAGTTTAGTACATACTTTTTGACTATCAATTCACATACTTTGTTGAATAGCATTACTAACAGTATAGTTATACATTTCATCTTCATTAGGTTGGTATGTAGGTACTGGTCATCCCATTCAACCTGTCAATGTGTTGTAAGTGATAACAGATTTGATACCACAGTAACGATTTCATGCACTGTCTCGTTGTTGCATATATGGAACAAATTATCCGAGGAATTTTTCAGGCTCTAGTTTAAATTCCTTTGTGAGGATTTGTCTTTCCTCGTTGCTAATGTTAAGGTCTGTAAATAACTATTGTCTACCGGAAGTTGATAAGCTGAGTGAATCCGGACAAATCACATGCCTGTGCTCACTTGCTGCCTGAATACCAAATGCGGTAAAGGTATATTAAATAGACGACCTAATCAAAATTTAGATATCCACTTCCAGCGTCTTTACCTAATTTCCTCTACATCTGAAAATTGGTTTATTCTCTACAACAATAGTAGGCTGTTGCTAATGGTATCCGATCAAAGGATCTGGATTACTTTTCGTAGATATCTATTTGTAAATACTTAAACTTTTTTGACGATGGTCATGGTAGTTCTCCAAGTTTCAGCTCCATACAATAGAACTGTTTTGAAGTTTGCATTGAAAATTCAGACATATGTTGCCTGACAGACAGTTGCTTTGAGTTTCACATGTTCTTCAATTGTATGAGTGCTCCCCTCGTTTTCACAATCAGTGTCTTCACATCTGCATCATATCCCATTGGTTTATTTGGTTTCCCTGCTGTTCATCCTGAATATTCCTTCATGTAATGGTTCGAGATCGCGTACAACAAGCGTGTATACTAGCATCGAAATCGAACGAGTACAACATGTGAAACAACCGATGGTAAAGTTGAATTTTGGCTAAAAACAGAATCAAAAATCCATGTTTCATCTTAATCTGGGACTCGTAAGATAGATGTAGATATATTACGGTATTAGTATTCACTTACTAAAATTAATTCAAATTTCTTATAAAGGATGTTGAGTTAGAACTTCTGGAATGTAACTCATCTTAGTAGATCTTTTTCGTGACTGATTTATATAACTGATGTAGATTATTAGTACAATGCAATGTATTATGTTAAGTAATCTCACATATTGTATGGATTAATCACGGAGTAGTAACCAGTAACTGATCCAACAATGTGCTCGTTATAGTTGCGCCACATGATCAGGGGGGGGGGGCTACTGTCCAGGCCATGTAAAAGCCCGAATGTGTCTGGTTCTCCTGAAAACAAATGTAAAATTACCTTCTTGTAGAGTATATTTATGAATGTGAACTGTGAATAACCAGTACCATGTTTGTCAAGTCTCTTCTTTGATCGAATCTTAGCACGAAGCTTGTATACATGAATACATATACCTTACTTCCAACCAACCTGACTAATATCATGATATAATGCTCACAATGTTGAATCGTTTAGACAGGCGATCACATTTCAACTTAATCTATAAAAATTGATCAAATCTAATACTTACCTATCAAACACCGTAAATATGTAAGTTCCTAAAGGAGATCCCCCACGGACTGAATAACCTAGTCATGGTAACGCTTCTAAATTTGACATTGAGTAGTAATGGTTAAAATCCTATAGAAATATTCATTCACTCGATACTAAGAATACATCTTACTAATAAAACCAAGTACCATATAACATAGGTCGAATATAGCTTTCTGTCAACCAAATTCAACCATCTAACGTCAGATACAGTTTTTATGATATTATTTTGAATCTTAATACCGGCAGAAAGCTTTAAATTATGGATTCTAGCGGTTTCTGATATAGCGATCATTTGATAGCATCGAATGGTGATCAGTCCATTTCATTACAGGCTAATGGAAACCGAAAATATGAAACATCATGTTTTGACTCACTCATCTTAAGAAAACGCGCTAAATTCAATCTCATCAAAGTTCGTATGTATATACTTCTATGGAGTTTGAAATTAGAATAAAACAATATCTGATAGTTTATAAACCATACTAATTTCCTGAATGACATCTTTCTATACCAAAAGAATATCTTCAACTGCTGCATTCCCTTTCATCTCAGTATGTCTTTGACCAATTATTCTTACTTACTTATTTACGCCTGTTACTTCCAACGGAGCATAGGATGCCAACCAGCTTCCTCTAATCCACTCTGTCCTGGGCCTTCTTTTCTAGTTCTATTCATTTTTGTTTATTCTTCTCATGTATATCTCTTTGTTCTTTGTTCTTCCTGTTCTCCTTTGACCTTCAGTATTCCATGTGAGGGCTTGTCTTGTGACGCAATTGGGTGATTTCCTCAATGTGTTTCATATCCACTTCCAGCGCTTCTTCCTGATTTCTTCCTTCACTGGTAGGAATCTGGTTTGTCGTCTCCCACAGTAAATTGTTGCTGATAGAGTCTGGCCAACGGATCCGGAGTATTTTGCATAGACAACTGTTGATAAACACCTGTATCTTCTGGATAGTGGCTTTCGTAGTTCTTCACGTAAACCAACTAATCTGTTTCACGAATACTTAGATACTAATCAGTATTTTATAATAATACTAATAATTCTGAAACCTTACCACTATTTCTAGTGTCATTAGTCTCTTAATGAATATTGATGTAATCACATGAATCAATCAGTATATCTTCTTAATGCCTAATCTTTTAATTCAATGTCTCTTTTTGAGATTATTAAACGGTCCAGTTGTATTTTTGATGACTTTGGGCAATTAAAAGTTTCACTACTAACTGGTTTGGTTGACAACACACACATACACACATAAATATACATACATACACACACATGTTTGTACGTTTTCAGTCCCACTGTTTATCATGACAACTATTTCTTGTTATTACAATTATATTGCCATGCACTTTACAGTCGTTTTCTACCCTATGGGTGAATTACACTTTAGTTAATCAGTACGTAATCTTGTAAGAAATATGTAAAAAAAGATGTTCCTACTTTCAAGTTATCTTTCTAGTTTGTATAAAAGATTTAAACTAGCACAAATCACCTTAAGAAAGATAGAATAAAGCCTACATTGATAAATATCTGTTGCATAATACACAATGGTTGTTGGTAATAATAATAATAATAATAATAATAATAATAATAATAATAACACTACATTACTTTGCAAAAGTATTTTGATAATTATCAGAAAGGGTTTTGTGGAGATTTAGTATTTTCATAGTTGAAAGCATGAGTCAATTGAAGCTAGACCACCAAAGAAAACCTGGAAGCAATGGATGGCTGTTTCGTCCTATTGTGGGACTCCTCAGTGGCAGTGCGCATCCTTGACCTCGCCTCACGAGATTCGAACCCAGGACCTATCAGTCTCGCGCTAGAGCGCCCAACCGATACACCACTGAGCTGGTATCCAATGGAGTTTACGTTTAACTCCAACCAATCCACGAAGTTGAGCGATTAATTTAAAGCGAACATTCTAAGACAATCATTATAAGCAAAGATGGATAGTGGCTAGTAGTGGAATCCAATTTGACGCGCGTTTCATCCTATTTGGGACTCGTCAACTTGATGTACCTGCATCCCAGAGTTCATGTTCACTCTGAAACTCGAACCCAGTATCGTTCGTTTCAAACGCCATCGTATTACCCACTCGGCTATTGAGTTCTGCTAGCCACTATCCATCTTTGCTTATAATGCTTGTGAATTAAGGCAATATCGAGGCAATATGCACAGTATGCACATATGCCAATAAGAGACTGACCAGTTGCAGTCCTAAGCATCAATGGGAAGATTCAAACAAACAATACTAAGTGAATTCTAAGACAATGTTTTTAATTTGTTATATTGATGTACGAAAAGATATACTAACAACTTGGAATCATTATGTAGCCACTCAATGGTCTAACGATTAAGTGCTTGCCACAATGTCCTGTGTTTAATTCGTGATGAGATTGTTAGTAACCACAGCTGAGGTATCCCATAGTAAAAAGAAGTGGATGTCCAGCGCTTTTTAATCCTCATTGATTGTCTATTTATGATTAACACGTTCAAGCTATTAAGTTTGGAAGAAACTGAACTATACAGAGGTCTTAGATTTGGAATAACGATGACTTGATAATTAAAGCCGACTATGAATATATTTGTGCTTCGTAAACTAATCATGGTGATCAAGGACGTTAAATTTCAATACCTGGTATTTTCAAACTCTATTACTATTGACTATGAACTTCACATGTTGTCCAAATATTCTATCTCGGTGATTATCGATTCTTATTGGTTACTATGACATTCACCATGAAACATTGTTAACTAAAACTTTTAAGAAGTGAAGCGGTTTTGATGAGATTGGTTGAATTGTCAGGTTGTACTCATCCCAGAATGATCTCAGTTTGGATAATATTGAAAATCAGGAGTCACTGAACCATTTTTTATGTTCTAGTATGAGACTTCTCATCTGTTGATCCCATCACCATGTAAGGGATTGAATTCAAACTAAGACAAGCCTGTAACGAATACAACCTACAAATTAAACCAGTCACCTTCGTTTATCAGCACACTAGTTACTTACTTCAATATGTCTTTGGTGGAGTTCAGATATGTCTTGAGCAAATTAATTGTCATTAGTGTCACTTGACTATCGTCTTGTGACGTTGCAAACGCTTGATGTTGTTATTTTAACATTGAACGCTAACCCAATGATTTTAGGGATTTAGCGTTCTCTATGAGAACTCGACGTTGTAGAATAGAATCGTGACTATATCTTAGATGTACACTGTTGAATAGTCACATTACTGAGACGAAAAACCTGTATATTGATTATTAGTTTGTTTTGTCACAAAAATTAGGAACGACAAAGTAATTGCCAATGAACTTCTTTAAACAACAATCAAGTTTGAAGTTTCAGAGATGTCTCAGTATGGAAACAAAAAACCATCAACCTTTATCATATTCATATACTCATTGATATTTTGGAATGAAACTGGCCTAATTGATTGACTGGAGTTGGAATATACTGTGCGCATTGTTTGTGTTTCGATTTCCCGCCTACTCTAATATATTCACGCTGAATTTATTTAGATACCGTCTTCGTGACTAATCACAGTCCCACATGTCAAATTCTTAAGTTCCTAGTCATATTTTACTCAAAATTCATATGATTATAATGCTTAGAATCTCAGATTTAACTGAATCACATATAATCATTCATTCTAAGTAGGTAATCAAAGTATAATTAACATAAAGTTAAGTAACGAAACGGACTTAAATTTATTGACAGTAAAAATCTGGAAGCACGGTATGGCTTTTTCGTCTTAGTGTGGGACTTCTCAATAATGCGTAATCATTGTTCCACACGTGGCAATTGGACTCAGGAATTTATTATCAGTAAAACACATACCAATAGGTCTAATGAAAGTTTGTCATCAGGGTTGTTTAAAGGTGCCATAAACTAATTGTTTGATGAATACTAACCCTCAATGAGATTATGAATCGATCAATGATGTTGAATTACCATTGAAAACCTGGAAGTACTGTGTAGCCTTTTCGTCCTAGTATGGGACTCCTCAGTAGTGTGCAACCACGGCCTCGCACGCGGCAATCGAACTTAGGACCTTCGGTCTCGCTCAACAACCCCTAAACTTTAAACCACTGAGCTGGGATCCAATGGTGTTAATGTTGAACTTCAACTAATTCACTACATTTTGCAACATATATATGAGACTACTTATAAGTAGTACTTGATAGCTCTTAATAAAATTTGATGTAAATCAACATAAACTACTTCTGTTTTTCATCTGTTCACAACATTAAACTAATTCATATTCTATCTTAGATTCATAATTGATGATATATAAATTTATTAATGTTAAACAGTCAAATTCTAAATCTATCAAGGTAAATACTGACGATAGATTAATCATTTATACAACATGGTACATGGTATATATCAATGATTCATCCCCATCACTAACATAATCATCCTATAGATGGTTGAAAAGATGAAAAATGATGAATATCTTTCAAGATAATATACAATTTACATAAATCTGTAATGTATGTAATGTTGCAGTTCATCTTTTAATAAACATTCTTACCATTGACTACTATCTAAACACACAACACCCTAGACATATTTGGCACAGGGATATAGATCGTTTTATTTGCCAACATTTAGACATATACAAAAATAATCCCTATCTGTCTATCCCAATATTGATTTTTTTTTTCCGCATAGCGTACGTGCATTATAGGTTATTATTGATTACTATAATAAGAATTATACTAAATATAGAAGCCACGCATATTTTTGTTTTATGTAAAGATGGGGATAAAATTTATTCATCCCAATATTCAATGAAAGGTTACTAATTTAACAATCACATAACTGAATATAGTGAATATATCGTTGAAAAGGATGGAACTTAGGTCTTACATTTTACCACTGGCATCAACTTAGTTACTTGTATGTTTGGTTAGCCTTCTAGGGTTTACAAACGGCATTGGAATATGAGTTGAGACTACAATTTATGGACGATCATTAAGAGACGCTAAAGTTATAGTGTGGTCTACTTATATTCATAGAAGTAGTATATGGTGATGGTCAGGCAAAGAATGTATTTTGGCAGAAGACCAATAAAAGGAAAGAACTGATATAAAGCGCAATTGGTAGGAAAATGTATGAACAATTGAATTAGAGAAGATGAATTGATGTTTACAGAAGGAACAATGAAGATTGAGACAATTGGCTGTTATTTTGCAAATTAACTGTTCATTGTATGTTTATTAGAATTTAGTCAGATAGTTTGTAATTTGTGCCCAAAATAGATTCGATTGTCCCCAACTAGTGTTTCGTTCACTTCAAAGTGACTTTCAAAATGTTCACCTACTTACTAAGGCCAAACAAGGGTTACAGACCAGTATGAGGAAATAGAATTCTGATTTACAGTTCATGATTAAAGTTAAGAATTAGATTAAGGGTTTTCATCACGAACTGACACAAACTAAAATGCCAAAACGCTATTTAGCCATTTGGAAGAAAGAATCTCGCGCCAAAATCCAAGACCTGTTGTCCTAAATCTTATTGGTTCGTCCATAAATTATAGTCCCGCCGAAAACGATCGCAAATTAACTGATGTTTGATGTATAAATCGTTGGATTTTAACTTCGTATACTGAAATTCATATGTCAGACTTAAAATCCTGTATCTCAGAGTTGAATACTGAATGGTATCATTAGTGTGTATTGCAATAAAAATCCGAGACTGGGAGGGGGGAAAATCTACTTATTCCTTCCTATTCCCCGGTCTCAACCTAATCGGTATTGATCAGTGATGAATACTAACTATAAATTTCATAAATAGTAACTGATGAAAAAAGATAGGCATGTATTGACCGGTTATGTGTTTCCCGCTAAAGTTTTGCGCAATTTGAGAAATAGTGTCAATACATATGCAAAAGGTTGTTGACGCGGGAAAACTGACCGTATTTATGTTTTGCTATCATTAACGATGAAATTAATTTTTTTAGAGTACTGATATGTTTTTGTGAAGATTTTGTGTAATCTAAAGCCAGTTTCTCATTATGGACTATGCAGTAATCGAAATGTGAATTTAGTGACAATATGAGTGTTTTCCTATTCGGAACTGATAGATGTCGGTGGAAATGAACAGACTTTCCTGTTTAGTTTATTTAGAGCTCATGAGATCAAATCTTAAGACAATACAGTAGTCATATTGATCCAGTCGAAGTAGTTATTAGCTCGCCTAGATTGTCTATCTGGCACTATTAACCTATGACTAATCAATGACAAGCTAAATGTGAAATAACAGTCGAGAGTAACAATAAAAGACTATTAGTCCAGGATGCATTTCCCCACACTCGTACGCCCTTTATTCAGAACAGAGAGCAATTCAACAAACAGAAAAATCCTAATTCCATTGTTCGATAACGATAATAAGGGGTGAAATCCTGACCACATGTCAACATAATTCAGGAATTACACTACGGACCAACTACGCCACAAGTGGAAAAGGACTGAATGATAGATACGTAATAAATTAACGACAGTTTGAGAGAGGCAAAACACAATATCAAGGTAGATGGTTTCCGAAAGTGAATCATTATTCGTCAATAATGTAAATTAATTCCGATTGATCTAGTTCGATAAATCATTTCTGTTGGCTTTGAATGAACAATTTATTTAGAGTCAATGTGATATGAAACACATCCGTTAATTTAGACCATATTTGAACATCTCAGTGCTACAGGAGGTCGGTCGCGGACCGAAAAGTTTGGTGGTAACCTCTCTAACTGTGAAGCTGAGTGATACGGGATCGAATCCGTCAGGGAGCACCAGTTCCCTCAAGATTACAGGTACACCTTGCTGACGAGTGCCAAGCAGCACGAAACCCGGGTTCAGGGTATCCTACTGACCACCTCCAACCACCATCTTATCTCAACATCAAGGTCTCTCTACAGTTTAGTTAATGGATGTTATATTCATTATTTCATCTTTCTTATTAAATAAACAAACATGGTAAAGTAAAAAATCAACAAATAAATAAGGGAAAGTTTGAAACAGTAAACAGTTTCCATGTATTTTTTCTAGTCACTTTGGTTAAAATGTAGAGCGAAATAGGTGAGAGGGCAGTTGATAAACGGCGGAGGGGGGAGGTCGGCATGCATACTGAGAGAGAGAGAAGTAGGATACAGCGGGAGAATTTAAATGAAAGATGGTTAATAACTAGAAAATAGACAATAGATCGCTCTACGTAAATAATGTCACCCTTATCTATCTATCTATCTATCTATCTATCTATCTATCTATCTATCTATCTATCTATCTATCTATCTATCTATCTATCTATCTATTTATCTATCTATCTATCTATATGCAAAGCATCTACTGGGCACCAAGGGCTGTTTATTGATTAGTATGTTAAAGGATACTTTGTAATTAGTAGTACTAACATGTTTTAATACGTTAATTAGGAATTGTCGTTTACAGTGAATCAAAATGACCATTGAAAATAAAAGATAATTGCGTAATATTGTATAAGTGCCAAATCAAGGATCGATAATGACGTACTTATTATTCATTACAAAAAAAACGGATTTTCAGAATGGCATTCACTGATAACCAGTTGTAGAGTAGACAACAAATTTGGAACTGACAAAATAAACTTAATTCCAGGATTACTTGTTGACTATCTCCGACCTCATGGAATCAAAATTGTAGTTCAGTGTAGGGTATCGAGTCATATTGGACACTTGATATGACAGATGAATGAAAATATTTTCCCAGTTCCACGATATGTTACTACGGTACCATAATCCGACCAGTGATATAGATTGTACTTTCACTAAACTTGATACTTGACCAATACGCTGTACACTGACTGGGATCACGTTATATCAGATACCCGACTTACTATCAAATATGCTATTTATCGCTACCTGTAAGAGCAGTACACAACCTAAACTGGATATTTGAAAACTCCATAATTTAAATCACGAAGTAATTTTAGCTAGACCATCATTGAAAAATAGGAAGCTATTTTTTCCAAGAATGAGACTCCTTAGCAGCATGCAACCATGACCGCACCAAAGGGAATCGAATCCAGGGCCTTCGATCGCGCATGCGAACTGTATACCCTTATGACATTGAGCTGACATCCAACATTGTTTATGTTCAACTTCAACCAATTCACAATATTGTTCGACAATCTTCCACTGCCTGTGTTGGATAACTGTCTCATTCCTAATATGGTTGAACTTCATTGGTCATCGCTGAAAAGCGTTTGATAACTTTTTATTGACAAAACACCTCTCTATTTTATCTGCATTAGCGATGGCTATAAATAACATTGCAACTCTTTCCTACATGGTACTATCTAAAAGAAAAGTTACTTCATTATATTCCATGATGTTATATGGTCCTTTTTGGTTATTTGGAGGATTTATGGATTTCTTACACACAGTTCCCTTTATTATCTTAAAGAGAGCAAGAACGAAGATTGGTGCATTGATGCTCAACGTTGAAACAAGATGATTATCCCCTCACACTATATGAACGAACAATATCGTTTTCAATGGGATCATTATCAGGTTTTACTCCAATATACAGTAATATTTCAATGGTAATATGAAATTATTAAACTAATCAAGAGAGTTTTTGAGTAAATCTGAGACATTTACTCATTGAAGACAATGGTGGACGGTGGGGCAATTTCATGGATTGGTTGAAGTTAGATGTCGACACCGTCGGATACCGGTTCAGTGATCTCGAAAGTTAAGCGTTTGCGCGCGAGGCCGTAGGTTCTGGGTTCGAACCTCGCGAGCGGGGACGTGGATGTGCACTGCCACTGAGGATTCCCATACTAGAATGAAACGGCCGTCCAGTGCTTCCAGGTTTTCTATGGTGGTCTAGTTGCAATACGATAAATCACTTTGAGTAATTTGGTTCTATCGACTGTGTGACCGCTATCGACGGTGTAATAAAAATTGCCATACGATATTTTATTAATTGAACAGATAAAATTAACTAATAATGACAGGGTTGTGGAGATTGTTGAGTTTCGTTGAGATCTTGAACCAATCTAAGTAAGGCAACCATTAAAAACCTGGAAGCATTGAACGGTCATTTCGTACTAGTATGGAAATTTTCAGCTTCAGCTATTCCTTTGTCTCTACAATTGGGAAAGCTTTTGTGAATTAATGTGATATTTGTATTACCTATTTATTGACTATTGAAAATAGCGTGTATTGTTATTCCGATCTAGTTTGTAAAATTTCCAGCTCTACAGAATTATTAGGAAGTATTTTCATTTATCTTACGTGTTTCTAAGCACAAGTAGAGGTTTCAAAAGAAGATTTTGTAACATAGTATACATTATATTAGACATAACCTATTATGTTGACACAATTTTGCGTGGATATAAACGAGGTCTTTTCCTTAATTCGAACTAAAGTACTATGAATAGTGTTGGTCGTTTAGTAGAAATCTGAGTTTATTTTGAATTCTAAAGTCAAACCTTGGCGTTAATGAGTCAGATGGTCAGTCAGTCAGTCAGTCACAACGTAGAACTTCGTACGTATGTACATCAGTTAGAGTTGCCATACCACATCAGAACAGAGATGCAGTTGCCCATTCAAAACCTATAGTGGTAGAAGTAGTAAGAGTATAAGCATTAATGTGAAATATTAGGGTTTGAAGATGTTATTCAAACAGTATAATCCAGTCAAATGAATTTGGAAAGAGAAAAAGGATAGGGACATGAAGAATCCAGAAGATTAGAATTTGACAGAACACAAAGAGTGGATGCACCTTCGTCATTGCAAACGATTTTGAGCCATGTCATTCAAGGATTCTAGCTATCGATAGCTATCATCTCGCGAATCCCAACCAGGTAGTCTACACCTACCAACATGGCTCAGTTCACATGTCAGTGACTTCATGGATTTGTGTCACGTTTTGGTCTGGCCACTCCTAGCTTTCTTCCAACCTACTCCTACACCATAGAACATTGCACGTCGGGTAAGTCGGTGGTTGGGCATACGTAACACATGTCCCAGCCATCTCAACTGATGAAGTTTCACTACTCCATCAATCGATTCGCCATCCTTACCTAGTACCTGTTTCCTAACGACTGCATTAAAATATATAATTTATTTGGTAAATAAAGTGTATATTTTTTTCATTTCATAACGATGATAATGACTATTTTTGATGTCGATTTAATATTTTATCATCATGTTCATATCGAATAGATGAAATATGGTTAACTTTCAAGTCCGGAACAATCATTCCGTCTCATTTCGGACTGGTCGGACAGATATACCTGCATCGTAGAGTTAACATTCACTACATTATTCAAATACATAGTTGCTAACTTTTAAATATAGCTTTAATGATTAAATTAGCCTCATATTGCCAAGTAAAGATAGACCATCACCTAGTGAGGTGATAAGTATTTATCAACTGATGTGGTTGAGATATGTGATACACATGCTCAATCACCATCTAGTTCAACATGCAATGTTGGAAAATATAAGATTGGGTTGGAAGAAAATTGGATGTGCATAATCCCACTTGTAAATTTAGTCAGTGATGTCGCTGACTGAGATGTGATGACAAATGCAGACCACCTAGTTGAGGTCCATGTGACTATTGTAACTAATAATTAAAGACTTTAAGTGATGTGGCTCAAAATACTTGTTTCTCCGATCTCTATCTTCCTATAAATGTTAAATTTTAAATTCTTATGATACTCAATTTTATTCCTCGAAATGCATTCTTTCTTCCTGAATCATATTGTCCATCTCCAATGTTTTCTATTACCATACTCTGGGGTTCGCTATAATAATTTCATCTCTCTGTGTTAATGTGACATTACAGCTTGAACTGATCACATATTCTCCAAAAGGGGTTTTGTGGAGATTTTAGTAATTTTAAATAGTTGAGATCATGAGTCAATTGAAGCTAGACCACCATGGAAAACCTAGTTGAAGTTAGATATTAACACCGTTGGATGCCACCTCAGTGGTCTGTGGGTTAAGTGCTCTGGCGCGAGACTTTTAAGTCCTTGGTTCGAGTCTCGTGGGGCAGGATCGTGGGTGCGCACTTCTGAGGAGTCTCACAATAGAATGATCACATATTCGCCAAGTTCTATCTTGCTTATTATCGACTGACGGACTTGTAACTGAATGTTAACATTCTGGTAGGAACGATTTCTACTATCTTGTTCTCCTCAAGAGTATACATCTGTGAATGTGTGTGTGTGTGTGTTGTGTATATTTGTATACTAAAGTAAATTACATTAAACAATTACTCAATACAAAATATCAAGAATGGAATACTAGGAATGCTAAAAATTAATTCAAATTACCGATCAATATAAACTGATTATAATTAGAGAAACACAAAATTTACTTTAATGTAACCATCATTATTATGATCAAATTCCATATACCTTACATAGTTCGACAAATTATTGATTATAATCTTTGGTTGCTATTGTCATTGTGTGTGTGTTAGTGTGTGTGTGTGTGTATGCTTATTTATTATTCATGTTTACAAAAAAAAAAAAAAAAATAAATAAATAAACAAACAGAGTTCAGTTATTTGTTGTCGGTAAACACGATAAATAGTTATAATGTATTTCTTTGACGCAGTATTTATTGAATGTTGCTCTAGCCTGTGTTTGTTGAATTCCTTTCTCTCTAACTCCTTACTTACATAGTTATTACATAACCACATTCTTTATTGAGAACCTCGCGCGTGTGTGTGTGTGAGGATGGGGGGAGGTGTATGTTGTTTATTTATTGAATAACTAATGGATAAATAGTTCAATAAGTAGGTAAGGTAGCTAGAAATTTTCGGGGTAGTTAGTGATATAGATAACATTCAGTTGAATATCTGACTGGATAATTTATATACGATTTAGAGAAGTATTGAAATAGTAGCCAAAAATGTTGTCAACTCTAAGGTGACATGGTGAATGGTTGCTCAACTTCGTTGATCAGTTGAAGTTAGACATTAACACCGTTGGATGCCAGCTCAGTGGTCTATCGGTTAAGGGCTTCGGCTCGAAACCGATAGGTCCTGGGTTCGATTCCCGCGAGAGTGGATTCGTGGATGCGCACTGCTGAGGAGTCCCACAATAGGACGAAACGGCCGTCCAGTGCTTCCAGGTTTTCGATGGTGGTCTAGCTTCAATTGACTCATGATTTCTATTTTGAAAAAATACTGAAATCTCCACAAATCCCCTTCTAAACTCTAAGAAATCCAATGCAACGTTTATATAATTAGCTTAATTATTTATTTAAACACATATATATGCGCCCAACAAATCTCATTTGATTTGTGTGAGGGCTGTGATACTGCCCACGTGCCCAAACTGAAGCAAGTTGTTTTCTTAGGGAGCTACATGCGAAGCCGTCGACCTAAAGTTCTGATCCATAAGGCAGTGGAGCATCGTAAGGAGATGCAGTTCCATGGTAGACGGTGATCAACGACGGATTCATACGTCATTTGTTCCCTCAGGACACTGGAGCTCATGTGCATCATTGGTTTGAAATCAGAGTTTTCCATGTTCCGTGTCCACCAACCCAGGTAAAGCACCGGACATTCACTTTTCGTCCTCTTAATTTCGTAAACAACACCCGTGTTGCGAGAAGGCAGTAAGTAGGATTTTCCTGACAGAGGCTATATACGTGTGGCCATGTGAGAGCATTTGGAGAGAGAGATCGGACTCTCCCCATTCTCGGCCATACCAGGACATTTGGGGCAGCTCAATTAAATTGGGTTATATGATTGACCAGTTAGTGTATACATGCAGAGTAGTGATTATTGATATGCACTGAACAAATCTAGTATTCAGCTAACATTATTTGAATACAACTGAACGGTAGTATTCATTTAACGGTATCGTATTGTGTTATAGCCCCCAAATGCCCTGGTACAACCGAGAGTCGAGAGAGTCCACTCTCTCTCTCAAAATACTCTGACATAGCCACGCGTATATAGCATCTACCAGGGAAGTCCTACTCACTGCCTTCTCGCACCACTAGTGTTGTTTACGAAATTGAGAGGACGAAAAGTTAATGTCCAGTGCTTTAACCAGGTTCGTGGACACGGAGGGTCCACATATGGGAGTTGGAAAACACTGATTTCAAACCAATTTTGCACACAAGTTCCAGGATCCTGACGGAAAAAATGGCGTATGAATCAATTGTTGGTCACCGGCTACCATGAGACTGGGTCTCCTCACGATGCTCACTGCCTTGTGGATCAGACCTTTAGGTCGAAGGCTCAGGGTGTGGTCCCTTAAGAAAACCATCTGCTTCAGTTTGGGCACGTGGGCAGTATCACAGCCCTCACACAAATCAAATGAGATTTGTGCAGCGCATATATATCTGGTGCACCTTTATACCAATATTTATGTGTTTAAATAAAATAAAATAAAATTGTGTTATGACGGAACGTATGTTGTACGAGATGGAACTGGTTTTTTTCGAACGATTATGAATTATGATTTTATTGCATAAATAATGAGTAACTGGTTTACTATGTATATGTATTCTGGTTATCATAAGCTTTCAGTCAACCTGTTAACTAGTGTCACATGACTTATTTGTCGCCAGACAATTACTCACAGTCTCATCTATTCACAGACATGTTTAGCTCGTTCAAACATAATTGTGATTTTATATTTTATGGTGTGGTACAGCCTCCTGTGTCTGTATATAAACCATGTCTAAGCAAAGTTGTCGGGGATGTTATATCCCCAGAACTCACTTGGGAAAGGTCCTAATTTTGAAGTTCTATTCTAGGAATTTGAATTTTATGTTTGCGCTCCAAGAAACCCTTAGTTGACCTACAGCTTATATTTCCCACTCGGAATTCCTTGACTGTCATCGGTTGATGGATTTTTTAGTACGTTAATTTGTGGCTCTCCCAAGGGTGTTTCTATCATTGTATAAATAAGCTTGATTTATGTGCTTAGTGACCTCATATTTTCTGGGTACGCCTCATCAAGACTTCTTGATCTAGTTAGCAGGGCCGGGGACAATGGATTAAAATTAGCCTATTGTTTCAGTGTGTCATTGACCTTCGTTCCGTTTACCGAGTATGGTGAACTAGTAATAACATCAAGCATATCAGAAGTATAAAGTGGTGAATACTAGTTGCTACTTCTAGACTCAAATCGGGGCATAGAAATGAGCCTGTAAGCAGTGGACCAACTGGAGCTTGGCTGTGAGCTCAAGGTCAGCGGTGCTGGTCGGGCATATAATTAGCCAATTTAAGGACACTAGGCAGCGAGACAAGGTTGCTTACTGTCTCCCTTTCTCTTCCTTCTGGTGGTTGACTGGATTATGAAGACCTCCACATCTGAGGAGAAGCACAGAATATAGTGAACAGCTTGCATGCAATTGGATGATTTGGACTTTGCAGATAACCTAGTTCTTCTATCCCATACGCAGGAACAAATGTAGATGAAGATAGTCAATTTAGTATCAGTCTCTATAGAAGCATATCCAAACTTTCACGAAGGAAAAAGTAAGATCCTCAAAAACAACACGGAGAACACCAACCAAATCACACGTGATGAACAAACTCTTGAAGATCTCAGAACTTTCGCATACGTGGTCAGCATCGTCGATAAACAAGGGGTATCTGACGGAGATGTAAAGGCATGAAATTGGAAAGCAAGTACAGCATTTCTACAGCTGAAGAACATATGGTACTCAAAACAACTCTCTTTCAGCTAACATAAGTCAGCAGCTGAAACTTGGAGAACTAGTACAACTAACATCAAAATGGTACAAGTAATTATAAACAATTGTCCACACAATGTCCGTTGGACTGATGCCATCAGCAATAACCTACTTTGGTAGAGAACAGACCAACTCTGCGTTAAAGAAGACATTGGGAAAAGACGTTGGAAATGGATAGGACATACATTGAGGAAATTGCCAAACTTCATCACGACGTAAGCCCTAACTTGAAATCCTGGAGCGAAGAGTAAAAGAGAAAGGCCGAAGAACACATTGAGTGGAGAATTGGAAGCGGACATGAAAAGGATTTATAGTAACTGGAAAGGAGAGAGGGGGACAGAGTTGGATGGAGGATGTTGGTGGACGACCAGTACTCCTTGACGAGGGATAACAGGTGTAAGTAAGAGAACCTTTAGTCGAATGTACCGGCAGCTGATAGTTTATATTCACTCAAGGAATCGAAACCTGTACTATTAGTTTAAAACCTCACCTCTCTATCCACTTCATTGTGGTAGAATTATCATTAATTAAATATTTCCTAGTACTCCAACTTTGTATTACGTTTGACTAGGTTATGTAGAAATTTTAATTTCTTAATTGTGTAATTGTATGGTCAGACATTTGAAGGATAAAATTATCTGAGTTTTGAGTCATGATTAAAGCACAATAGAGAATAGTTTTATCTTTTATCTTCATCTTCTGAATAACCACTAGGTTAGAAGCAGCTCTTAGTTTTTCTTCATTGGGTGATGTGCCCATTTTGCTATTTCTGCTCTAAATATAGGTGAACTAACTACTAATCAGACTAGAGAAAAAAAGAATTATCATACAAATACCTCTCTGTGTTTACAATCTGATCATATGTGGTCCGATACAACCTACCCAACAAAACTGTTTTTCTTACATTATGATGCATTCATACCTAATTACATTACACAAGAACATGGTAACTTTGTCTGTTAAATACAAAGAGAAAGTCTCGAAAAGAAGACAATATCTCTATCAAATTTCATTAAACAAATAACCCAATTTAATTTGTCTAGTTTACAAAATAGAATCAATCAATATCTTCCCGTTACATTCTTAACAGTTTTTTTTGTATTTATTTGAACACATGAATACTGGTACAAAGAGGAACCAGATAAATATGCGCTGCCATACTGCCCACGTGCCCAAACTGAAACAAGTGGTTTCTTTAGGGGGCCACACCCAGAGCCTGTGACCTAAAAGTCTGATCCACAAGGCAGTAGAGCATCGTGAGGAGATGCAGTCCCATGGTAGCCGGTGACCAACGATTGATTCATACACCATTTGTTCCTTCAGGATCCTGTAGTCCATGTGTACCATTGGTTTGAAATCAGAGTTTTCCGACTACAGTAGGTGGACCCGGTTAAAGCACCTGACATTCACTTTTTGTCCTCTCGATTTCGTAAACAACACCGGTGCCACGAGAAGGCATTAGGTAGAACTTCCTTGGCAGAGACTATATACGCGTAGCCATGTGAGAGCATTTTGAGTGGGAGAGCAGACTCTCCCCACTCTCAACCATACCAGGGCATTCGGGGCTTTTTACAAAAGATGTAAATAACTAGTCAAGTAATCACTCAGTTTGTACATAAATACTAACCCATTATCAGCTCCTTTACTATAATCGTTAAATAGTATGCTCATATTTTAAACTTTAATGATAGAGAACACAAACAGGATTATTGTTGAGATTGGTGTATATTCTTGACTTACTATCTGATGGGACTAATAATTCTTCATCATCAAAGTAAATGTTTCAATCCATTCAAGGTACTCATTATAATGCTCGGGGTTTCCTTCGTCTTTACGAATGGGATGTTTTTTGTCTTTGACAGAACTTCAACCCAACTCAGGTCAAGAACACGTGACTAGCCGGACTAGAATGTAGACATACCTCCACACCAAAAACCGGCAACAATCACATTAAAAGTAAGGTTAGGAGAATATATAACTCATCTAGTACCTGTCAGACTATCCTACTAATCTGACTATCTAAACAACCATTCATTATCATTCTCACCGACACATTAGTACTCATTTTACTTTCATGTCCTTAAGACTGAATCCTGATTGGTCAGTGATTATTGATCGTTTAGATGATGACTTATCTGTATTAAATTCATAACATAATAATCATTTAAAGTTGGAAGGGGTTTTGTGGAGATTTCGGTATTTTCATAGTTGATAGCATGAATCAATTGAAGCTAGACCATCATGGAAAACCTGGAAGCACTGGACGGCCGTTTTGTCCTATTATGGGACTCCTCAATGGCAGTGCGCATCCACGATCTCGCCTCACGAGATTCGCATCCAGGACCTACCAGTCTCGCGCCAGAGCACTTAGCTGATAGACCGATAGATCATTTAAGACAGTTGCGGTAATTTGTTAGATCAGATTCTTGGGTAATGTATATTTGGAACAAAATCTTTGTTTATGTGAATTAGAACTAAAGAAATCGAGAGAGAAGTTAGATTCAATTCCATGTGGATTCTTGGATATTGAAGATTATCAAATTAAAACGAAACAACGAATTATCCAGTAACTTAGAATGAGGTTTTATCACAGTTTGGAAACTTGTTATGGGTAAATATCTTTAGAGTGTGCTGGAAATCATATTACAATAGCTCTGATACTTCTAAAACTTACATCCTAATTCTAATACTCAATTCCACAAGAGAATCATTATCTGATCCATCCAAAATTCGAAATCTAGTGAAACACATGATTTCTAGCGTCGAGCTGTTTGTAATGGCGTTGGGCTGTTACGCAATATTGGTTACCATGATTTTAAATGTTCGTTCAATGACTTCATCAGAATATGGTTGTACCCTTGATATCTAACATTCTAGAGTTTCCTTTTAGTTAAACAATGGTCAGTCTATACTCACCACATCACTCACAGTTAAACAAAACAATTGGTGACATGGATTTGAGACCCAAGAGTATAACATCCCTTCCTTCAAGATTTCGAATACTTTTTGTAAACGATTACACCTAACTGATTAACATCCTAATATGGTGTTCATGATGTCAATTCACTTTAACTAGTAGTTCCAGTGCAACTTCATCGATAGAATTCGAACAGCATTAAGGAGTAGATAAGCATGGTCATGGTCTGTACTCAGTGGTTCATCTATTGTGAATATACCAGTTGGGTTCCGAGTAGCTTAATAGTAATATCTCAGACTGTAAAGCTTGATAATCAGCATTCAAATCTTGTTGGGACCTTCAATTTCTTGAATAGTTGGGGTAGGTCTTGTTGATGAATGATATCTTGCATGTAAGGTAATTCAGACTGGGTCTCTTATCGACTACTTCCAACTAACTTCCAAATAACTCGAAATCTTGATCAAGTAGAATTTTCTAATAACTATCTCCCGACCGCTTAACATGAAACAAACTATACCATCATGTCAAGTCCACTTACTTACTCTAAAGTGCCAATGATGAAACTTGATCGATAAAATTCTATCTTTAGCCACTATAAGGCATAAATAAAATGATGTCAGTTATCCTTAACTGACCATAATTAACTAAGTTTGTCTATTTAGAAGAAATGAATTATTGCGTAGAGTTTTTCTTTATGAGAGGAAGTTTCGGAAGGAATTACCAAATGGTTATGAACAGCAAAATTATTATTATTATTTTCACTTGTTGTTGTTTACTTGTATCTTCGCATTATTATTTTGGATTTGCCTGCATCCCTGAGTTGATGTTCACTATGGGACTCGAACCCAGTACCATCCGCTTCAAACACCATCGCGTTATCCACTTGGCTACTGAATCCTGACAGCCACCTGCTTGTCCGATGGGGTGAAGTTATATTCACTTGTTGTTGTTTACTTGTATCTTCCAATTGTTATTTTGGACTCCAATTGATCTGTCTCTTATTGACATATGTGCATCCTATGCGGACTGCCTCGATACTGCCTGAAATCACAAGCTGGGTTCAAGTCCCAGAGTGATCATCAACTCTGAGATGCAGGCACACACAGCTGACGAATCTCAAATAGGACGAAACACTATTCATCTTTGCTTATATTATTATTATTATTATTATTATTATTATTATTATTATTATTATTATTATTATTATTATTGATTACATTGTTGGATCTGATACAGTTTTCTTTTTAAAAGAAAGGGGATAGGCTGACTAATAATACAATATGTGACCATGGTTCTAAAATTCACTCGAAGTGCAAATGTTAGTGAACATCAACTATCTTCGTTGTTGTTGTTGTTACATATTATTACAATAAGACAATAAAGTGTTGTATCCATGTATGTATTTAGTGTAGTATAGTTACATCTAGTTGAAAAGCCGGTGAAAAAAGAAGAAGTTAGTGTTTGTTGATAAGTAACTAACAAACTAACTACCTATCCGTTTTGTCTCATCAAGCTATCATCCATTCAGACCAACTGCATATGATTATTATGATTATTATTAACAAATGAATATATAGAATAGTGTATTAATCATATAAACTTTCATAGGATTGGTTACTTATGGCACAATAGGTTTACAAGGTCATTGTAACTAACTATGCACGCAATTATGCATATACATAACTGTTATTCTATCTATTACTTAAAATAACCATTATCTGGGGTTATTGTGTGTAGGTGTATAAACTATTGGGACACATGTTCTGACTAATAACAGTAATAATAATGGGATCTATTGATGTTTTGTTTGTGTGTGTGTGTGTGTGCAGGTCATTTAAAACTATTTTGTTGTACCATGGTAACAAACAAAAAAAAGATATAGAATACAGAAATATCAAAGATAGCAATAGTAATGTGCGTAGGTGCGTAAGTGTGTGTGTGTGTGTAAAAGAGTCACAGAGAGTGAGAGAGAGAGAGATAGAATAACCACTGTGCGTTTGTGTAATAACACATATGAATGACAACACACTAGTAGTAGCAATAACCTGTAACTATTACACTAAATTAGTAACACACAATATAAATTAAAAAGTTGATAGCCACCTTTTTTTTTTCTAATGAGCTTGGCAACACTCATTAAGTTATTTATCTCTATATATACCCAAAGAAGATTGTAAAAGAGAAACCACATTTCTAGAACACTAAATTTAATTAGTAGTATATTCATTATTAAATAAATCAATCAATATATTTACTCTCTATAGTTGGATTATATCAACTTATCTAAGTCAACAAGGATTACGTAATCAAGAAAAGAACCATTGAACTATACTCACTTTTCTCCTTCTTCTCTTTGTGTGTGTGTGTGTCTTTGTGTTTCTACATAGAAACACACCATTGATTGTTGATTTCATTTACAAAAAAAAACAACAAAAAAAAACCCGGGACAAATGAATTCTTTAATTCAAGTTTTACATTCATATTCATTATGGAATTATTCTATGATTGTATTATATGTAATATTGAACATCTTACAAACTAATGCAACATGTAAGTAATTCATTATTTGTTTATTATCAGAAGGGGTTTTGTGGAGATTTTTAATATTTTTCATAGTTGAAAGTGTGAGTCAATTGAAGATAGACCATCGGGGAAAACCTGGAAGCACTGGACGTCCGTTTTGTCCTGGGTTCGAATGTCACGAGGCGAAGTTGTGGATGCGCACTGCCACTGAGGAGTCTCACAGTAGGACGAAACGAACATTCAGTGCTTCCAGATTTTTTATGGTTGTCTAACTTCAATTGACTCACGCTTTCAACTATAAAAATTCATTATTTGTTTATTAGTACTATTTGTCATTGAATGAAGAAGAAAGATTTTCAATGTATTATAAGTGTGTAATATCTAGTAGTTTTGATTACTTTTTGTATTGATTGGATGGATGAGTACCGGTCGCTTACTTACTTACGTCTGTTAACCCTCATGGAGGAGCATAGGCTACCCACCAATATTCTCCATCCAATCCTATAATGAACAATCCTTTCTAGTTGCTATTCATTCTTTTCAAATTCCCGACGTAGTGTGTTCTTCAGCCTTCCTCAATTTCTTGAGCCTTCATGATTTCAAATTAATGCTTGCTTCGTAATGTCGTTTTATGATTTCTGTAAGGTATGTCCTATCCACTTCCAACGTATTTTCTTAATTTCCTCATCAGCTGGAATCTGGTTTGTCGTCTGGTACAGTAGGCTGTTTCTGATGATATCCAGTCAACGGATATTGATAAGTATTAGTTAGTGATTTTCATTTTTTTTTAAGCATCTAGAGTTATTCTCAACTGTCTCCTATAAACTAACCAATGTAGTACAGCTTAATTGCAGTGTAAATCAAGGCTTAATATGAAGTCCTTAATCAAAATTACGTCCTATTTACCCATTAAATGAAGAGAAACATAATCGAAAATACTGAATGTAACACATTTATTGAACATTGGAAAAGGTGCAGTTGACATATAACCTTACTTGTTCATGTTACTATGCTAACCAGGTATTACCCTAATTACAATCGTTTACATACATATATGTATACACCGTTACGAGGTTCAATCTTTCATTGAAGTATTGTACAAACTACTCAAATTAATTAGTAGTAAGATATAACTGACATGAAAAGTAGGAAGGTATATTCACATAAGATTTCTATAATGGAATTGAAAATAAGCCTAGAATTTAGCTTAGCCATGAAGTTTAGCTTGATTTTAGATTCTCCAATGACGTAGAGCTCTTTTGTTTAGAGTGTTGAATGAAATACACGATTAGATTTATTTACTTAAGACTTCTATAATGTTTACACAATCTTAATTGAGATTATGAACCGATCAATATTCACAGAATATGATTTAATGTATTAATGTCGAGTGTGTACACAGGAATTCGGTAGCCGGCTATTATGAAATTAATTGTTGATTTTTGAACAATGATTATTGTTTACATGCCCTGGTACAGCAGAGAGTGGGGAGAGTGCGCTCTCCCTCTACAAATGCTATCATATGGCCACACGTATATAGCCTCTGTCAGGGAAGTCCTACTAATTGCCTTCTCGCATCACGTGTGTTGTTTACAAAATTGAGAGGATAAAAAACTAGTGTCCGACACGGAAAGTTTAACTTATGAGTTACATTGACAATTGATGATTGAAAAGAACTTTTCAAATTTCTCCATGTCTAGAATTTTTGAATAAATAAAAGTTTTCTTTTCTTACTCTTCAATTTGTATGTATTCCTTTATTTGAACATATTGATAGAAAGTGGCACCGAACACATATGCAAAAGTCATTTCATTTGTGTGTGGACTGTGATGCTCACCAGGTGCCCAGATCGAAGCACGTGGTTTTTTATTATAGGGCCACACACGGAGCCTTCGACCTAAGGATCTGATCCACAAGGTAATGGAGCAACATAATGAGATGCAGTCCCATGGTATCCAGTGACCAATAATTGGTTCATAGATCAGTTGTTCTACTCGGGATCCTGAAATCCATGTGCAGCATTGGTTTGGAATCAGTGTTTACCGACTCTCATAGGTGCACCCTCCGTGTTCACGAACCCGATTAAGGCACTGGACATTCACTTTTCGTTCTCTCAATTTCGTAAACAACAATCGTCGTGCGAGAAGGCAGTGGATAGGACTTCCCTTGTAGTGGTTTTATACGCGTGGCCATGTAAAAATATTTGGAGGAGAGCGAACCCACTCCACCCTCGGTCGTACCAGGGCATTTGGGGGCTCTTCAATTAATTCTCGCCAACTTCTACATGGTTTTAAGTTCAAATTCATAATCCAAATAGTATAGTCATAATTAAAGAAAAATATATCTTTTAAAAACTAAAAAACTATACATTGTAAATTGTCGGTTAGTACACTGAACTCATTACAATATATAAGTAACCAGTATAAAATAAAAAAAATCAGATTACTTAGGGTGAATCAGAACTTACCTACTTACTTACGCGTGTTACCCCTCATGAAGGGGTGTTCAATAAACTGAATTCAATACCATACAATAAAGTGTATTGGATGGTACTTAAATCCTTCATAATATTTGAACCAACTAAATATAAGTAATGAAAATAGGGAAAGGTAGATTGTGTGCATATCGATCAAATAAGGTCATCTTATAATTGAAAATAACTATTGACCTATTGTGCTTGTAGTTGACCATAGTCAACGAACAGGTTGAACAGATTTCTTTTTTCTTTTTCTACACAAAGTTCTGATTTTTCAATCGGAATAAATATTACTTCAGAGTGAACATCAAATTTGAGATGCAGGTACATCCAGCTGACGAGTCCCCAATAGGACGAAGTGGGAGCGCGTCATGGATTTCACTGCTAGCCATTATCCATCTTTGCTTACCATTACCTCAGTGATGTTAAAGACTTTGGGAGATCTTGGCAGATAATTATGATAAGTTCAATCAGTCAGTCAATTAAACTCAACGTAGAACCTGGGATAAGTGCACATTGGTTCAAGTTGCTATAGCTCATGGGTCAAAATACGATGAAATTTGCAAGGTAAAACCTAGATTAGTAGAGGTAGGAACAGTATTAATAGTAATAAAAAAGATTAGACATTCAAGTGACAGTTCGATAAAAATTAGTAAGGAATTTAAGAACTTGCCATCCAAGGCGAAAAAAGAGTAATTTACATCTGAACCATTGGGAACGATTTTGTTCCATGTCACTCAAAGTCTCTAACTATTGGCAGTGATGATCATACAGACCTTAAACAGGTAGTCTACGCCTACCTACATAGCTTAGTCAAAAGATCAGTATCTTTATACATTGATCCTATATGTTGGTTTGGCTACCCATAGCTTTCTTTCAACCTACTCCTACACCAGCTATTATCAATGGATGGATATCATTATGAATCATTGTGAATGATTGATTCGTGCTAACAGTATGACCAACTTGTATCAGCTGCACTAGGATAGAAATATTGACCGGTTTAAACTAGAAATTATCTAATTGAAGACAATGTAATATATGAATTCAGTAGAAAAGTGTAAAACAGAATGCTTGATAAATAAAGATTGTTCAGATGAAATACTTACTTACTTACCCCTGTTACCATAGGGGGCATAGGCCACTCACCAGCATTATCCATCCAACTCTGTCTTGGACAGTCCTTACCACTTCTTTCCACTTAACATTAATCCTTTTCATATCTGCTTCTATTTTCCGACGCAATGTGTCCTTTGGCCATCATCTTTTCCGCTTCCCTTCCAGATTTCAAATTAGGGCTTTCAGATGAAATAGATAAATAAAATGTAACTCATGAAAATGTATCGAGAGGATTCTCATTGAATCATCTCATAATTAAAATATGATTCTGGCTTTTTCTAAAACCTGAATTTATCCAAGAAAATATATAGAGAGTCAAACTTGCATCTACTATTCGGGGTGTGTGTGAAGAGCTAGGTTTTCTTTCATTCTTTAGACAAGTGAATATATACTGTTTTTTGATAGGACAATGTTATTAAAAGTCGTAAAGTAATTACGAAACTCTTCAGTCCATGGTGAGAATAGTGTGGGTGATCATTTATTTATTTAAACACATAAATATTGGTACAAGTAAGTATCAGATATATATGCACCTCACAAATCTCATTTGATTTGTCTGAGGGCTGTGATACTACCCAAGTGGTCAGACTGAAGCAGGAGGTTTTCTAAGGGGGCCACACCCCAAACCTTTGTCCTGAAGGTCTAGTCCACAAGGCAGTAGAGAATCGTGAGGAGATGCAGTCTCATGGTAGCCGTGTGCACCATTGGTTTGAAATGGGGGGTTTCCAACTCTTCTAGGTGTACTTTCCATGTCCACTAACCCAGTTAAAGCATCGGATATTCGCTTTTCATCCTCTCGATTTCGTAAACAACACCCGTGATGCGAGAAGGCAATCAATAGGACTTCCCTGACAGAGGCTATATACGTGTGGCCATATGATAGCATTTGTAGAGGGAGAGCGGACTCCCCCACTCTCGGCTGTACCAGGACATTTTGAGGGCACTTGTGGGTGATACCCACACTTTCTAATTTTGTCAACCAGTCTATCAGATGTTAACTGAAAGAATTTCTTTTTATGTTTACTCAAACCTGATTAAATTATACATTTTAATCATCTACAATCTATCGTTTTATGAACAGTTCTCAAATGGATAATGAACTTCTCAGCTTATTATTATATGCATATATAAATTTACCAAAATGGATGTTACTTAAACACGATCAATAAAATGTTGGTAGTCGGGACGAAACCTAATGACACACGTTTGGTGTTATTTGGAATTTGTCTGTATGATGTGCCTGTAATATTGAAGGAACTGATGAACCCTGGCGAATTCAATCTCATTTTACTTAGCTTCATAGTCGGAGACATTACCATTGAGGCATTTATGTCACAACCGACCTTCTGTAAGACTAATTTCTTTTTTACAATTGATTGATCACTTAGTAAAGATCAAAGTCATATATATCGAGTATTTGTCACAGCTGATCGAATCCTATCAATCAAGTCACAATATTATCAGAAGGGGTTTTGTGAAGATTTTAGTAATTTATAGAGTTGAGATCATGAGTCAATTGAAGCTAGACCACCATGGAAAACCTGAAAGCACTGGACGGCCGTTTCGTCCTATTATGGGACTCCTCAGCAGTGCGCATTCACGAACCCGCTCTCGCGGGATTCGAACCCAGGACCTACCAGTTTCGAGCGGAAGCCCTTAACCGATATGTTCATAATATGTTCACAATATGTTCATTAATTTAAGTGACTCAACATTGAGTGAACTTGAGAATATCGATTAACTAACTAGAACTAAATGACGGTTATAAATCATTGTAAGGAATTATGATTGTGATTTACAGTTGATGGTAAGGGTTAGGCATTAGATTCAATGTTTTCATGACGAACTGACATCAACTATAATCCCGAAATGGTATTTAACCAGATTAGTGAATAAATTTCGCGCTGAAACCCAAGATCTGTTATCTTTAATCTGATTGGTTCGTCCATAAACTATAGTCTCGCCGTCAATAGATTTCAAAGTGTTGAAAATCATGAAACATTTTACAGTAATTAAATCATTATATACAAAAAAGTACAATCTTTTTTAAGAAAAGATGGATAGTGACTAGTAGCGGAACCCAGAATGTGCTTTTCGTCCTACTTGGGACTCGTCAGCTGTATGTACCTGCATATCAGAGTTGATGTTCACTGAGTTCGAGTTCTAGAATGAATATCAACTCCGGAATGCAGGAACATTCGGCTGACGAGCCCAAATAGGATGAAACACGCGTTCTGGATTCCACTCTTATCCACCGTCCATCTTTGCTTATAATGCTTGTAACTTAAGGTAATATCGAGGCAATACGCACAGTATGCACATATCCCAATAAGAGACTGATCAATTGCAGTCCTAAATAGCAATGGGAAGATTCAAATAAACAAGACCAAGTGAATTCAAGAAAATATAATGAATTAAACTATGAATTGATGTTCAAAACAACAGTAGTTAGGCTAAGTCTAATGTAAGAGATAATCAATTTGGAACTGGGGAACGAGGGAGAATTGGAAGTAATAGTAGTGTAGTGAACAGAACACGACTGGGGACAATCGAATGTATTTAAGCAAAAATTACAAACTATCTCGGTAAATTCTGATAACCAAACAATGAACAGCCAATTTGGAAATTAACAACCGATTGTTTCAATCTTCACTGTTTCTTCTCTAATTCCATTGTTCATGCATTTTCCAGACGTTTGCGTTTCATTTCAGTTCTTTGCTCATCGGTCTTCTGCCAAAATACATTCTATGTCTGACCAACACCATATACTACTTATATAGATATAAGTAGACCACACCACAGTAGTATCGACGAGAGGGAACTCCCGATTTTAGGGAAATATCAGAAATGAATGAGTACAATCAATTGTCAGTGATTTTGAGTTATCTCATCTAAATTCTCTAACCAGTGGTCATATATACCATTAAGACCTCATTTAATTAGTCTACATCAAACTGCACAGCTTAGATAGATAGTCATTGCCATCATAAACTGACGCTACATTTCGGTTTGATCGATTCTAGCTTTCCTATAATCTAATCCATCATACACTAATCAAAATTGCAGGTTGAAGTACAAGGTATTTGAGCACAAATTACTTTATTCTTTTCATAGTTGAAATCATGAATCAATTGATGCTAGACTACCATTGAAAACCTGGAAGCACTTGACGGCTGTTTCGTTCTATTATGGGGCTCCTCAGTGGCAGTGCGCATCCAAGATCCCGCACTCGCGAGATTTGAAACCAAGACCTACCAGTCTCACGCCAGAGCACTTAACCGATAGACCACTGAACACCCCTTCTGATTACTTCATTCTTGTTTATTCATCCTATACATAAGTCAATCTTTTCATAACAACTACTAAATAGTCTCATAGCCAGCCTTCTTGTCATTTATTACTATCGATTTAACCATCATCGTCACAACATATTGATTGATAACCAAGAATAACATAGAAGCATAGACAGATCAATAAAAATTGGTAGAACTGTCTATCATTACTAATGTATACATACATTATGCAAATTAGATAAAAGCACAATTCTATAACCGTCTAATTTCGAATGAATTTCAAACTTGATACTAACTAATCTACTTGTCAATAGATTGATTTAAGAAAGAACAAAACTTTTCAGGTCCAATACATCTTCAATGACTCTTTGAATATCAAGATAATATTGATGACTGTTTTGTTTTTCAGCCTAATTCAATCAAACACTTGAATTGAAATAATATTTTAAGATCTATTGAAAGATCATTATGACCACAAGGGGGTTTTGTGGAGATTTTAGTAATTTTTATATAGTTAAGATCATGATCTCCACAAAACCTCCTTGTGATAATGATCATATGCTCACTAGTGACTGGCTCCATGAGGTAATTCATGGAGTTCTAGTGAGAAGTCGTGACCAGTGGAGCTAATCCATGTCAGGTAGAGACATGTATCTACCTCAGTACAATGGAAGTTGGTCGCACGATTTCATGGATTGGTTGAAGTTAGACATTGACACCATTGGATGCCAGCTCAGTGGTCTATCGGTTAAGTGCTCTAGCGCAAGACTGCTAGGTCCTGGATTCGAGTCTCGTGAGGCGGGATTGTGGATGCGTACTGTTGAAGAGTCCCACAATAGGACGAAAAGTCCGTCCAGTGCTTGCAGGTTTTCCATTGTGGTCTAGCCTCAATTGACTCATGATCCTAACTATATAGAGATCATTATGATATCGATTAAACTAGATGTTTTCTGACTATTTTCAGGTTTATCTTGGCTGATTTATTTGAAAGTTATTTCAAATTTGTCTATTTCATATAATGATGTTGTAGGGGAGATGGATTGTGAAGAATGTTGAATTTTCTTAGTTTACAATACGAACTAGTCTTATTTTCACTACACTCATTAATTAATCAATGTTAGATCAGTAATGGAAGCCTGGAAGCACTAAAGGTTGTTTCGTTCTATTATGGAACTCCTCAGTAGTGCACATCCACGATCCAACACGCGGGACGTGAACTCAGGACTTTTGATTTCATGTACGAGCGTTTAACATCTGGACTTATGCGCTGACACCAAACTGTGCTAATGTCTAAATTCAACCATTCCCAGATGTTGATTTTTTCCGTCGAATAACTGTCTCACATCTGACACGGTTGAACTTCACTGGTCAAAACTTAGTTAGACGATCGATTTAAATCAGATGGAATTGGACAATTGTTTATTCTTGGTACGGAACTCACTAGTAAGGCATAACGATGATCCTAGCCCAATGATCGAACATGGAATTTTCTGATCTCATGGAGAATACTTAACATTGAGAGAACTGAGTTAGAATCCAATAATTTACATTTCTAACTTTAACCAATAAAAATAATCAAATCAGTTGCATCCTAAGTGATCGCAAGGGGGAAATATTAATCTATAAGGTACTATTATTTATCCATTAATTTAAATGAACATTTCAGCTTGCAACAACAATTTCTTTGGATTAATTGAATATAAGGAAACTGATGGGCATTACATGACGTCATCAGTTATCTAAAAATTGTCAATTTCATGTACTGGAATGGTGTTTTTTATTTTGAGACTAAGAGTTCCTTGAGTATATGGAGCATAAAATGTTCTAGTTATCTGTATGGAAGTTGTGGAGATTATTGAATGTTATTGAAATCACTAAACAACTTAAGTTCAACAGCCTTTAAAAACCTGGAAACACTGAACTTTTGTTTTGCCCTAGAATGTAATTTGTCCACAGTGCTAATCTGTGACCACACCATCGGGAATCCAACTCAGAAACTTTATGCTAACTCACTAATGTTGAACCTCTAGATGTCTAAACCTATGTCAAATGGGATTCTAGCCTAACTTCAGTCAATTCACAGTAACCAATAGGTGAATTTATAGCATTTAACGGAGTTGAACTCCACTTGTCAAAACTTCGCCTTCTTATCATGAATTTTTTTGATGACTCTCATAGTGCTATTATTTGTTTTTGCATTAGTTGAGGAATTTCACACAATATCTAAAACATATCTGCATTCAGAAGAACCTCATTCAGTATATTGTGTCGGGTGTGACGTAGTTACCCACCGAAGACAATCGGAGATGGTCGCGCAATATTGTGGATTGATTGAAGTTAGGCTTTAACACCATTGGATGCTGGCTAACTGATCTAGAAGTTAAGTTTTTGCGCGCGAGACTGAAGGTCCTGGGTTCAAATCCCTACGTGTGGGATCGTCAATGAGCACTATTGAGGAGTCCCATACTAGAACAAAACAGCTGTCCAGTGCTTCCAGATTCTCAATATTGTTCTAACATTGATCGATTCGTGATGGTAATCGCGAATAATAGATAATTTGACAATACACAATTTAATCAGAAGTTAATTCTTGACTATTAAATATTTGAGATACATAAATACTAAACGACATCAGTCAGTCTCAACAATAAATAATGTGACTATCACAATTCATTCATGTTTACAATCTTGGCACAATCATGTGTTTCCATCAAATATTTGATATAAATATCAATCACATTATCGATTCTAATCGATCTGTATATTTGATTGCATCATTGAATTCGATCAGCCAAATTCACCATGGAATGTTCGAGTCATCGAATCGTAGTTTCACATACCTTATGATTTTATTAAATTTACATAGAAATTAATTAAGAATGAAAATGAATGTATCTAGTGGGAACAGTTGTTGACTTCGGTGATGTTATATATGAATTACAGATGGCTCAATGATCATTAATGATAACGTGTTCTTTGTCATCAATGGATACGTAGTGATGATGATTTCTAGTTCGTTGCTGGGCGTCCACTTATCGAATAATGTGTAAGAAAACAACTTACTGAGAGACTGATTCAAAGTTGTAGATGAATAAACAAGAATGAAGTGATTTGTGATTACTCCGACATGCAATTCTGATTATAGGGTAAGTAGAGTCAATCAAATCGAAATATGGCATCAATTTATGATGTCATTAGACTGTAAGAAAGTTAAAGTTTATCAAGCATTAACGTAGTTTCATTCTATCCAGTCATTTACTATTAGTGTAAGCCAAACTTTTTTGTTACAGTTCTTCGTTTATAACAATCAATTTTTGATTAAGATCATGAATCTATTGATGTTAGACCACCATTGAAAATCTGGAAGCACTGGACGGCCGTCCCGTCGTTGTATGGGAGTACTCAGTGGAAGTGTGCATCCGCGATCCTGCCCTTTGAATCCGAACCAAGGACCTTCAGTCTCGCATGCAAACACTTAACCTCCAGACCATATTAATTGATTCATGAACTCAATTAAAAACTTAGCAATCTCTTGATAAAGGTTTCGTGCTATTTATCATTCGTCAAAAAGGTACATCTGTAATTAAGGGTAAATTTATCTCAGTCTCGTAGGAAGTCATTTTCGGCCTTAATAGTTAAATGATAGATTCTCTGATTGGGACACTGGGTAACTTGAGATTGAATTCTCCAGTGAGCATCTGTTCCTTTAAAATTACAGGTACACCGTGCTAACAAATGTCAAATAGCACGAAACCTGGGTCAAGCAGGGTTTCCTGTCTGTTACCTCCAACCAAAAACATTACATCTTAACGTAGTGCACTTGACATTAAGTTATTGAGACCAACGACTTGATCGATAGAATTTGGTTAACCCTGAGAAGGACTTGAAATACATGACCTTAGTCACTACTAGCTAATCGGTCAATTGTAAATAAGATTCTATTGGAAACATTCTTTTCAAATGATAAAAAGTTACTGAACCCCAACCATTACTTTCCGATGTAAACATCATTTGCCTTTTTTGATTTCATTCTATCTGAAGTTAATTACACTTACAAATTGGTAATTTGTATGAATGAGTAATACATAATCGGTCTTATGCTAAACCGGCCTCTTGAATCTAACTCTGAACAATTAATGGAGAATCAGAAATTAATAAACAAATACCATTGTTCTAGTTTAAATCTATCTATCAGTATGCGAACTTGACACCTCATAAAATGAAATATATATATTGTCGTTAAGTCGGTGATTCAACGTTAGTGTATGTGGTGTCGGTAATGTCCTACCCATTGCCTTCTCGCACGACGGGTATTGTATACTAAATTGAGAGGGCGAAAAGTGAATATCCGGTGCATTAACCGGGTCGGTGAACACGGAGGGTCCACTTATGGGAATTGGAAAACTGATTCCAAACCATTGGTGCACATGGGTTCCAGAATCCTGAAAGAACAAATCATGTATGAACCAATTATCGGTCACTAGATACCATGGGACTGCATCTCCTTATGTTGCTCCACTGCCTTATGGATCAGATCTTTAGGTCGAAGGCTTCGTATGTAGCCCCCTAATAAAACTACGTGCTTCAGTTTAAATAACTGGTGAGTATCATAGTTCGTGCACAAATGATGTAACTTGTATGGCGTATATGTATTCGGTGCCCCTTCGTATTAATATTTATGCGTTCAAATAATAAAAACGGTAATGTAATATAAGAAGATAATGTTTCCCCAGTGTTACTACAGTTAATATTCAACTTGACTAATTTTAAAGATTAAGGAGTTTACTGGAGATGTCAATGGCTGAATAATAGAATGACATCAGTATACTATACAAACTAAGTTAAACCAACCGCGATGAGTTTTCAGACACTAGTTATCCAATCAAGAAACCCGTTGTAAATTTATGGAAAAGTAGAAACAATATTGGGCAGTGGCTAGCAGTGGAATCCAGGACGTTCGTTTCGTCCTATTTGGTACTCGTCAGATGGATGTACCTGCATCTCAAAGCTGATGTTCACTCTGCGACTCAAACCCAGTACCGTACGCTATAAACGCCATCGCGTTATACAAAGATATTTTCAATTCCTGTTATCGTTGATTGTCTCACCTTACTTGAGAATTATAAAGTCACTTCCGCGATCTTAATTAATCCGTACAGATACCATACCTCTACCTATAAATTTATCATACAATTTGAAATTTATTACTGTAATTGATAGTCTACTTTTCATCATTAATGAGAATATCAATGATAATAGGTTTCCTTTGTCACTAAGTATAAGACAATGATGGATGGTACCCAGTTTTAAATCGACTTCGTAACCATCAAAATACCATACTAAGTATTCTCATTTAACTATGTAATTATGTTTGTTGACTACGTTTATATATACATCTATGTGTCTTCTATACAAATTTGTAACCTACCACAGTGATGAATACCATAAACAATTCACTTAAAAATCGTTTGCATAGTTTTCACTTTGTTTATTCACTAAATAAAAAGAGATTAAAGGTGATGACAATGGAATTCATAAATCAAATCTATTGTATAATGATGGAATAGTAATTTATTAGAAATGTATGAAGATGAATAACTGTTGATTGTTGTGTAATCGTTTCTGTGTATGTATAATGATGAATAATCGTAAGTCGAGAGCTTGTTATAATATTGCATATTTTTCAAGGTGGCAAATTCTTTAGTACATTCAAATACATATAAGACTGATTCAATTATTCAATCAATCAATCAATCAATCAATCACAGGAGACATAGAACATGGAGCAAACGATTTATGGTTAAGGTGTTCAACTTTTAGTCACTAATTCCCTAGTTCGAACCCATCCTATATACTTTAGTTTGGGGTAACCGTGTAGCGTCATTAGCCTTCACACTTAATGTGTGACTCATACTTAAATACCTAATTTGTTTTATTTTTAACATTTTTATGATGTTTAGGACTGCAACTGGTCAGTCTTTAATTGGTATATGTGCATAATGTGCATATTGCCTCGATATAGCCTTAATTCACAAGCGTTATAAGCAAAGATGGATAGTGGCTAGTAGATGAATCCAGGATGCGCGCCACCTCGTCCTATTTGTGACTCGTCATCTGGATGTATCTGCATCTCAGAGTTGATGTTCACGCGATGGCGTTTGAAGCGAAGGGTACTGTGTTCGAGTCCCAGAGTGAATAGTATACACATATGCCAATAAGAGACTGATCATTTACAGTCCTAAACATCAATGGGAAGATTCAAATAAATAATACTAAGTGAATTTAAAAGTATGATTGTTTTATGACAAGGACTGATTGTATCTGCTTGATTGAAATAGATTCTGAGTTATATCGTCCAATGTCTCCGAGTACTTGTTTTAATGATCACTTAGGCGCTAACCAAGTAGTCTCCAACAATCTTCACGACTCAAACTAGCAGTCAATGAATTAATGAACTGATGTTATGCCTTAGTTTGGTACTGAACAAAACAAGTATTATTATTATTATGTTATACAAACTTTCCTAATATATCGCGCTAACAATATTCCCATACTGTTTAAGGCACCAACACCGTTGGATGTCGGTTCAGAAGTCTATAGGTTAAGCGTTCGTAAGTGATATCGAAGGTCCTTGGTTGTAGTTCCACATGCGAGATCATGGGTGTACACTCCTAGGGAGTTCAATACTAAAACGAAACGGTTGTTGAATGCTTCCAGGTTTTCCATAGTGGTCTAGCTTACATCGACTAATGAATTTAACTATCAAAATGACATATTGTTTTATTAAATACTACTCGGCTGACTTAAAAATGTCTACATTTTCTCGGATAACGATTCTTTAGATCATTTAATTTATACTCTATTGGGTAAATATAAAAAAATCGGTTGAAAGGGAATACTTAAGGGTTAATCAAGATATTGTATAACGCTTGATAACTATTAACTATCCATTTATAGGAAAGAAGTTAGTTTGAATATGAATAAATATCTTTGAAATCAAAGGGAATGTTTAATGTAAATCTTAAAGAACTTATCAGTCAACATGATCCTATTCCCAACTTTTTCTTTCCTTCTTGTATAGATCTTTTTTCACTAGTTACTTGTCATTACATCATTTCATTTAGAGTCCATCTAATGTAATAAGTACATACTCACTCATTTAATGGTCACCCATTCCCCCCCCCTCATTCATTCATTTATTCACTCAGTTGGAAATGTATTCAATTCATCAGTTCTAGAAAAAAATGTCAACTAAGTGACAGTACTGTAATCGATGACAAACTGTAATAGATTCATAATGTAATTTTCTGTGTACAATCTGATCTAATTCTATGATAAGAAATGAAATAATCATCATTTGATGAATTAAAATAATTGAGTTTTCTCTTGTCAAATATCAGTAGTTTGATTATAAGTAGTATCATTTGTTATGATCAGAATGCAACTTAAAACTCAGTGTGAAGTAGTTGATAATTTGTTAAATTTCATTACTTCATTGTTAGTAAGTTGATAGTGAGAACATGAATAGTGGAGAGGGTTTTAGGTACAGTTTAGCTAAGATGATTATTAGGAATCATTCAAAATACCATTTCTTTCTATTGCTTTGTCTCTACCTCAAATGTTACAAAATGAAGAGTAACTGTTGATGAGGGGGAGATGATATTTCAGTCAAACCCGGACGGTGTACATGCTTTTGAAGGTTAAACGGATCATGGCTTATACCGTGAACAAATGCTGCATAAGTAATCTTGTCTAAGCCATTTTGATATCATGTATAATTATGATTTATGCATGGATTCATTCTGTTTTTACAATACAGCTTTCCATGGTTCTAGATTTCTACTTTACCTCTTTCACTTTCTATGACGTAATTTCCTAGTCAGTCATTGATAACGCTTGAACTGAATGGGATTCATCGATCATAACATATGTATAAAATGTAGTAATGATTTACCTAGTTTAGCCATTATATTTTCTATTCAAAATCTAGATTGGTTGGTGTTAGGCATTTAAATTATTAGATGACGGCTCAGAGGTTTACAGGTTAGGCGTTTGCGCGTGAGATCGAAGGTCCTGAATTGGAATCCCGCGTGCGGTGTCGTGCATGTGCACTACTGAGGAGTCCCCAACTAGGACGAGGCGACTGTCCAATGCTTCCAGGTTTTCAATGGCTGTCTGATATTCATCCATTCATGATATCAATCTAAGCTCAGCAATCTCCAAACCCCTTACTAATATTCTTAGTGTCTTGAATATGATTCAAATTTCCCTAATGACTGACAGTATTTGGTTAAACATAGTCATATATGTCCTTCACAGGTTTAAGTCTCATGTTCAATAATAATATATTGTCTCGTTCCATAGAAAAGGAAAATGAATCTTGGACAATAGCGCGCGCCTATCATTTGGCCGGTATCTGGTTGGTCGATTGTAAAAGGTGTAATCTGCAAACTATGCTACAACAAATTGAAAAAAAAGTATTGGGTTAAATAGAACAACGGCTATCTTTTTATATATCTACATCAACACCGATTAATCCCTAAACACCAATATGGATCTTTGTTAATATAATTTAACCCATATTGGTCTATGAGAAAATAAAATTCTAAAATCCTGTCACTCAACTAGCTCAGTAGTCATTAGGTACATATCAGACTAGATCCAGTCTGATAATATTCAGTCATATTTCATATTAACATAAACAATGTGTTAACCACTTCTGAATCAATTCCATTAGATGTTCTTCCAGATCATGTTGTCTAGATTGATAATGAAAATTTTGATGATAAGACAGTTTACCTCAATGCTTAAAACACTATCAAACGATAAAGATTATGGTATAAGGAAGTGTGGTGAGATTTAATTACTTGTTCATCAATCTGTAAACAGTTTCTTTTTTAAATGAATAGTTTATGGAAAATAAATAATAAGGCTGTAGGTTTTTGGGAGTCCCTACATTGTTCCAGGTTAGGGTTAGGATTGGGCAGTTAGAATTATTGAATTAAGATTAGGGTTGATTAGTTTGTTATACAAAACAGACATGAAAAGTATTAAACGCCTAATACATCTTATAATGTCATTTTTTACTACATGCTCGTATATCCTACAGCCCGTTGATTATTCACATGATAAAATCGCTAATCAGAATACCGACTTCTTTGACCTTATCTCTGTTCTAAACCAAAGACATGTCAACCAACACCAGCAGACTTGAGTCAACTAAGTCCTTATTGGTCATCTGTATAGCAACTTCTCGCCTAGCTTTGTCTGTTTGAATCCAGAACACAAATCTCAGCTCCTACTGTATGGATCATATATTTCAAATAGATGCAGTTTATATACGAGCAGACGAGACTGCATCACATCATAAAATGATAAATAATAATTATACAAGATCAGTCCATAAAAGGCTATGATTGTGAGAGACTGTGACTAATAAATAGGGAATAATTTGTTTGTATATAAACCCAGTATGACTGAAATATATTATTCGTATGATGGAGGTTGATATTAGCATTTTGAAATGAACCGGTTGGATTAGGCGATAATCTACTATTTCAGAGGATCAATAAGAACTCTAGACTACTCGTATAAGTTTATTCGTCATTAATCTAGTCGTATAAGTTGGTCTTCAAATTGGCGATCGTATCATGTACTTAGTTTATTGATTATAGTCTCCCACATTCACAGCCACTTTTTAGCTTGATCTTATATAAATATTATTTCTTATTTTATGATGTGATGTGATCTATCTGTCTGGTATATAAACCAAGTATGTTTGAAATAAATGATTCACATAATGGAAGCTATTATTAGTATTGTGGACTGAACTTCGATAGACTATAAGAACAAACAACCAATAAGAGCTCCAGGCCTCTCATACCAGTCATTACGTCATTGATTTGGCACAGTACTAAGATTGTTTCTTTGTTATAAATTACTTATAATTAGTTATATTATCAAAGAAATAATCAATAAATTTCTGATCACTTACAAACATACAAGCACATACATACGCACATAATCGATTATTGTTTTCTCTATTAATTTTTGTCTACAGATATATAAGTATCAAATATTGATTAAGTTTTTTGATCTTCAGAGTACAGTTTTAATATAATTGTCCTTATTCAAGTGAACTCGATTATCATTTGTACTTGTATAAGCAAGTGTATATATACATAAATATATATGTGTATGTGTGTGTGTGTGTGTGCGTTAACATACTTGACACACTATGCTTACACACACACTCACAAACAAACTGATCAAGTGCCAATTTCTATATCATACTTTTTTTAATATTGTATCTAGTATATTTGTCAAATATTTCTTTTTTTTTTGTTTTTTTTTTCTTCTTTGATTTCAATATAAAAAAGTAATCAATTTCACCTTAGTAACAATGTAGATAAATAATTAGTTCAAAAAAATTAAAAAAAAAAAAGAAATAGAATGAACTTAATAAGTAAATAATTTTGTGTTTTTTTTTTCTAAAATAAACTGATTTCATTTTTAGAAAATTTTTTTTATTTAAAAAAAATGAAGAAAAATCTAATGGTTGTACTTCATAATGATTCTTGATGTATCTAAGTATCTAACCATCTACCTAGGAGTATGTGTATTAAAATAGTTTCTTAAATATTTCAATGTTGCTAAGTAATAATAGGGGAGGGGGGGGGTTACCTCTTTTTTTTTTTATTCTTTATTGGAATGTGTTGATTTAATATAATGTTATTAATAAAGAAAAGAAAGACATTATATTAAAAGAAACCTATACAGAGTATAATCATTCATGTATAATGATTGAATATTGAATAGTTTAGATATGACAATGTCAAATATTTCTATTATGTATTATGTATTATTATTATTATTAGTTATTGGTGAATTACATGCTTGAAATTTCATTATTGTTACCATTTCACATACCAGATACAAAACGGCAAATGAACTCGTAAGCGTTGGGGGGGGGGCTATGGAATTAAATATCAGTATGTTAGAACAAATTAAAAGTGTGTTACAAAGTGAACTTGTACACTGATGTATCAATTAGGTGCGTCTAATTCTATGTAGATATAAAAAATTATCGATGATCATTCTTGATATAATTAGTGTGGTGAGTTTAAGCCCGATTTATTAACACGTGACTTATTCATCAATCGGTATACGACTTACATAATCTTAGCACTATGCCAAACCAATGAGATATTGACCGGTATGAGCATCCTAGCATCCTTACTGGTTCTTTTCTCTCCTAATGCTATCGCGTTATCTACTTAGTTACTGAGTCCTGATAGCCACTTGCTTGTGCAATGGGGTGAAGTTTAAATTCATTTGGTATTATTTGTTTGAACCTTCCAATTGATGTTTAGAACTGTAATTGATCAGCCTCTTATCGGCATATGTACATACTGTGCGTATTGCCTCGATATTGTTTTAATTCATAAGCATTATAAGCAAAGATGGAAGCAAAAGGTACTGAGTTCGCATTCCAGAGTGGATATCAACTCTAGGATGCAGGTATATCCAGCTGACGAATTCCAAATAGAATGAAACGCTCGTCCTGGATTCCAGTCCTAGCCACTAATCATAATTGCTTATACATTATGAAAAGTTGTTGTTATGTTTGAATATATAAAATTTTTATTACTATGTACAACAAGAATCTGTAATAGGAGTGGAAAGTTGTTGATAATGGGACATAAATCATTCTGTAAGTGTTAGATATTATAAGTATCTTAATTTTAAATGAAACTAAATATAAACAATGTACAATCAACATTTCACTAATCTGAAGTATTTTATGATCAAATTACGTCAATGAACTCATTAAGGTGTTCCATTCACAGATAGAATAATTTTGATCATGATAAGTTTTATTGTTTACAGTTGTTTATGAATTAATAATGAAGTTAAACATTAATACCGTTCGATAACGCTTCAGTGGTCTATAGGTAACGCTCACTACTGTGGAGTCCCATACTAGGATGAAATGGCCATTCAATACTTTTAGGTTTTTAATGGTGGTCGGTTTATGATCTCAATTCAAGCTCAACAATCTTCACAACCCTATACTTATTTCTTACATTTGTCTAGATTATTCATAAACTATAGTTTCACCTATTTCGTCAATCAGTTTTCCTTTCAGATATTTATTTGTAGTTATCCTATGAATTTTTTCATCCTTGTTAGAAAGTGTAAATAACTACTGATCAGAAGGGGTTTTGTGAAGAATTCAGTATTTTTCATAGTTAAAATCATGAGTCAGTTGAAGGTAAACCACCATGGAAAATCTGGAAGCACTGGACGGCCGTTTCGTCCTATTATGGGACTCCTCAGTGTCAGCACGCATCCAAGATTCCGCCTCGCGAGATTACAACTCAGGACCTATCACTCTCACGCTCGAGCGCTTAAGCACTAGACCACTGAACCGGCCGACATCCAACGGTGTTAATGTCCAACTTTAACCAATCCATGAAGTTGAGCAACCGTTCACCAATTGTCTTCAGTGAGTTGTTATCGCACAACAGACTTGGTTGAACTCCACCAGTCACTGTTTCTCACTAGAACTCCAGGACACGTATCTTGAAGTCAGTCACTAGTGAACGGTTGCTCAAACTTCGTGGATTGGTTGAAATTAGACATTAATACCGCTGGATGCCGGATCAGTGGTCTATCGCTTTAGTGCTCTGGCTCAAGACTGATAGGTCCTGGGTTCGAATCTCTTGAGGCGGGATCATGGATGCGCACTGCCACTGAGGAGTCCCATAATAGGACGAAACGGCCGTCCGGTTTTTCGATGGTGGTCTAGCTTCAATTGATTCATGATTTCAACTATGAAAGATAATTACTGATAATTATTGATATTAGGAACAGTACTTATAGTAATCATTCAATCAATCAGTCAATCAATCAATTAACCAATCAATCAATCAATAAAAGCTTTAAGTCAGAAATAACATTACAGATTGTACATGAAGAAGATGATAATTCCTCATTGATTATAAATGAACTAAGATGCATCCTGTTTGTCAGATCTATTCATTATTGGCATTAAATAATAGACCAATCAAAATTCAGTCTTTATAAAAATGGATTTGTGGGTGTGGCTTGGTAAAATGACCTTCGAATATATTGGCCAATCAAGTCGTAATTACTAAAAATGGCCATTTATGCATCTTAGTAATACTGATTAGTGTGTTTTTAGCAAATTGGTTTTTTATGGGATGGGATCGCTAACCCCATGCCCAACCCTCCTCCTTTACCCGGGCTTGGGAATGACAGTAACTCTAGAAGAGCTACAGGCGGAGTTTACTTAGTAATATATATATTTATATATATATATATATTTATATATATATATATATATATATTTCTTTGAGATAATGTATGGATAAATGATAGATAATCATTGAGAACCTGGAAGCACTGGACGGCCTAGTACGGTATTACTTAATAGTGCTCATCCACGACCCCATATGCTGCGATCGAACTCAGGACATTTGGTTTCGTGTTCGAACACCTACCTCTAGATCACTGAGCCGTTATCCAACGGTGTTATTGACTAACTTCAACCAAGCTTAATAATACGTGACCACCTTCCGTTGTCTTCAGTGCAGTTCAAAAATCTCCACAACTTCATACTCACAATTTTGATGTGCTAACTTGTAACTAGCTTCAAGAGGGAATTCTTGTAGTTCTAGTGAGAAGCTATGACTAGTGAAGCTAAACCTTTGTAAGCAGTTACACACCGAAGACACATAAAGATGGTGACGTAATGTCGCAGATTGATTGTAATTAAACACTAATACCGTTGGATGTTCCCTCAGTAGTCTAAAGGTTCTCGGTTCGACCCGTGATGGTGGGATCATCGATATGCACTGCTTAAGAGTCCCACACTAAGATGAATAATCGATTCGATACATATAAGTTTTCAATGGTGAACTAACATTGTTTAGTTCAAGATTTCAATGAAACTTAATAACCTTCACAACCTTATACTGAGAATATTTTAATTCAACTTTCTTAATTTTCTAGTGCCTTCAGCAAGATACAATAGATAATTTTATGCAGATTTCTGTTCCTATTGTGATCGATAGAATACAACCAGCACTAAATGATAAGACAATAATGACATTAGTTACTGCCAAGTGACTTCTTAATCCTAAATATTTCAGTCATTCAAGAGGTAGTTGTTTCTTCAAAAAATTTCAGTACTAACGTCTTTGATCATGACACTGAATGGGACAATTCGAATCATACATGGATTTTCATTTTCATAAATACTACAGAACTTCCGTGCTGAAAATTCCCGAAAAAGAGAAACATAAGCTAGCACAGGGCTTCCTGCTGATTACTCCGAACCATTTAAAGTGCTTAGATAAATCAGAAGACAAGATTCATAACATCTACTACAACTAACTTCGAATAAATACTTAAACTGTTTAGTAGAATTTGGTTTAGGAATTTGTCAAAAATTCCATTTCGTGAGTAAATTATCTCCAGTTATCCACTCTTGCCACATAAAGCATATCTGATTTTGTTTTCTTGATTGTATGATGACTGTGCTATAAACAAAATTCCTTTTATTGAGATAACGAACAGACCTAAGCTAGGCAACCATTGAAAACCTGGATGCACTGAAAGATCGTTATACAATAACACGGATTGATTGAAGTTATGCTTACATACAATTCATTTTTGCTTCAGTAGTCTAGAGATTCTTCGTTCGCATATGAGACCGAGGGTCGTGGGTTCGATTCCCCGTAGGAAGAGTTGTGGAAAAGAAGTCCTTTACTAAGATAGAATATTCTTTTAGAGCTTTCAGGTTTACAATAGTTGTTTAACTTGAGTTGACTTATGATCTCGATAGAACTCATCAATCTTCACAACTTCTAAACCCATGAAAGTCATATTTGTCGTTTGAAAACGTACTAATTCTCAGATCTTTCAGTATTTTATAATATTTAATCTATTCTCTTTTTCATTCAACTAGTTGTCAACAATTCGCTTAATGACAAGATACGATTAGTTGATGGAAATCAATTGGCACATGCTTTATTAAATACAAATGATTTACAACATTATTACAATCATCATCAACTCATAGCTAAATCGGTGATTGGTTCACCCTACTTGAATGTTGATTCTATTGGATTACCGACAAGTATTCAATTTCCAGCTGAACCAGTCAGTGGATTGTTTTTAACTCCTGCTATATTAGAACAAACGAATAAACCATTGAATCAGTCCAATATATTTGATTGTCCATGGAATTTGACAGCATGTGTCTCAGGTAAAAAAACAGGCGTTTTTATTGTGTGTGTGTGTGTATGTGTGAAGGCGTATAGATTTTTTGTATATCAAGAAACAGATGAAATGCTTTAATTATAGTTTGTAATTGGATTTGCCATGGAATACACTTGAATGAATAGTTTGACGTCATTATTTATTTGCATGTACTTGAACATTGTTAAGTTGCTTGACTGTAATCAATGGACTTCGGCAGACTAGTTCCAGTAGATGTTAGTTTACAACTCTCTCAGTCACGATCAATATCCATCTAGAGGAGAAACATCAGTGCAACTCATAAACAGTTGATTACAATGAACATGCACTAAAAATTTGTTACATGAGGATACATCACATGAGGAACATTTCATACTTTTATTGATAAGAATATCTTAGTCATTGATTCAATCAGATTCACATCCACTGTTTTCGCCATAATGATTGATACTGAAATGTATCATCTTTGAGAAATATCGATCGATGTAAACAGTTTACTTTCGAGACGGAGATCTACAGTCAGATCAACACTTATGGGATTTTTTCGGAACAAACAGAAGTCATTCCTATAATGTCTGATGCATATAGAGTATTTTCGATTGATGATGTCAGTTTATGATGAGAAAAAGTACTTTATACTGATTAAATTCAAGAAATACATTCACTAATCTGTCAGTGCATCATTAATCCTTATGGTCTCATTACTCCATATTTACTTACTTACGTTCTTTACTCCTCATGGTGTGGCACAGGCCACCTACCAGCATTCTCCATCCAACTCTGGGTAGTCCTTTCCAGTTGTTTTTGGTTACTATTCATTATTTTGATATTTGCTTATAATTCTCGACACAATATGTTCCTTGGTCTTCCTCTTTTCCTTGCACCTTCAGAATTCCAACTTCTTCGTGATGCAGTTTGGTGATTTTTACAATGTATATGTTCTATCCACTTCCAACTTCTTTTCCTAATTTCCTCTTCATTTGGAAGCTGGTTTGTTCTCTCCCATTTCATATTTATTATCAACTAATTATTCCCTGATTACTGTGACTTTCTGAATGTGTTGCTGTGTGGTTAGACATTTCATATATATTGTTGTTGTTGGAATTTCGGGTGATAAGTGAATTAAGTGTAATAGAAAAGTGATCTGCATTCTATCTTCGTCTTTTGGTTCGACACTAATTTAGAAGGAGCTCGTGGATGACTGGATGTTATCTTCTTGATTGTTGTTTATTCTTCGATGTGTCGATTGGTGGGTCTGTCACTGGTTTTACTGACAAACTATGAACTAATGGACACTCGAATTACAAGGAGAGATAGATAGATAGATCATGCAACTATTTTATTTTGTCATTACGTCCCGATCACACGGGACACAATCCAAACTCGATCAAACAATCTGCTCTTTTCCTGACAATAAATTTCTAATGCAAGTTGATTAAATGGGAAGGTTGTAGATACGTGCATCTGATGTATACAAGAAAACGCAGAACCTTGGTGAATCAGTTCACTTAATTGTTTTCAATCACTCATTAAAAATCAGTCCAACATATGTGATATTCCTTTCATTTTAATTAATGTATTTAACATTATAGTGAATAGTTCCTGTCCACTATTAGTCTTTAGTTTAGATTGGATTAATAGAAATTCAATGATTATTAACGTTAACCTTATTGTGTTTGAATAAGTTAAAGAAAATAACATGTCAGTCAAATAGTATTTTAATAGTTGAGTTTATGAGTCAATTAAAGCTAGACGATCATTGAAAACCTTAAAGCACTGGACGGCCGTTTCATCCTAGTATGTGACTTCTCAATGGTGAGCATCCACGATCCTGCACCAAAGGGACTCGAACTCAAGACCTTCGGTCTCGCACGAGAATGCTTAACCTCTAGATCACAGACCTGGCATCCAACAGTGTCTAACTTCAACTAATTCATCAGATTGCACTACCGTCCAATATTGTCTTCAGCGAGTTACTATCTCACAACAGACCCAATTGAACTTCACTGGTCACTGCTTCTCACTAGAACTCCAAGAAATACCTCTTGAAGCCAGTCACTAGTAAGCATATGGTGATTATTATCCTGCGAGCGGGGTAATGGATGCGCACTTCTGAGAAGTTCCATACTAAAACGAAATGGCCGTCCAGCATTTTCAGGTTTTCCATGATGTTCTAGCTTTAATGCACTCTTCAACCCCACTATTAAGTTACTACAATCTTCACATCAAACCCTTCTGAAAATAGTATTTTATTGAATTGATTTAAGGATTAACTAAACAAGTGTATCTGCCCATACACTCGACTGATTTACGCACCACATTCATAATCATTCATTAATGTGTGTGATTATTATTGTTTATTCTGTTAATAACAATCGCTTCATCCAGTCAGCTTACATAAGTCACTTTTATTATGGTAAGAATCATTATCATTACTGTTAATCAGCGGAGAGGAATTAACAAAAATGTCTGAACTTGCTAATATTATTTTCAATGTACCATATAATTTAATGCCATTTAGTCTAATCTATAAAAGGTAGAAATGCTCCGTCTAGATTACTTAATTAGTCACTTACTTACACCTGTTACACCCCAGTGGAGCATAGGCTGCCGACCAGCTCTGTCTAGATATCGAGTTTTTTTTTTATAAAAAACTTTATCAGTGATATTTTTAGAACGTGATTGTAGAGATTGTTAAATTTCAATGAAATCATGAATTAATCAATGTTAGACTGCTATTGAAAACCTGAAGGCACTGGACGGCCGTTTCGTCTTACTACGAGTCCCCTCGGCAGTGCATATCCACGATCACACAATATTGTAGATTGGTTAAAGTTAAAAATAAACAACATTGAATTCTGGCTCAGTGATCTAGAGTTTAAGCGTTCACGCGAAAGACCGGATATCCTGGGTTCGAGACTTGTGCGACGAACCGTAGATGTATACTACTGAGAAGTCTCAGTAATTCCAGGTTTTCAATACTGAACTAACATTGATCATTTCATAATTTCAATTCAAACTCAACAATCTCTACAACTTCATCCTGATATTTTAGTATACTTAATTATTCTCTTTTTTTTATTGATTATATTCATTCATGATATAGATCAATTTACTATTGGATTTGGTTTATTCCCTAAACAAAATATACATAATTCTAAAACTCATGTTGCTAGCTTTATAGCTTCATATTTTACTAATGATCAACAACAAAAAATACCATGGATACTAGAATTTTATCTTTTATCTGGTGATTTATTATTCATCAATTGGGATCAATTATTCAATACTAATGAATCATTCAAATCTTCATCCATATCCAAAATTATCCCATTAAAATTTAATCAATGGAATAATATAGAAACTACAATTTATTTAAAAGGGGAACAACTTATTATAAAAAATAATAATAATCAATATATTACATCACAAAAATCAAATCGATTATCAATAATTACTAATCATAATATTGATTTATTAAAATTATTGATTGGTTTATTATTTGGGAATATTATTCAATTACAATCTAATATTAATAATGATAATCAATCAATTATTGATTTTGCAATTAATAATTTTTATATTGAATCACCTGATATTAAAAAATATCGTAAATCAAAAGATTTAACAAATATATTAGAACAAATACCAACTAATCCAATTAAATATATATCATCAGTAAATTTTCCTGAAGGTAGTTTTGTACGTTATGATTTTATGAATCGTTTACAAAGAACTGTTGAAGAAGAAGTATTAACAATTAATTTTACATTACCATTTGGTGTTACATCTGGTTTATTATGGTTTAGTGAAAGTGATCAATCAAAAAGTTATGTTTATATAAAGGTAAGTACATAAGTAAGTAAGTAAGTAAGTAAGTATATAAGTTTTAACTAAGTAGTTAAACTTGCATGGAGTACAATTCATTGACTTGTCTGAGGTAAAGATCAGTATCAGGCAAGGTTGTTTACTCTCAATCTTTCTCTTTCTCATGGTGATCGATTGGATTATGAAGACGTTAACATTTGCGGGGAAGTATGGGATACAATGGACAGGTAGGATGCAGCTGGATGACTTAGACTTCTCAAATGATCTGGCTCTTATATCACATACGCAACAACAAATGCAGGAGAAGACAACCAGTGTAGCAGCATCCTAAGCAGCAGTAAGTCTCAACATACAGAAAGGGAAAAGCAAGATTCTCCGATACAACACAATACACACCAATCAAGTCACACTTAACGGAGAAGCTCTGGAGGATGTATAAACCTTTACATATCTAGGGAACATCATCATTGGTACAAGGGGGTACCAAATACACATGCTGCACACAGTAACAATAAACTTGTGAAGAGATAGAGAATGTAAAGTGCGTATACTAAAAAGAATAACAAAAGCGAACAGAAATTAGTGTATGAGAGTGAAATAATAATAATGATAATGGGAAAAACACTTCAGTTGGCAAAAATACAACCAGAAATAATTCTTTCAGTTAAAGAAACTACGTTCACTTTTCTGAAGAAAATAAAATAAAGTTATGGCATAATCACCACTGGCTTCTATTCTCAACCATGTCTGATAATGTCCCAAGCTACTGTATAGCAACATCTCCAGGACCTCAATCAGGCAGTTGTGAAGGACCGACAGAAGCCGGTTTTGTACAGCTTTTTTTATACCACGACACCATGTCATACACTGACTACCTCACCTCTTCTTCCAACCGGTTCCAGCGTAGGTGAATAATAAACGATGTGGAATTCTCTGGGATGACATTTGTAGGACATGCCCAAACCAACGAACTAGGTGTTTCAAAATGGTGACACCAATTAAATTATCGCCGCCGTACTCGAACACACGATGCCGAATCTCTACATTAATAACAAGGCGTTGCCACTGAATGTCAGAGAGTCGTCTAACATCCTCAACTCGGAGGGGTCAGATTTCACAAACATAAAGCAAAACTGCTCTCAACGACGCGTTGTAGATCCAACCTTTTACATCCAGACTAACATCACGAAGGAGTCAAAGATGGCCCAGATTGGTATAGGCCGCCGTAGCTTTTACTATAAATGAATTATTCTAATCTTTCACGCCACCACCAGCACTTACGCAGCCACACAGATACGTGAACTTCTTGACTACCTTTATCTACTCACTATCCAGAGTTAGTTCAGAATCACGGTTATGCTAATCTTGTAAGATAGGACTGAAAAATTTATAGTTGACTGATCAATAAACATTGATCAGTGTTATGCTTGTTTAGTTCTTAGTTCTGATCGTTTCAATCTTGATCAAAGTAATGCTTCTTGATGGATTAAAACTTGAGTCATCCGGCACTGAGTACTGGTTAAACATGGCACTATTCACTAGTCAGGTATCAATATTCAAGCAATTCTCCTTATTTTTTTCTAGCAAGTGTCTAAGTAAATCCTTAGTCAGTACAAGTGTAAATTGATCTTTTCCAGGTTTCGAAACTCGATTTTTTGATGACCAATTGTTGAAGAATAGTAGATTCGTACGGTCTTCCAGAGATAAAGTTAGTTAGCATAATTATGTTTAAATTATAGTAATATACGAAACAAGTTGAGTAAAATTTAAGTAATGGCCATATTTAAAAGAGAGATTACAATGTTCCTAATATAGTGCATAATAGCATTGAAATCCAGGATGCTGGTTTTTTCCTATTTGGAACTTGTCAACTACGCGTACCACGACCCCAGTATTAATGTTCATCATGCTGAAATTCAGACCAAGAACTTTTCACACTAAACACCAACACGCTATACTTCTATTTCGGACCTAGTGATTCAACATAATTACTTCAAGTGTAAGATGACTGAAAATCACCAAAAGGAAACAGTAATCACGAATCTCACAGGGCAGGATCGTGGATGCTCACTGCCACCGAGGAGTCCCACACTAGGACGAACCGGCCGTCCAGTGCTTCCAGGTTTTCCATGGTGGTTTAACTTCAGTTGACTGATGATTTCAACTATATAAAATTACTAAAATATCCATAAAACTATCTCAAATCATTTGCCATTTATGAATTTCATTTCTTTCTTTTTTTTAACTTTTTCATTTAACTATTCAAGAACTCATTACTTTATTACATTTATGCAATTACTGATCAAACTGGTAAAGCACAACGTACAGTAACTGAAGAAATATTTTTGAATTCATCATTAATTCCAGAAAAACCACAAGTTTTACAACTAATTCGAGATAGAGATAATGTAAGTTAAAGTGTATACTATTCTTATTAACTTAATATTGTTTCTAAAGAAGTTCCTATGAAAGTTATGAATGTCAAAATGTATAAAATCGAATACACCAAACATAAACTGAGTGAGAACTTTTGAATATCTAGTGCATTAAGCCTTCACAATGATCTTGAAAGTTACTTGCCCCCAAATGCCCTGGTACGGTTGAGAGTGGGGACACTCCGCTCTCCCTCTCCGAAAGCTCTCGCATGGCCACGCGTATATAGCCTGTGACAGGGAAGTCCAACTCATTGCCTTCTTGTGACATTACTGTTGTTTACAAAATTGAGAGGACGAGAAGCGAATGTCCGGCAAGAGCTTTAACCGGGTTGGTGGACACAGAAAGTTCACCTAGGGGAGTTGGGAAACCCTGATTCTAAATCAAGGGTGCACATGGGCTGAAATATCCCGAGGGAACAAAGGGCGTACGAACCAATCGTTGCTCACCATCTACCATGAGATTGCATCTCCTTACGATGCTCCACTACCTTGTTGATCAGACCTTAAGCTCAATGGCTCCGTGTGTGGCCCCCTAATCAAACCATCTGCTTCAGTTTGGGCACCTGGACAGTATCACAGCCCTCACACAAATCAAATGAGATTTGTGTGGCGCATATATATTTGGTGCCCCTTTGTACAAATATTTATGTGTTTAAATAAATAATAATAAATAAATAAAAGTTACTTACTTACTTTCACCTTTTACTCCTCAAGGAGGAGCATAGGCCTCACTCCACTTTTCTTCATCCAACCCTGTCCTGGGTAATCCATTGCAGTTCTTTTCAGTTGTTATTCATCCTTTTCATATCTGCTTGTATTTTCCGGTGTAATGTGTTCATTGGCCTTCCTCTTTTCCACTTCCCTTCCGGATTCCAAGTTAGGGCTTGCCTCGTGATGCAGTTCGGTGATTTCCTTAATGTATGTCCTATCTTTTTCCGACGTCGTTTCCTAATTTCCTATTCAGCTGGAAGCTGGTTTGACCTTGAAAGTGGTTGTTGTTTAGTTTTACTACATAAAACTTGAAGTTATAGGAAAATTGACATTCAACTGAAGTCGTTTTTTCACGTTGGGCTTCTATAAAGTGTTACTTAACTTAACAGAATCATACAAAATGAAGAATGTTCCCTCAAAACATTACATCAATCGATCACTAAGTAATGACCGGTTTCATGTTTCCCTAGCCGTTCAATAATGATTGAATTTTATCCATCAAGTTGTAATATGACTATCAGTCTAAGCAATTTGACATTACGTACATTTATGTTGAGATCTTAGGTGGTGGTTGGAGGCAGTGGATTTGGAACTTTGCTTGATCTAGGTTTAAATCATCCAGTTCAAAGAACGTAACTCTAACAAAATCATGCACTTGATCCACAAATCATTTCCATTATACGAATATGACAACAATACTGGAACCATATACTCGTATAACTAAGAAAATATTTCTGAAAACCTTATGCAGTCTAATCTACTGTAGATGGCGTCGAGTCTCGATTGACTATGGTCACCACTTTAGTAAGATTACGCAACCGAAAATGACTTGATTCCTTTGATAGCTCGTGAATCAGAAGGCTGTAATTAGTCCAGATAAAGTATATTTATTGGCAATCTCGTGGTGTCGAAAGAACAGCGAGACGTGCCAACGAGTACAGGCAATAAGGGCTTCAGACTTTAGACAAATCAAACATATTCTCAGACATTCACTTAAGCATCATAAAATAATAGAAACAAATGAAGAGCCAAATCTATGTATTAGAAAAGTAATAAGCACGATCTACATTATTGCAGAGTTTATTAAGAACATGGCTAAATGTAAGACGAGACAGAAGACATAGCATACAGGAAATATACTGGAAGGATTCTCTCTCACACATACATGCATCCCTTATAAAGAACTCTTCATTGAAGAGGTTCTTCCGACCAGCAGTAATGTCTTGATTACTTAATTATTCAAATCAACTTTTCACTTAATGTTCTTCAGACTGAAGTGTTTTGATCGGTTGACATAAAATGTGGCACTGGTTATTGAATGTGGATAAATCCTAGTTTAATTACTCCCTAAGGTGTCTTTTTGCTGGTGAGCGGCCTATGCTCCTCGACGAGGTGTAACAGGCGTAAGTAAGTAAGGTGTCTTTTATCAACTAGCCAACTTGTTTTGTTAGCAAATGCTTTTAGTCAGTTTTCCAATCAATCAGTTAGTCATTTATAGAAAATGAAGAACTTGGCGCATTTGTACATCAACTCTATTTCCAACATCATATTAGCACACTAACATGATATTGTCATGACAAATGTCAGAGTAAATGATGTAGTAACAGTATCACTCATATGATAGTCTTCACTTACCTACACAATTCAGTCCAGCTGTTAATGATTTCATGAACTGATAACATGTCTTTATTTGAACAGGCTTGGCTTTCTTACAGATTAATTCTATGCCGCGCTACATTGTTTATCAAGGTAAGGAATGGTTTGGCATATGTCATAATCATTTCAATCTATGAATATTCACAGTTTCATAAACCGACTGATCATCTTCAAATAGTAGCCTACTCCTAGCATTATTTCTGATAAGGCCTGATTTATTTTCATAGCCTTTTCTAATACTTACTTACTTACGCCTGTTACTCCCAATGGAGCATAGGCTGCCGATCAGCACTCTCCAATCTACTCTGTCCTAGGCCTTCCTTTGTAAATCTATCCAACTTTTGTTCATTCTTCTCATGTCTGTCTCCATTTCTCAGCGTATTGTGTTCTTTGGTCTTCCTCTTCTCATTTGGTCTTGTTACGCAGTTGGGTGATTTCCTTAAAGTGTGTCCTATCCACTTCTAGCGCTTCTTCCTGATTTTTTCCTCCGCTGGAATCTGGTTTATTGTCTCCCACAGTAACTTGTTGCTGATAGCCTCTTCTAAAAACCCTAAGCTAAATCTACACGGCAACCTGAACTTAAGAGAAAAGGTGAGAAGTGCTAAAAAAACCCTTTATCCCGAGGTTAGTTAATGTACGGAAAAACTAGGGTATTTATAATATTACAGACGATCTTAGGCTTTTGGAAGCATACTAAATATAGTAGAGACATGGGAAATATTTAATCAGAAACGTGACACGTGATTCTTCACTTTCTAGATGTTTCTTAGAAGCTTCTAATCAACGTTGATTAGGTAAAATGTTTCCCAGCGTTTCTTGGATTCCTGTACACCTTTCTAAGGAATAATTTGGAACTCTTTAACAGTCGCTTCCTCAAATTTTATTGATTGATTGATTGACCAGGATGCATTCTAGCATACTGCTTCATTAAACTGATTGTTTAATTATGACTGATATCCTCAGCTAAGATAGTGTTTAACATGTTTATTCTTTACTATCTATGTGCTTTTCAAATCTATAGTATCCCGTTTCCTAACTCAACAGATCATTAGTAATATAGTAATGGTTTTTAAGCCTATTCGATTCTCAATACAATTGGATCAGATGAGGTTATCAGTAACTGTGATTAATTCCAGATGTTGACTGTTTGCATCTCATGCTGTCATTCAACTCGTCAGTTGCGACAAAAATCTTTTCAATACTTCGTAAACTACAGATAACAATAGTAGTTTTCACTTGATAAGTCCTATAAAGGACGAAACACTTTTAAAAGGAATCTTGTTATCTTGTACTACTATTATTTAAGGGAAAGTAGACAGTGATTTGTTTATAAATACAATCAGAAAGATATCAGAACTATAACCTATACTTTTCCTACCCTTTACGCTTATCATAATATATCAGTCAAATTGATAACATGGTCTTAGTTTGGGTTGTTTTAGCGTGTCAGTGGTAGGGTACCAGGTTATCTAATGAATATATTGTATGACAATCGTATACTTAACAGAATAGTCTCAGGAAACTAAATGCCATATTAGTGTTGCCGTAAAAGTTTAGCCTTATTTCAACTTTTGTGTAGGATTTAAAGTTAATTTTAACCCTTTTTTTAATATTTTTAATTCTTCGTGTGCATTTGATGTTTCATTGTAGTTGACAATTACACTTGATCATCGTAGCCAAGCAAGTAGATCAATCGCTGGTCGAGCACCATTAGTATCAACTGATGGAAAAGTTTATCTTGGTGGATCAGTTGATCCAATCAAAGATACTGAAGGCAAAGTGGATAGAACTTTTGAAGGACGTATTACAAAGGTAATTTGTTTGTTCACATGAAATTGAATGTTTTTCAAAAAAATTTTTGTTAAACATATGAAATATATTGCAATCTAAGCGTCTTCAACATTACTATTCTTCATAAAATCAGTCAACTGTGTTGTATTGAATGGTAGCCAACTATGATGTTGATAAAAAAGGTTTCTATTCGTTGCATGAACAATAAAACTGAGGTTGCGAAGGAAGCTGTTTTTTTAATCAAGTGAATGGAGAATTAACTGCTTCCCGTGGTCTCACTGATGCTGGTATATCTTAGGCTCTTTTGGACAGTTGTTTGTGCACTGTCCGACTGAACGGGATAGTAAGGACTCGGGAAGATAGGGACACTCGTCATTTCTTCTTAGTCGTCTTTGCCTACTCTCGCACTGACTGTAGCTCAGATGATGTAAAAGATGAGTTTTACGGAAAGCTTTCCGACCTTCTCCGAAAAGCTAGGCGCTCAGATGTAGTAATAATGGCTGGTGACCGAGTAAGTAATGCAGTCATTAAGAACCGGGTATTAGGTAAGGATGGCAAATCGGTTGATGAAGTAGTGAAACTTCATCAGTTGAGATGGCTGGGACACGTGTTACGTATGTCCAACCACTGACTGCCCCGACGCGCAATGTTTTATAGCGTAGGATTAGGTTGGAAGAAAACTAGGGGCGGCCAGACCACTACTTCTACCACTATGGGATTTGAATCGACAACTGCATCTCCGTGTTAATATGATAAGGCAGCTCGAACTGATGTACGCATGTACGAAATTTTACCTTGTGACTGACTGACTGATATTACATCAGAAATGTTCTCATAATTAAAAGACTCGAAACTAAGTGTTCTAGGTTCGATCTCTGGTTTTCGTGTAATGAATGCGCACTTCTGAGGAGTCATATACTAGGACGAAATACTTGTCCAGTGCTTCCTGGTTTTCAGTGGTTCCCTGACTTAGATCAGTCTTTGATATCAAGTTAACTATTTAGAAATCTCTACAAACCCTTACAGTAACATATCCTATTAACAGAATAAGTTTAGTTTCAGAATATTGATAGCTATGGTTAGTAGAATGAGATAGAAAAGGACATTTCTCATATGGTGTACCATGAGAAGTTCGTAAACTAGAATTTTCTTGAAAATGAGATTTGGCATCATGAACTGACTTCAGTTAGATAACCCTTTAATATCAGAAAACATTAGGCACCAATTTCGTCCCAGTATGGGTTTCATCGATGCTGTCTATCCACGACCACAATAGCGATTAAACTCAAGACTATTTAGCTACTGAGTTGATATCCAGTGACTTATATTTCTATCTACAGTCAATTACCATTATATTTCTTGATCATTATTTAATTTGTAGTTTACATCATGAACTTAATTTTATTAAATAATGGTACAGATGTAGAATACCCTGGACAGGTGTTTTGACGTTTTATGAAAATCCTAAAACGTGTGTTACCACAACCATGTCCAAGATGAAACTCAGTATATTCAGGTTTCCTGTCGAGTAGATCACCTTCGTACGATCAAAGCCACATTCAACGATTTCAATTCACGAATTTTTAGACCAACATCAATAATCTTCATCAGTGATTTAATGATATTCAAAACTATTAGCTTCAATTTAATCATAGTTTCATTCTCCAGTACATATTCGGGACTTCCTCTCTTGATCAATTATCTACGATTTTTACATAAACATCATTGTTAGAGATGGTTGGACTCTAGCGATGAAATTCAGAGTGTGTGTTTCGTCTTTTTTTGGCACTCGTCGTCTAGATACACCAGCATTCCAGAGTTAACTTTTACTCCAGGAACCGAATCCTTTACTATTCACTTCAAACTCCATCGAGTTATTAACTTACCTACTGAGTTCAGATAGTCACTATTTCATTTGTGTAATGGTATGAAGTTTAATTTATTTGGATTGGTCTTTTGAATCTTTTCATTGGTCTTTTAAACTGTAAAGTAATTGCTGGATTAATAATCTGTGATTGTCTTTATCACTTTCTATCTTCATTTACTCGTCCTACTCAAATCTAGGCTGAAATTACAAGAAAAGGTGATAAAGATGTCAATCTATTAAATGTTTTAATTGATCCTAAATGGAAAGATTCTATACAACAAACTGGTATAACTGATGTAAGGTTTCGTTTACCTAAAGCGCAACTTATTATTGGACCAACATCATCAAATAAACGTTTTACATCATTAGAATCAGAATTTTCCCGTACACCAGTTCCAATTACATTTATGGGTACTGATGATTCAATTGTACGATTTGATACATGGAATTTTGAATTATATCGATCATTTGAAATTAAATTTTCCACTTATGAACCAAATGGAATTTTATTCTTTGTGTAAGTTAAATGAAATTGAGGTCAGTTTTTTTTATAAAGAAAAAGATTGGTGAGACTATAATTTATGGATGATCTTTGAGCGAAGCCTTAGTAACCTTCAGAATGTTCACCTACTAATCTAGGACTAAATGACGATTATGAACTACGGTGACCTTCAGAATGTTAACCTACTTACGGGGGCTAAATGAGAGTTATAAAGCAGTTTGAAGTTAAGAGATTATGATTTATCGTTGATGGTTAGGGTTAGGAATTAGATTGAAAGTTTTCATCACGAACTGACATCAGCTAAAACGTCAAAAAGTTATTTAGCCAAATGGATGAGCGAATTTCGCGCTAAAATCCAAGGTCAATTATCTTGAACCTGATTGGTTCGTTCATAAATTATAGTTTTGCCGATTTTGAAATTCTTTCGTTGTAAGGATAGTTCCTTCCTTGTTAAAGTCTTCTTTCATTACAGATTGATGTGTTTGATCATACGATAGTATTTGTCAACGATACACATTGCCAGCCTTAACTAGGATAAAATATAAGATCATTAAGTTGAAGTCTAAGGGTTAAAATTATGATCTTTTTTTCTTCAAAATGGGTCACAAACATATGGTACAATCGAAAGCTAACTGAAATAGACATACATGAAGACTATTCAGTCATGGATATCAAGCATATCCAAACTTTACATTGTAATAAAGCTACTATTTCAAAATGATATCCTAAAGTGATATAGAATACTGATTTCATAGATTTGAGATCATGAGTCAATTGAAGCTAGACCATCATCGAAAACCTGTAAGCACTGGACGGCCGTTTCGTCCTATTATGGGACTCCTCAGTGGCAGTGCGCATCCACGATCCCGTACTCGCGAGATTAAGCATTTTTTGGGTGGGGTTTGGTTAGGCAAATACTGAGAACCGAGAAACATTGAGCAGTTTCATCGTTCTAACAGGGGATCCTTCAGAGATCAGATTCAGGTGAACGTCTAACCACTGAGGTGACGTCCAATGTTATACGCTAACTTGGACTAATTCACTTGGACTAATTTACTAGATGATCTCCCATCGGCAAAGGTCATATTTTTCTGATTTTGGACATGATTGAATTCCATTGGTCACTACATCTCATTAGAACTTGGACAGTCACCTCTTAAAGTTACTGGCTGTTGAGTGAGGTACGAGAACAAGACATCTATTCAGTATTGTTTCATTTTCAATAGTTAGCTGACTGAAATGAATTCGAGATGTGAACTTTAAAATTTAACTATCTTGTTATACCCTATAATAACAGTGTGTGTTACTGATACAATCTGCTCCAATCCAATGAAAACCTACATTCATTTTAAACATCAACACAAAACTAAGAGTTTTATAATCCAAACTTTATGTTTGAGTAATCTGTCTAAAATTGAGTCCTTTCTATAATTAACATCATATGTTAACATTGTATTCATTAGTATACACAGTATACATATACATTGTTACCTCCGATATTGATATCATCTGTTTAGCGGTATGCATCAAAGTGTAGTGTATACACGATGATTAGTTTTGATGCATTCAAATATTATGATTTGTATAGAAAAGATATAATGTAGCTAGCAATGGAATGTAGAATGTACGTTTCATCCTGTTCGGGTTTCGTCAATTGGTTGTATCTACATACAAGAATTGAGGTGCATTCCGGGACTCATACCCTAGTACCGTTCACTCTAAAATTGATTGAATTGCAGTCAAAAATATCAACAACGAGGTAATCCGAAATATTTACAAACTAAATTAAAATTCATACTCGTTGTACAAGTTAATGGTCAGCTGGTCTAAGTAGATAGGGCGAAAACGTATTAGCATGTATAGGAAAAGGTACTGGGTTCGAGTCCCGGTTATAGCAGTGACACAGATGAAAATACATCGTAAGTGGGAAATGTGCCCCATAGATCGCACTGATAGGTACAATCCATCTATGCTAAAACACATTAGACATAATTTCGATACTGAGTTAATCCAATCTATGGTTGATAAGGTTATGTGATATGATTCAATATCGTTTGTAGTAACTCAGATCCATTCTCTCTTTATCTTCTCTTAGATTTAGAGTTTAAGTATGATCATATACTTTTTGTCCCGTAAGTTCATCCTTTCTTTTTCAACTACGTTGTCTATACTTATTGTTTCCTACTACTACTATTGATACTGTTACTACTTCTACTACTTTGACAATTGTCTTTATTTGTCTAGTATTTTAGTAAGGATTGAATTGTGTCTATGAAGTTGCATTATAGTCACTAATCTGAATGACTCAACTTGTGATTCACTATGTTGAGACATAAGGTGTCTAGCGTTAGTCCTAACCTAGGTTAACTAACATTAACAACCACTAAAACGTACCAGTATTCTTGAAGGAACTGATAACTTTTACTGGATTCAAACCCTTCTGAACCCAGTTTTACAATCTAAGATGATGCTAACCACTTAGTGGTAACGTCTCAGGCTATGAAGCTGGGCGGCGCTGCTTTGAATCCTATGAGGAGTATCAATTCTCTCAAACTTACGCGTACACCTTACTGACGAATGTCAACTGTCACAAAACCTAGGTCAAACAGGATTTCCTTCAATAACCTCAATTAGCTTAACATAATGACACTGTTGTTCATTTTTTGTTAACTAGTAACTATGAGAATATTGGTTTACTTTCAACTAGATTCTATCCCATAAATCCTTTTTCTAATATGAGAGGGAAAAAAACTAGGTCTCCGATTTATTCACTAATCACTTACTTATATATATAATCCAAGGTATCCTCTCATAATTTCCTTTTACTATCAATGGATAAAGGTGGTAAGAGATAAGATACAAGTTATGGGAATTTCAATTTAACTGAAATGTTAGTATAGTAGGTTTAAATGATACTAATGTCGAATTATGTTATCCTTATATAAAACCTATCTTTCATATATTACCACCACTAAATTAACTACTTCTATGAATTCAGTGTTCATCTTGTTGTACTAACGAGGTATGGCAACTTGGACCGATGCATATGTGTGCCTGATCCTACGTTGTAACTGACTGACTGACTGGATTCATTTAAGCCTAATCAATAGTACATTTACATGGTACACCTAATTTGATATATATTGTAACTGGTAAAAAACAAAGTGGATAGATAGATATATAAAGACACACACACACACACAAGTACACACTTGTATTTTGTGTAAGAATCGATAAACAAAGTGACTTTTTGGTCGTTTCCTTTCATCTAAAAGATATGATAATATGTATATCTTGAATTGTTTGAAAGTATAATCTACTTAAGAGTTTAAATGGTTAAGATATTCATGAAGTTATAATTATTATCTAGTTGTAATTCCAGGCTTTGATGTAATCACAATTGATTGATAACTGGGTGGTGATCAATGTCCTTCTTAGTGCAGATCGAATGCTATCGACCAAGTTGCAATGTAGTCACTAGTCTAGTTGACTCGACACTGTGTGCACTATGTTGAGATAAGATGGTATTTGGAGGTGGTCAACAGGAAACCCTGGACCCGGGTTTCATGCTACTTGACACTGCTCAGCAAGTTTTACCTGTAATCTTGAGGAAACTGGTGCTTCCTGGCGGATTCGATCTCACATCACCCAGCTTCACAGTCAGAGACGTTATCACTGAGTTATTCGGGCATCCAGGTTTTCTTGTTGACCACCTACAACCGCCAGGACAGGGTTGGATGAATATATGCTGGTGGCTGGACTATGCTCCTCCACGAAGGATAACAGGTGTAAGTAAGAAGTTAACCTCCAACAACCATCTTAAGGCTTTGGTGTCCTAAACGTGGACGATTCTACGTAAAATAACTCATTGGTAATATCTGAGATTGTGAAACTAGGTGATATGCTTTCTAATTCCAGTTAACATATCATTTCCTATTAAACTTGTAATAACTCCTTCTTGACGAATTGTGATTAATATGAAAGATAGATCAATCAGGGTTTCATATGGACTACCTCCAACAATCTAACAAGATTATTTTGATAGTTTGTTAGCTGCATTTAAAAGTAAATCCGGCTTAACTCATGATTGTGTTTAATGTTTAGTTTCCAATTAAAACAAGTTAGATAGCTTTTCGGTATTCACTAGCTTATCGGTGATATTGTTTCTTATTGAATGCTTAGACTGACAAAATTGTATATTGTTTTTAAGAAATTACTTTTGAGTATGACTCAAGCACATTGCTGAAGGATGACTAAGGAACATGACTAGAAAAAGTTGATAGTAGACTTAGACTACTAACTAAATAATCAGTAGCTAACAAAACTCTTATAAAATAAAATAAGGGAAGACGATTATGGATTGATGTTAATGACATTTCTTGTCATCGGCTTCAAATAAGGGTGTACTGGGTATCTGTCTCGTAGTAATCTTAAACTTTTACTCAATTTCTTGCTTCAGAAAACAACAGTGAAGTTCTTTGATTTTCCATATTGTAGACTTTCATTAATTCTTGACGATACTTTACAATGACAGTACTATCGGTGATGTCTCTCTGTAGACTCTGTTGCTAATTCAACTTTAAAAATGTACTCCAAAATGGACTTGATTGCTTATTATCCTGTTATTGGTTTTATACACACTGACTGCCTTCAAGAAAACTTATGTTACGTTTTAAGTTCCTGTTTGTCTTTTGTATATTCGTCTAGGAGGTTTTGTCACATAAATTAGTTTAAATGAGATTATATATCGAATAATCATTTAGGTGATGAGATGATAGAGAAGGTTCGCAGCTTAGGAATATAATTTTGGTGGAGCTACTTTCTTTGAACTAGGTGGTTAAATTATGAAGATCATTCATTGTCCTTCTAGACAACGTTATCAGCGCTAAATTCAGAGAGAAGTGAACTACGTGGTTTAATACATACATGACTAACAGGTTAAACTGTAAAATCCAATTCTCATTAGTTTTTGCTGACTTCATGTCCTGCTATGATTTGTGTATCTTGACTATCTCGTTTGACCTGATTCGTGATTGTATAGTTGTCCCGGGGTGGACATCAACTCTGGGATACAGAAATATCCATCTGGTCGGTCCCATATGGAATGAAACGTGCACCATGAATCCCACTTCTAACCACCATCCATTTCTGGTCGTAATCCCTGTGACTGAAGGGAATATCGATTCAATCCTTACAGGATGCACATATACCAAAAGAGACTGATCAGTTACCGTCCTAAATGGCGATGGAAAGATTTAAACAACCAATACAAATGAATAATACATTATTGTTTGTAATCAAACAAATGATAGAAGGCTTTATAATGTTATATTACTTTTTATTAAAAAGTAGTTCAGAAAATATTTTGATCAAATGTAATCATTTTGTACTACCTTAACAAATTTATTATGTAAATGAGTTTTTTCGCAATGCGGAATCGTGGATGCGTACGGCTGAGTAGCCCACCTGTAGGACGAAACGGCTGTTCAGTGGTTCTAGGTTTTCCATGATGGTATAGCTTCCATTAACTCATGATCCCAGTTATTGAAAAAATTAGTTTTCATGAAATTTGTTTTGTGTCTAGGAGTGGAGTCCAGGAGGCATGTTTCATACTTCTTCATGTCCATCAGCATCTGCTACCTCCGTGTTGATGTTACCACTGTGACTCGAATCAAGCACTTCATACTTTAAGCCTTTAATGCATTGCTTATTGTGATACCGATTATGGTAGACGATTGCTTGTGCAACAAAGATCTTAGTACATGACACTGACGATTTTTAAGTTGAATGAATCGTCCGTTTTAGATCCTTTTACTGAATACTACATAGTTTCCCTTAAATGTATGAATAAATGACAATATTAGAGTATTCTATTCTATATTTTTGAATACATGGTGCAAAGGAGCACCAGATACATATGTTCCACACAAATCTCATTTGATTTGTGTGAGGGCTGTGATACTACCCGAGTGCCCAAATCGAAACAGGTGGTTTGCTTAGGGAGACACACCCGGAGCCTTTAGCCTAAAGGTCTGATCCACAAGGCGTTGGACCATCTTGAGGAGATGCAGTCCCATGACAGCCGGTGACCAACGATTGATTCATATGCCATTTGTTCCTTCAGGATCCTGGAGCCCATATGCATCATTGGTTTGGAATTAGAGTTTTTCATCTCCCCTAGGTGAACTTTCCATGTCCACCAACCCGGTTAAAGCACCGGATATTCACATTTTGTCCTCTTAATTTCGTAAACAACACTCCTGATGCGAGAAGGCAATGAGTAGGACTTCTTTGACAGAGGCTATATACGCGTGTCCATATGATAGCATTTCGAGAGGGAGAGTGAACTCTCCTCCCTTTCATCTGTACCAGGGAATTTGGGGGCAAATGAACAAACGTTAACTAACATTACGCAACAAGTAAAATAAAAGTGACCAAAATGTATTATCAAGATTGTGTTTTTTTTTTCACATGGTAACTAATTATTTAATATCGATTTTTGTTTTTATTTTTATTTATTTTTATAGTGGACCTGATCAAGAACATAGAGATTTTGTCTGCGTAGAATTATTCGATGGAAATGTTTATTTTGTTTATGCAGTTGGTGGACATTATAAACATATACGATTGAATCCACCAAAAACAGTTGTTAATGATGGAGGTATATATAGTGTATATGTATCACGTAATGCCCAGCATAGATTTACTGTAAGTTAATTTATAAATTAAATATAAATGAAATGACTTCTTTATATTGTAAGAGTAACTCTTGTTACATTTTGTGGAATAGTATAGGCGGCCCATCAACATTCTCCATACAACTGTGTACTGGACAATCCTTTTCCAGTTGTTTGTAGTTGTTATTCATCTTTTTCATATCTGTTTACAATTCCTAGCAAAATGTGTTTTTTGGGCTTCTTCTCAGTTCTCTTTCAGGATTCCAATTTAACGTTTGTCTCGTGATGCAATTTAATGATTTCTACAATGTGTGTCGTACCCACTTCCAACTTCTTTTCCTGATTTCTTTTTCGTCTAGAAGCTGGTTTGTTCTCTATCATAGTAAGTTGCTGTAGATGGTATCCGACCAATGGATGTGGATAATTTTGCGTAGATAACGGTTTCGAAGTAGCTATACATTTTTGATGGTGGTTGTAGTAGTTCTAGAAGTTTCAGCTCCGTAAAGTAGAACCATCTTGACGTTTACATGGAAAATTGAGGCTTATGTAGACTAACAGACAGTTGTTTTGAGTTTCATAGAATTGCCGCGCTTGCTTCGCCAATACATGTGTTTCTATCTATATCAGATCTCTTTTGTTTAACAATGATGCTGCCTAGGTACACTAATGTTTCCACCTGTTCTAGATCTTCTTCATCATGCGAGATTTGGTTGGTGCCCACTATGTTGTATTCCAAGATTTTACTTTCTTCTTCGTGTATGTTGAAGCCCACTATAGGAGAGGCTTCTGGAAGTTATGAAGACTGTCGAATTTTATTGAAATCATTAATAATTAGCTTCAAGGGGAAATTTTCGGATTTCTAGTGAGAAACTGTGACCGATTGAGTTCAACTGTGTTGAGTGTGAATTTAGTTATCAGCAAAGACAATAAAAGGTGATCACACAGTATCTTAGATTGATTAAATTTAGACATATGTATAATTGGGTGTCTGATCAGTGGTCTAGAGGTTAGATGTTCCCGCTTGAGACTGAAAGTCTCGACTTTGACCTCTGTTGGCGGGATTGTGAGATGGCAAAGCTGAGGAGTCCCATACTAGGACAAAAGTGAAGTACACTACTTCCAGATCCTTAAAGGTTGTCTAAATTCGGATAGTAATCTTAATATAAGTTTGAATTACCATCTCTATAAGTCGCTTCAGTAGCATCCACGTATGATTTCACTTTAGATTCTCGAACTGATATATATCCGTGACATAACACATTATTGATATTCATTGTCGTGGTTACATTCACTACCGATTATGTAACAACGACTCTATAACTATTTCTATGTTTTATTCATATTACGTAATCAAGTTCACCTTTCTTTCTTTATGTTGATAGGTCAAATTCAATAATCAATTAATTGATGTTGAAGAAGGTAAAGAAGCTCATCAGGCTGCATTTGCTACATATACTTATATTGGAAGTATTGATAATGTTGGTCGTTTACCATGGCATGTTTGGTCACGTGAAAATTTCGCCGGTTGTATTCATTCAATATTAGTAAATGAAAATAGTTACTTAGATGTTTCATCGTAAGTGGAATAGATGAATTATTATGCCAACTGACTATTTGCCTACCTTCCTCCCCCCCGCTTTTGGCATTGGTTTTCTATTCTAATGATATTCAATGAATTAAGTTGGTTGTTGAATAGAGTTGAGTTGAACAGATACTGTCCCGACGTGCAATGCTTTATGGTGTGGGACTAGGTTGGAAGAAAGCTAGGGACGGTCAGACCAAAATGTGGCACAAATCGATGAAGTCGCTGACAAGTGGACTGGGCCGTGTTGGTAGGTGTAGACTACCTGGTTGGAATGCGCGAGATGATAGCATTCGATGTTTAGAGACCTTGAATTACATGGCTCAAAATCGTTTACAATGGCGAAGGTGCATCCACTCTTTGTGTTTTTCCAAATTCTAATCTTCTGAATTCTTCATGTCCCTATCCTTTCCCTCTTTCCAAATTTATTTGACTGGATTATACTCTTTGAATAACATCTTCACACTCTAATCTTTCAGTTTACTGTTTATACTCTTACTACTTCTACCAATATGGGATTTGAATCGACAACTTCATCTCTGTGCCAATGTGGTATGGCAACTCGAACTGATGTACGTACGTACGAAGTTCTACGTTGTGACTTATTGACTGAACAGATAATAGAATTACTGAACATCAGTTTCCAACTTTTTAAGTGACCATCAAATTAGACTATTTAAAAATCATTCATTTCTAAGTATTGAATTTATGTGAGTTACTCTGGTGACTATCGGGTTTAGTTGTCAACAGTAATCAGAACACGGTCAATAGTTGTCTAATCTGAAGCTATTCGAAAATGTACCTCAGTCCGACTACCTTAACTTGACTTGTTGTGCTCAATAAGTTTACTGAAACTGATTAGTCTATGACTATCTACATTAACAATCTAACAAATAAAAGATGATTGAAAAAGGAAATTATTAACTTCTCAATTCCTGTTCATCAATTGTGATGTGTTACATGTTTAGTTGACGATTTTAAAGTCTTGGAACATCGGTTGACATCATTTTATGGAGTTCAGTAAAGTAACAGAGAAAACTTTCCAATCTCCTTATTTTGGGGGGGAATTTCGCCCATTTTTAAGGGAAGCTGCAATAGAAAACTTTGTCACGAAAACCTCGAAATTTCCCCAGGTTTGAGGAAAACGATCAAACTTTTCACGACTTTGGGGAAAACCCCAAAACTTGTGTTCGAATGAAAATAAAATATTAAAAGTCTTTTATAAATAATGCCACTGTTTACCAGTCATAATTGTGTTCTCATAATAGATGGTAGCAATCGATAGAAATCTGTTTTTGTTAATTGTGTATGTGCGCTACTGATGTCGACAGATATAAGTAGTATGTATTGTCAATGAAAAATGAAATGCTTGGTGACAGAAGGTTAGGATGATCGAAGAAAGGAGAACGGGAACAGAGAATGATTGATATGGAAATGAAAGAACAATGAAGTCTGAAACGATTGATTGACATTTTGCAAATGAATAATTTACTATATGGATCTTAGATTTTGCCAAGACACTCTGTAATTGTGTGTTTACATACATTTGATTGTTCCCAATTGTGTTCACGTTCACTACAATAGTAGTAATTCTTACTATTCATGGAACTTATATTCTGACTGAAATTCAATTTATCTATGGTGAAGCAATAAAATCAGTGGTATTACTTATGGAACATTCATCATTGTAACATCGTTCTATTACAGCTTGATTATATTGAGGGATTGACGAAACACAGTTGTTCAGTCAGTTAGTTATGATCAACTTTGAGGCTGACACAAATATATGTTAGCTCAACTTGTCATATCACAGTAGTTCAACAATCTGAAATCGATATGATGGATAGTAAACGATTCGAAGTAATGATAGAATTAATGACATTGGGAAAGACCAAATATTGAGAGTAGTTTGGTAAGACAAAAGGAAAAAAATATATATAATGGAGTACTGGAGTTCAAGGTCTATAGAGATGTTAAAAAGTGTATATACCTGCACCATAGTAATCATTTCTATGAGCATAAGATGTAGATGAGACAATATACACAGACTGGATGTGAAGGTTGCTTAATTCATACTGTGGTGTGGTCTACTTATATCTATATAAGTAGTATATGGTGTGGGTCAGACATAGAATGTATTTTGACAGAAGATCGATGAGTAAAGAACTGAAATGAAGCGCAATCGTTTGGAAAATGCATAAGCAGTGGAATTAGAGAAGAAACAGTGAAGATTGAAACAATTGGTTGTTAATTTGCAAATTGACTGTTCATTGTATGGTAATCAGAATTTACTGAGATAGTCTGTAATTTTGGTTAAATACATTCGTTTGTCCCCAACCAGTGTTCTGTTCACTACAATACAATTAGCCAATTGAGTATTTGTCGACCTAATAAATAGATCTCCAAGACCAGTAGGATGCAATTGAGTGCATTATCCGGCACCCGATCACAATTTAATCGATCTAACTATACATGATGTTCATACTCCTATTTCAATAGAGTATGTTAATTAATGCAAAGATCTCAGTCTTACTAGAGGTTAGTTGTGGTACGAACAGCTCAAACCCAAAATCTCGATCTGTGAATCTAAGTGGATACCGGATTGAAATCCTACAGAATTCATCAATTTCCTGAAGATTTCAAGTACACTTTGCTGACGAGTGACAGCTAGCACACAACCTGTTGACTACCTCTATTTACCTAGCATATATGAGATAAAAACTGAAGTATTTACAAGAAGGTTTCATTAAATAGTCTTTTAACCACGTTAAAAGTAACTGAAGCTAAAGGTTCGAACTACCAAATTTCAGTTCAGTATGTTTCCATCAGATTTACTCTTCATATATCAACCAAATAATCTATATCTTCTACCATTTGTGTTTACAGTCGAATGATTCAACATACTGATATTGGCAAAGGAATTCGTTTAGGACAATGTGAAGTACCAAAACAACGTTGTAATGAAAAAATCTGTGGTGGTGGACGATGTTCTAGGCGTTCATATCCATTTTTAGAAGAATTAAATTTTGCTTGTGATTGCAGTGAATCAGATAAAACATTTCCAGAGAAAACTATGGATATTCGACGATCTGTTGGATGTGATCGAGGTACCTATTAATATTAATATTATTATTATTGGTAGTAGTAGTAGTAGCACTCATATTTAGGTTCTTCCTGTGGCATCGACTATTGGTTTGGCATGCTTGAGCTCGATCACCGTGGGATAATAGTTTAAACATGATTGTTTGAAGTCCGCAGCCCCAGTTTCTCGTTTCACTCCATTTAATAATCACATCTTCTATTTTGAAGGATTCAGAGCTGTAACACAGATTGAATTCACTTATTATTGTTTGTTTAAATCGTCCCATCGATGCTAAGCAGTGCAACTGGTCAGTCTCTTATTGAATTATATGTGCATAATGTGCGTATTGCCTCGATATTACCTTAATAGTTATTAGTAGTAGTATGATAGTTTGTAGAATAGCTACAATTAGTGTTAGTTTTCTCTTATTTTAAATCACGAACTGATCTTAATTAGACCACGTTTGAAAGACTGGAAGCATTGGATAACTGTTTCTCATTAGAACTCTAAAAGTATATATCTTGAAGCTAGTCACTAGTGAGCACATAGTTATGATCATATCAGATGGATTTATGAAGATTATAGAGTTTACACAGTTCAAATTACAAACTGAAATTCTAGTGGGAAATTGTAACCAGTGAAGTTCAATCTCTGTCAGACGTGAGAAGGTCATCCAATAAATGGGAGGTGCACCGTTGATTGAAGTAAGGTATGTATACCATTAGATACCTGGCGTTCGGATGTGAGACCGAAGGTTCTGAGTTCGATCCCTGGTGGTGGGATCGTTGGAGGGCACAGTTGAATAGTCTTACTATGAAATCCAGCCATCTTAAGAGACTCCTTACGAAAGGTCTCTCTAAGATAACATGCATGTATCTTTAGGGGTCTTTTCATACATTGTCATTGCCATGTTTTACAGTTTACCTTAAAAGTGTTCCATCTTTCTTGTTGTTTTGTTTCTATCCTCCTTTGATTAGATGCTCCAATCCTTGAAATGGATGGTGATATGGTATATGTAATTGATTTTGAAGAACAAATCAATAAATTAATAACACATACAGATGATATTAGTTTACAATTTAAAACAGAAACTACACTCTATGGACAATCGGATCATTTACCATTATTCTATTCTGTTTCACGAGCTGATAAATCATATTTCCGTGTAGATTTAGTCAATGGACAAATACGTGTTCAAACAAATATTAATCATAAAGGAAAATCTAATGAATACGAAGTAGAGTTTTTTGATGTTTTATTCATTGAATGTACCTTCTTTTTTTTTAACGAAGATGGTTCGATTTTCATCGACTTAATCATAGACTGACATCTGCTGAAGGTGTCGAGTGAAAATCAGGAAGTACTGAACAATTATTTCATTCTAGTATAAGAATCTTTAGTAGTGTGTATCAATGGCCATACAAAGGAGAAGATCTAGGACCTTAAGGTTCTGAGTTTCATTGGTACAACTCGAGTTCCAATCAATTGATGATACTAACGGTCGAGGATTTTCCTCAAAAAACTAATTATCTGAAGCTTGATTCGTGGTGAGGTATTGGATGCAAATTACTGAAGAGTCCCATACTAGGACAAAATAGTTGTTCGGTAATTACTGGTTCTCAATAGTACCCTAAGTTAGATCAATGTTTTACAAGTGTTACCAAAAGTCGCCCAGTCTCCAAAATAAATAGTTTATCAGTTTTGTTCAATGTGGACTGTCAATATCAAATGAAGTTTTACTAAGAAAGTAAAGAGCACTAGAGAGTTGGTTTTTGTATTATTTCAAAACTGTTTAGTAATTTCTACTTGTAACCTGATCAATAGTTAAAATCACAGTATGATGTATGCTACTTATATCGACATAAGTAGTAGATAACGCCAGTCAGGAATAGAATGTCTGACAGCAGAAGGTTGAGAAGATCGAAGAGGAAAGAACGGGAATTGTGAAGGTAGTTGGTATGGAAACGTGAGAACAATGAAGTATGAGGCAATTAATGAACATTTTGCAAATGAAGTATTGGAGTATGATAATTTTGTGCTAAATGTAATCAGTTGTCCTCACCTGTGTTCTGATTTACTAGAACAGGACCTTTAATTTTACTATTTAGTTAAGAGTTTTGAATGGAAGTTAGATATTGGCTAGAAATGGGAGAATATCAGATAAATATTTTCTCTTATTTGAGACTAATTCGATAGATGTATAAGCTAGTGGCTTAATGGAATCAGAGTTCACTGGATAACACGGGCGTTTGAAGTAAATTGTACTAGGTTCCAGTCTCAATATTCACATGGCCATTGAGATGATACGGCCGAAGGTGTGGAGAGTCAGCTCTCCCTCTCCAAATGCTCTCATATAGCCACGCGTATATAGCCTCTACCAGGGAAGTCATACTCAATACCTTCTCGCACCACGGGTGTTTTTTACTAAATCGAGAGGACGAAAAGTGAATGTCCGGTGCTTTAACCGAATTCGTGGACATGGCAGGTCTACTTAAGGGAGATAGAAATCCATGATTTAAAACCAACAGTGAACGTGAGCTCCAGAATTCTAAGGAAATAAATGATATATGAACCTATTTTTGGTCACTGGTTACCATGAGACTGCATCTCCTGACGTTACTCCCCTGCCTTGTAGACTAAACTCATAGGTCGAAGGATTCGTGCGTGGCCCCCTAAGAAAACCACTTGCCTTAGTCTGGGCACCCGGGCAGTATCATAGTCTATGCACAAATCAGGTGACTTGTGTGCCGTATATGTATTTAGTGCCCCTTTGTATCAACATTTATGCGGCTCACAAGCCCCAAATAGAATGAAACGTCCATTTTGGATTTCATTGTTAACCATTGTCTTATTTTAATGAAAATTTTCAATGTTCTCCGTAGTTTTCTTTTCCTAATGGATTTTCTCTCTTCTCTATTCATTCCTCATAGGAATTCTTTCTTCCTAGTTCTACATTAAATGATAATCGTTGGCATACATTACATATTGCACGTCGTGCTGATTATATTGTCATCTCTGTTGATAGAGCTTCAATAACTGGTAAGTCAATTGAATGTATATAGTATATTATATATGAACAAAGTAACTATTATTAAGAGTAATCAATCTACAACGTTTTATAACTTATTGTCATACCCACATACAACTGATATACTATAGTGCCATATTCATCTTCTCGAACAGTGTTCCATCCTTCAGGTCAGAAATGATCATGAATAATGAAGTATATAAGGAATTGACTCAATGAAGTACTATCACACATTTGATTCAACACCATTCATAGTTCCTTGCAGTAACTCATTATCTGCATAAAATGGTAATACTTCCAAAAATATATCTAAACAGTGATTAACTGGTGAATCTTTACAGCCAGTTATTACCTACTTACTTACTTACTTACGCCTGTTACTCCTAATGGAGCATAGGCCGCCGACCAGCATTCTCTAACCCACTCTGTTCTGGGCCTTCCTTTCTAGTTCTATCCAACTCTTGTTCATTCTTCTCATGTCTGTCTCCATTTCTCTGAGTAATGTGTTCTTTGATCTTCCTCTTCTCCTTTTGCCTTCAAGATTCCATGTGAGGGCTTGTTTATCGCCAGTTATACTTCCACAAAATCTCCTTTCATTGCTAAATGAATTCTTTATCTGAATTCTGAAGTAATCAGTTGTATTTCATCCAGTGAAGCAAGAACTTCCACAAACTATTATAGTGTTTACTCGTTCAGTTTCTTAATAATTCAGTTCATAATAGGCTTTAGATATTCTCTGAAGGTACGTAAGTAAGTACACATATATACATACACACTTACACACACACTTATTTGGAAGAATAACAAGTTTATTGAGAGACAAATCTTTTCTTAACACTTGACAACATGATTGACAGTCACTTAAAACTATCTTAGTTCGTATTCGAAATGTGAATGATATAATTTTAATGGCTGAATTCATGAGTTAATCTAAGTTAGACCACTATTGGGACCGTTTCGTCCTAGTATGAGACTCTTCAGCAGCAGTGCACATCCACGATCTCACATGCAAGAATCAACCTCAAGACATTTGGTCTCTCGTGAGAATACTTAATCTTTAGACCACTGAGCCGAGATTCGACGGTATTATTGTCTAAATTCCATCAATCCATGATCTTGCACAGCTTTTTACGATCGTGGATGCACACTGACACTGAAGAGTCTCGAACTAGGACGAAACGGCCATCCAGTTCTTCAAGATTTTAAATGATGGTCTAGCTTAGATCGACCCATGAATTCACAAATCCCCATTTCAATAATGATATAATGGTCACCATTAATTTTTTTTTTTGATAAATCTACTTTTGACTATGCTGACAATCCATTTTCAGTCTGTTTTCAATTTATCTTCTCTTGAAAAAAACATTTTTGCAGGTATACTTTTAATTGATACACCTTTAAGAGGTATGCAATGGTGGATAGTTGATAAGATAAAAGAGGGTGTGAAAAAAAACATTTCTTAATTTACTATTCACTTGGTGGTTAGAACACCTACAAATATAAACTGTAGATAACTGTAATCATTTTTTTTCCTTTTTTTGTTTTGTTAACATGAGATCATGAACCGATTGATGTTAGACCGCTAATGAAAACTTGGAAGCACTGTATGGCCGTTTCATCCTATTATGGGTGAGCATCCACGATCTCGTACCAAAGGGACTCGAACTCAAGACCCTCGGTCTCGTGCACTAACGTTTAACACTGCTAGATGTCAACTCAGTGGTTTACAGGTTAATCGCTCGAGCGTGGGAGCAAAGGCTCTGATTTCGAAACCCGCGAGTGGGATCGTGGATGCACATCGCTGATGAGTTCCACAAAAGGACGAAACGGCCGTCCAGTGCTTTTAAGTTTTCAATGGTGGTCTAACATCAATCGGTTCATGATCTCAATCAGAAAATATATTGTAGAATGAGATATCTACTTAATCTTATCTTTGGTAACATTGAATGATGGAAGTTTAACTAGTGTACCAGTGTCCATCTCACTAGTAAATCATGTTTCTTAGATGAACTACACATCTTTTGTATACTTACAAGTGATTTTATGTGCATTCATAACAATTTAGTAAGTAAAATGATATAAACCATTTGATTGTGTTGTGTTAAGTGTTGATCTTTCACTTGAAATACTCCATTGTGTTATGACTCGTATAACAATCGTTATTGTATATGAAACGTGCAATGATACAGAAAATACGTACGAGCAGTCTTGGGTGCTATTCGGTCCTTCCTATCTGTCTAGCCCAGCCAGTTGAGTTCAGAACACAAATAACAGCCTCGGCAATATGAATCATTATTTACAAACACACTGGGTTTTTTATACAAACCAAAGTAATCAATAAACTGATTATAACTCAAGAATCGTATGATCATAAATCAAAGATCAAAATAAAGCTCATGATAAGAGAAAACGAATATGAATAATTTAGTTACGTAACAACTGTACAATAAGAAATAGGCATAATACATTGGTCGATAATAGACCTCAGATTTACGATTCATAATTCACCAGGGGATATAACACCTCCCCTTTTTGAGAAATCCGGAGTTGACATCCGGATTTTAAATTTCTCGAATTCACCCTCCCCCACGAAAGATTGTTGGATCCTCATGTACCCAAGTTACCGTTATTGTGACATTATTTAAAACACATTCGTCGTATTTAACAGAGAATCCACCAGAACTGATCAGATCGTGAGGATCGACGACATTCAATTTGAGGTCACCAGCTTTCGATTCTTGTGAAACAGTTTCCTTGAATTTACTCGGAACCTCATTAGTAGATAATGAATCATTAGGATAATCAGTATCTATGAAAGTTGTATTGGATTCTTGATTATCATTTAATGCATCCGATATTTTTCTCCCATTTTTATAAGAGATTTGAACTGGAACATATGAATCAGCAAAATAATCGGGATCTGGCAGAACAATTAGATAATCTTGATCATTAGATTCATAAAAAAACTTTTTTGCATCATGACTGGTTTGATTTGGCGCCACTGTATTCAATATACTGCCCGATTTGTTCCCCGTTTCTTCGTGGGCGGGTACTACAGTAATTCCATGAGCATTTAGCAAAACATTGTCTTTCTGTAAACAGGTTGATCCACTGTTTGCACGTCCGTTTTCGGGGTTAATAGGACTTGGACCGTGTATAGAGCATGTCTCTGAAACAGACAGTACCGGACTATTGGGCTGATCATGTAGGACTGCTACTGCTCCATTTAAATTACTGTTTTTCGCGGATTCATTGAGGCTTTCCTCTGCATATTCATTTGTTCTGTAATCGACTTCCAGTTCTGTACGCAATTTAGAAATCAATGCGTCAACTTCCGTTGCACCCCCAAAGCATGGGTGATTCAGCAGCGTCGCGTGTAACTTGTCAATGAAATCCAACTGACTCTTTTTAAAACGCTGCTCTTGTCTCTGAATTAGCAACTGAAATTGATCGGAAGTTAAAGCCATTTTTTTACCCTGTCGTCAGTTGTTATATCGTATGGGCCCGTAATATATATGAACGTGCAATTAGAGAGGAGTGGATTTTACTGATCGGATGCAAATGATACTTGAAATACGCACGAACAGTATTGGGTTGCTGTATTTTTTTCCAGAATCCCCGTCGCCACTGTTATGACTTGTGGTTTGAACGCTATATTCAGATCCTAAGCTATTCGGATAACCCCAGGCTAGCACTACTCAGCGACTTGAAAGACCAGTAAGAAGACACGAGTAACAGAGAAATCACTTTACTACAAGGTTCGATTATGTACAGAAAAAACAGGGGTTTTATAGTAATTAGAAAGACCTTGAGATTCCATAGTAGCAATATGTTAACAGCCAATCAGGACCTTGTTATTTTAGTAGCATAGCTTCTAACTGATCGCTGATTGGTTGGTCTCTTTATGAGCCTCTCTGGAGGCTCTGATAGAGTTTATTGTATGCCGATCTAACAATTGTCATCATCTAAATACAAGGTCTATTCATAAACGTCATTTTCATTGTGTTGTTTGATAAGTCAACCAGCTACAACGTAGGACCAGGTACGTATATGCATCGGTTCAAGTTGTTACATCTCATTAGCACAACAAGATGAACATCAATAGTAGTAGTAGTAGTAGTAGCTAACATGAAATACTATCTTATAAAAGGTGGTTTTCAATGGCTTGAATCGTCATATGTGACTAAATAACCTGTGTAATGCTAATGAATGCTACACATTACAGCGATGCCCATACAAATTCAGTAGTGATTATCTTTGAGTTATTGACACGTAAATCGATCACGCTAGATCATCTTGTCAACTCATAAAGACCTAGTACACCTTACCCAAAAAAAATTTTCTTGTTGCCGACATCTGAACTAAATATAAATCGAATGGAACTAGAACGATGCAAAGACAATAGAATCTAGGATGAAAAAGACCCAGTTAAACAATCTAACTTCCATGAATATTTTGACCAATGTAAAAAGGTGATTAACATGAGGATAATATACCTTACATTTTATAATCTTAAACAATTAACATCAGCTGTTTACAACTAACAAAGCAAAACCATATGTGTGGTTTCATTGTAACAAACAAACTTATATGCAGTTCATATTTTAAGTCATTCATAACATCAACTATTCACACATCTATCTGCCTTTATATGGTTGCTTACTCGTATCATCCCTCATGGTGGAGCATAGGCTACCCACCAGCATTCTCTATTCAATTCTGTACTGAACAATCCTTTCCAGTTCATTCCAGTTACTATTCATCCTGTTAATGTCTGCTTTCGATTTCCGTCGCTTACCTGGTGATGCAGTCTGATGATTTCTGCAATGTACATATATATATTCATATAACTAACATTTCATCATTGTGGGAAGTCGTGGAAACCGTAGTATTCTAACAGTTGTATTCACCAGTCAATCTAAGCTAAATTATCGATGAACACTTCTGAAGAGTCCCATACTAGGACGAAACAACCATCAAGTACTTCTAGGCTTTCAATACTGGTTCAACTTAGATCGACTGGTGAATTCAACTGTTAAAAAACTGAAATTTTGCCGAATTATGTCATCATATAATTATTATTTTTATTCTGTGTAATTCAATGCCTCCACCAAATACTCTATTACAAATGTTACATGTAGTCTTGGTAATGTTTCATTTTAGACAATTACATTCAATACTGGTGCTATCCTATTGATTCTACTCTCTATTTCTGTCCCTCTCTCCCTCCCTCACTCCCTCACTCCTCCCTCCCTATCTCACTCAACCATCCCCCACCCACTCACTCGCACTCTCTCTACATATAATATTCATCTAATACAATAATATTTCTCCCTCCCTCTCTTCCTCAGTTAATCCCACACCCACTCCTCCATCCACCCACCTACTCACCTATACTCCCTCTACATATAATATTCACTTAATATTTCTTTTTTATCTTATTTATAAACCTTATTGTTATTAAAAATAACAATTTATTTTATTTCTTAGAACGATTCAATATCTGTGAGTAGCAACCAATCAACCAACCAACCATCCAATCAATTAAAGATTATGCTACTCTAGTTTGTTTTGGATTAATCATTCCCTTTCTTTTTGGTTACTGTTTTTGTTGTTGTTGCTGTGATTGTGTTTGGTTGTTGTTGATTTTGGATAACCTTTGAAATTGTTCTAACATATTTTATCCTAATTAATTGGGGGATACTGATACTGATTGTTTGTTTGAATGTTGAAATGGTTTTGGTTTTGGCGCTAATTTGATTTTGCTGTAGAACTGCTTATTTAACTTATGATCAGAGTAATCATAAGAGTAGTATGTGTATATGCATATGTATGTATGATCTTAAGTTGAATTCTGTATCAATGATGATATTAAGAAAGTAATAATGTAATTTAGTAGTAGAATGTATGAGTCATTTAAAGCTAGACCACCATGGAAAACCTGGAAGCATTCGATGGTCGTTTCGTCCTGGTATGGGACTCCTCAGTAGTGCACGTCCACGATCCCACACATGAGATTTGAACCTAGGACATTCGTCCTCGTGTGCAAGCGCTTAACTTCTAGATCGCTGAGCTTTTAACCAACGGTGTTAGTATCTAACTTTAACTATTTCACGAAACTGCGTCACCGTACACCATTATTTTCAGTGAGTTACTACCTCATAGCAGACTGATCACGGCTTCTCACTAGAAATCTAGGAAATACCTCTTGAAGCCAGTCACTAGTAACCAAATGTTGATTATTATCAGAAAGGGGTTTATTGGAGATTGAAATAATGTAATAGTTGAATTCATAAGTCCTGGTTTCGAATCCTGGAAGCGAGATCGTGAATGTGCAGTACTGAGGAGTCCCATACCGGGATGAAATGCCTGTTGAATTCTTCTAGGTTTTCAATGGTGGTCTAGCTTAGATCAACTCATGAATTCGACTATTAAAATTTTCAATCACGCATTCAATGTAACTAGTTACACTGGAACATTCCAAATATACAAAGACGCTGGAACTTTTAAGTCTGTTTGAAATGTTTCATTTTGTTTGTGTAAACATGCAAAACTTAGACTATAATCAGTATAGAGCAAATGATGATGGACAAGCTAATTGTAATCTAAACACATGAACATTGGTACAAGAAGGTATCAAATATATATATGCCTCACACTTCATCATTCCAGTTGTTTGGTGGATAGAATACTGCCAAAGCTAACTATAAACAGTGATATCATTTTTTTATATAGTTGAGCTCATGAATCGATTGAAGCTAGATTACCATTGAAAATTTGGAAGCACTAGACAACCGTTTCGTCCTATTGTGGGACTCCTCAGTGACAGTGCGTATTCACGATCCCACCTCGTGAGATTCGAACTTAGGACCTATATAAAATTACTAAAATCTTTACAAAACTCCTTTCTGATAATGATATTTGTTTTTGTTGATTTCCTTTGTTCCTTCATTGAATTAGTTATTTTAATTTCCTTTTAGAATAAGAAACTCAGTATATTGCTTTGATATCATTTTTTATAGTTTCCTAGTTTGTTTCCAGTCTAATTAACACAAGAATATACCGTTTTACTTAATGTGTAAATACAAAGTTATTTGGGATCATCTACTTGTGTGTGTGTGTGTGTGTTTCTCTGTGGCGGTTGTTTGGTTACTACTGATAGTTTGAGTTGTTTATCCTTAACAGCTAAACCAACCTGCTTTATTTTCTTAATTTTTAAAACAGTTTTTTCTTTCCTAATGCTATAACTTGAAATAACTTTTTTTTTCTTTTAAATTATTAACTAGAATTTAAATTGGACTAAAAGTGTAGGGTTATCCAGAATGGAATGATTCTTGTCCATACAGAACTCTAATTTGATAAATTAAGCTTCTATAATAGCCAATAGATTTCAGGCATGGATTTGATAGAATACATAACTGAATTTTGTAAAAGAATATCAAAGGATAAATCTAAAGTAGAACATCTTTAAATTTGCTAAGTAGTATGGTGTATGCTACTGATGTCAACAGTTATAAGTAGTATATATCATCAATTGAAAGTGAAATGTCTAGAGATAAAAGATTAAAAATATTAAATATAAGAGAACAAGAACAGGCAATGATTGGTGTGGAAATGCAGGAATAATGAATTCCCAGATGATTGATTGATATTTTGCAAATGAAGTATTATTCTTCCCACTTACAATCTCTTTCACTACAGTAGTATCAAAGAGACTTACTACCCGAAGTTTGTGCTGATGATGTCGTTCAGAAGGACGATGAAAGCTTCACAACCGAACCATCCAGCCCAGAGAACAAACCTACATCATGAGACTTACATCCACCATTTCATTGATATCAAGTTAATGAAACAACAGTATATAATGATTATTTAGTCTGTTCATTAATTTGTTGTACACTCATGATATTCAAGATCTGAACAGTTTCTTTGTTAACGTACGAAATTCAAGAGATCTATTCGATACTTCGTAGTACAGTTATTTGACTTAACTACAATATGAAACTATAGTCATGTGGATATTGCTAGTTTAATTGAATCTGAGTTGTTTACCATGACCCTTACCCTTTTTCCTACATGATGTTTATAAGAATGTTATTTTTTTTTAAAAATAAATAAACACAAATTCACTTGGTATGGTATACTTAAATCCTTCCATTAATTTTTAGGACTGCAACTGGTCAGTCTCTTATTTTCATTTTTGCATACTGTATGTATTGTCTTGATATTGCCTTAGCTCACAAGGGTTCTAAACAAAGATAGATCGTGGCCAGCAGTGGAATCCAGGACACGTGTTTCGTCCTATTCGGGACTCATCGGATAGATGTACCTACATATCACAGTTGATGTTCACTCTAAACAAAATGGGCGTCCTGTATTCCACTGTTAGTCACTATCTATCACATATGTAGATTGTAGTTTGCATTATGAATTGATCTTAGATAGACAAGAATCAATGGATATGTGTTTCGCCTTTGTATAAGACCACTCAACAGTGCCCTTCCACGATCTCACCATTAAGGATCGAACTCTGGGCCAGTCTCGTGTATGAATGGTCGACATGGTTAACTTCAGTTAATCAGTGATATCTCACAACCATCTTCCACTATATTCATTGGATAACAACTGCCTGACACTCAATATGGGTATGGTTGGGTGGTCACGACTTCTAATGAGAACTTCAGAATTACCTCTTGAAGTCGGTCACTAGAAAGGACATGACAAATTACTACAAAGTGTTTATAGATCTTAGATAGGGAAACACTAAAAGTAGGAAGCATTGGTTAGTTGTTTCGTTCTATTATGGGACTTTTTATTAGTACACATTAACATTCACATGAAGAACCCAACTGAGGATCATCACGTCTAATGGCGAACGCATAGGCTTTAAACAGTTGAGACCACATCCAGTGATTTACAGACCTAACTTTAATCGTTTCGTAATAATACTCTCAATTCATTGTCCAAAACCCACAATGTCATTGTAGTAACTGGATATTATTAACATCGATCAATGAGTAAACTATGTCTAAGACCAAAAAGTATGAGCCTGTCTGAACATGATAAAAAAGAAAGTTCAATTGTAGACCTTTTGAAGATTATCAAGGAGTCCCTCACTATATTATTCCGTAAACTAGGTCAGATGTTACGCACAACCAACACAAGTCAGCTTGTACTGCGGAAACATGTTTTGTGTATCTATGTTTATATAAGTTGGTGTATGATTAAGTAGTTATTTGTGTGATGTGGTCATATGGTGTGATCCTCAGCACATCAATATGTATTGTATTATTTAGTCATCTAGTCTAGTCAATTATGTACAATTTTAAGCAAGATAAACCCAACTATTCCGCGCAAGAAGATTAAAACTATTTGGGAAACTTCATTTCTGAAAGTCTCATTATTGTGTTAACAACTCACTACAAGCAAAGATGGATAGTGGCTAGCGGTGGAATCCAGGACGAGGGTTTTGTCCTATCTGGGACTCGTCAGTTGGATATACCTGCATCTCAGACTGACCAGTTGCAGTTCTAAACATCAATGGGACGATTAAAAAAAAAACAATACTAAGTTGATAGTAGGTGTCATTACCAAGACTTGATTTGATAATTTTGAATAAATTGAGCATTGGGTAGATTGTTATAAATAAATTATATATTTGTAATATCCCAATGAGTAGAAAAATTAGATTTTCTGACGTTTCGTGACTCAGTGTAAGCCACTTCTTCAGAGAATAAATAACCAAATTAATATTAATCCAAGTTTAAATAGTACAACGGAACAATCAAAGAATATTAGGTGATCAATCAAAAACCGGTCTGAATAAATCAATGTCACGTCATTTCATTTCGTTCAAAGTGATTCATAAGGGATATGTATGTAATTTTGTGTGTATGTATGCATTGTTAATGACGAAAAATGTGTGACCTTTGTAATGACAAAGGATAGAGTTTAATACTAAGTTGAATTTGAACTTCACCCCATTGCACAAGCAAGTGGCTATCAGGACTCAGTGGCCAAGTGGATAAGACGATGGGGTTTGAAGTGAAAGATACTGGGTTCGAGTACCAGAGTGAACATCAACTCTGAGATGCAGGTACATCCAACTGACGAGTCCCAAATAGGTCGAATCGCTCGTCAAACTTGATTCCACTGCTAGCCACTATCCATCTCTGCTTATAATGCTTGTAAATTAAGGCAATATACAGACAATACGCACAGTGTGTACATATGCCAATAAGAGACCGACCAGTTGCAGTTCTTAACATCAATGGGAAGATTCAAACAAACAATACTAAGTTGAATTTAAACTCACAATAAATAGATCGTGATATGTAAAAAGGAGTGTTTCACTTATTTATTATAGCTCATCTACACTTACATATCACTTACCATGCAATCTTAGGTTTGTTATTAGGTTTCATCAAATCATTTGTAGTTTTTCGCATACTAAAAAATTCCTTATCTTGTCGTATAAGATACATGATATTTCATTTTACTATAAAGTGTTCAGCAAACAAGCCATGTAGTTTTGCAATGCAGATTTTAACTACTGATAAACAAAAATAAGTAGTTGAAGTTTTTTACAAAAAATTAGCCAATGTGTTTGTCATTGGTTATTTGATCGTTCAAATAAGTTCAAGTACGATATTAACTTTTCCATTTTTACCTCTTTTTCATTAAACAGGGAAAATTCCTTTACTTGATCCTCATGATACATTTCAATTAATAGCTCAACAAATTTATTTAGGAAGTGCTGGTCCACCAAATTTTGGTTATTATCAAGATATTGATACAAAGAAAATTATGTTACCACCGGGACCAAGATTTATTGGTGAATTTAGAAATTTTTATTGGAATCAATATGATTTAATTGGTACAAAATTATTTCCAACAAAATATACTACACATTTATTAAATCCACCATCTATAAGACATAAATTTCCTATATGGCCAAGACAACAAACATATGCAATTACATGTAAATCTGGTCTAATCTATGCTCATATGAATAAACCTATAACAATGAAAAATGGTGGAGATACATGGTTAATTGAATTTAAAACAAATTATGATGGAATATTGTTCAGGGTAAATCTATTTTTAATGTTTTTTTTTTGTTAAAATAAGAATGATTGTATTATGGTTAGTTTTTTGATGTTGGTTTGTTCTCTGAGTTGTATGATTTGGTAGTGGAGCTTTCATCGTTCTTCCGAACGACATCATCAGCACAAACTTCAGGTAGAAGTGAATTATTTGAGTTTCTCCACATGTAATTCACAGCTTGTCCTGTGCACCTCGATGTTGATTAGTTCTTATTGACCTTAAATCTATCATTGTTTATGGTTAGATTTTTTGTGAATGGTAGAATGATATAGACCAAAATAGTGACATTACAGATGATCGTTGAACACTTAGTTGAGGGGAACTTGTCATTATACATTAACTTCATTTAAAGTGAGGAGCAGAGTTAGAGAAGGTTGGTTACTATCTCCCCCTTCCTCTTACTTATGGTGATTGACTGGATTATAAAGACATTGACATCTGAAGGAAAGCACGGAATACAATCGACAGCTAGGAATTAATTAGAAGATTTGAACTTCGCAGATGACGTGTTCGGAATAAATACAGATGAACACAACTAGTGTAGCAGCAACCTCTGCATTAATAGTCCTCAATATACACAAAGGAAAAAGTAAAATTCTCAAATACAACACGGAGAACATTAACCCAGTCACGCTTGATAGAGAAACTCTGGAAGAAGTGGAAACATTCACGTACCTGGGAAGCATCATTGATAACCAAGGAGGATCTGATGCAGATGTAAAGGCCAGAATCGGCAAAGCGAGGGCAGTATTTCTACAATTGGAGAACATTTGGAACTCAAAACAACTGTCAACTAACTTCAAAGTGACAATCTTCAATACAAACGTCAGGACAATCCTACTGAACGCAGCTGAAACGTGGAGAACTACTACATCCATTGTCAAGAAGGTACAAGTATTTATTAACAGTTGTCTACGTAAAATACTCAACATTCATTAGCCGGATACCATCATCAACAGCGTTTTATGGGAGAGTACAAATCAGCTTCCAGCTGAAGTGGAAGTGGATAGGACATACATTAAGGGAATCACCAATGTGCATCACTTGGCAAGCACTAACATGGAATCCGTAAGGGAAGCGGAGAAGAGGAAGACCAAAGAACACATTACGCCGGGAAATAGAAGCAGATATGAAAAGTATAAATAACAACGGGGAAGGATTGCCTAGGACATGGTTGGATGGAGAATACTGTTGGAGATTATTTTATAAAATTTCTTGAATTATGTAAAAGAGAATTGTTTTTTTTAAAATCAGATTTTGATTATGGTCATGTTATCATTTGAAGCGATTGAAAGTGTAGATAGGAATGACTATGTTACAAAACTGTGTTAAAGTTATCGTAAACAACCAGGGCATATTTATGTGTTGTTCTCGATCCGTTATTTGTGTTTTCGAGTATAAACTGTTTCATAGAGTTTCAAATAGGATTTGAACAGCTATTCTATCCACAGTGTATTTCCATGATCCCTTAAATGATATCATATTCATGGTGTGGTGTAGTCTACTTATATCCACATAATTAGTATATGGTGATGATCAGGCTTAGGTTGTATTTTGGCAGAAGATCAATAAGGAAAGAATCGGAACGAAGCGCAATCGGTATGTAAATGCATGAACAATGAAATCAGAGAAGATGGACTCATATTTGCATAAGGAATGGGACAATTGATTGTTATCTTGCAAATTAACTGTATGCTGTATGGTTATCAGATTTTAGTGAGATAGTTTGTAAATAGATGAAATTCCTAAATTCTGTAAGAAGACTTTTAGTTCTAACAAATTAAGAATATAATAGTTGAATTCATCAATCAAATGATGTTAGACCATCATGTAAAACCTGGAAACACACTGGACGGCCGTGTCGTCCTACTATGGAACTTCTCAGTGACAATGAGCATCCACGATCCTTCTCGTCAGATTTTATGTTTTCTGTAGCAGTTAATAAGTTGTTCCTCTCCGTTCATTTGGATTTTATATTACTATTGTTTTGTTCTTTGTCTTACAGGCTCGTGATATCAATAATCCTAGTGGAATACACATAACAGCTATGATTCTTAGTGGTCGTATACATATTATCTATTCAATTCATGATCAACAAGGTGTTTATCAAATTACCTCTGGTCCAGGTGCTGATAATGTTGCTGATGGTAATTGGCATCGTCTTGCAATTACTCTACGAAAATATAATAAAGAAATTTTAGCCTATCTTGATGGTTATTCAAATGAGGTAGGTTAAATCTTTCGATGAAAATTTAAAGGATGAGTCAAACTACTCATAAGTAGCTAAATTCATTAAGACAAATTTTATTTGATATATGAAGGAATAGTTTTCCATTGTCTGAAAGATAATGCGTTTCAATTGTACTTCGAACCATGAATTGTATGGTTTACATAGAGAGCTGAGAAAAGTGAATAAAACACTTCACATACAGATAAAGTAATTAGCGAACAAGATTTGTAGCCTACTTCTACCTAAAGTTTCTGTTGATAGTGTTGTTCAAAAGAATGATGAAAGCTCCATCATTAAACCATTCACCTCAGAGGATGAAACTTCACTAAACGAAGGTGAATTAGTTTCATACTTTTGACCGAGAAATAAAATCTTGTGATATGTTTCCAATGTATAGGGTGTTTCATGAAGAGATTTGGATAAGTTCAAACTAAACAGCACAAGTTATATGGTGTTTCCCATTTTCAGATACATCAGTGGTTCATAAATAGAACGACATGAGTAATGATTGAATTCATGATTAATTCACATTGATTTCACCCAATATCCATAAATGATATGACGAACTCAGTTTCGTTGATGAATGAAACTTTTTCATAACTGACAAATAGTCTAAAGATGGTCCACCATAAATAATAATAATAATCGGACGGCCGTTTCATCCTAGTATGGGACTCGTCAGTGTTAGTGCGCATTTACGGGGCGGAATCGTGCGTGCGAAGTCTAGGATGCTCATCAATATATCCACGATCCTACCAAGGATCGAAATGAAACATTTAGGTCTCTCGGCGAACGCTTTTCACTTTTGGACAGCTGAGACGACATCAATTGTCTTGCGTATTTTACTTTATTCAGTTCAGGATATTGGGCAACCATTTTCTAATGTCTTCGGTGAGATGTTGCCTCACATCAAAGATAACTGAACTCCATTCGTTACATCTTCTCATGCTATGACAATTATTAGTACGGGATATTTATGAAGATCGTCTAATGTAATGCCTAACATCACAAATTGATCATAATATGATCTGAGAATCCTAGATTTGATCCTCAGTGGGCATTGCTGAAAAGTTCTATTCCAGGATGAAATAACTATCTAATGTTTCTTGGTTTTTCATGATTTTTTAACTGATGTCAGTTGTTGATGTAAGTAGTAAAATTCAACAATCTCCACAAACCCCTAATACTGAAAAAAGAAACTAAACGTTTTTCAATTAATTTTGTTTCTATAGTTGAACTCATTAGTCGATGTAAGCTAGACCACCATGGTATACTTGGAGATACTGAACATCCCTTCCATCCCAGAATGAGACACCTCAGCATTGTTCATCCATGATCTCGTACACTACATCCAAACCCCATTGAATGGTCTAGAAGTTAAGCGTTCGCGCTCAAGTTCGACAGTTCTACTTTCGGATTCTCAGTCAAAGATTGTAGATACACACTACCACTGAGGAGTTCCTTGATAGAATGAAATAACCGTCTAATGTTTCCATATTTTTCACTGTAATTTAACCTCATTCTGATTATAATCTTGTTTAATCAAATGATTTTCTTTCTTTTTTTGTTTTCTGTAAATAACCCCAAATCAAAACAGTATCTAATTGGTAAAAATCTACGTGTTGATTTATTATCACAATTTGATATATTCTTTGGTGGTATACCAGAACATGAATGGTTAATATTACTTAATTTATTACGTCGTTATTCTATACAATCATTAGAACGTAGTGAAGCTAAAGATGGACAACAACCATCATTAACTGGTTGTATTGGATCATTTAATATAAGAGTTAATAATTTCACTGATAATTTATTAAAATTATATGATAGTTATTTAACTGCATATCCAGCTAATGAATTAATACGTGGTTATTGTATGGGTAAGTTGAATAAATTCATTATATATATATATAAGTAGTATCATATTTTAATGTATAATGATTTCAATGTTTCAATGGTCAATGTAAGTTAATTACTTACTTAAACCTATTATGAGGGGTCGCTAATCCCCATATCCAACCGTCCTCCATTTTCCGGGGCTAGAGATCGATAGTATCTCCCGGAGGATAATAATTGTTACTGATGATGATCATGATGTTTTGTCACTTTAGGATACTTTTATACAGTTTGTTTAATGAATATATGAATTGAATGACTATGAACTGTTAGATAAACTAAATAGGAGATCAGTTGTACTGTATTAATATGTTCACTATCTTTAATGAATTCGATTTTAGTAACCTATTTCTAGTGACCTACTAATTTATATAATAAATTAGACTGTATCCAGGACGTGCATTTCATTCTACTTGATAATCGTTAAAAGGATTCTACTGATAGCTACCATCTATCTCTCTTTGTTACTTATTGGCAATATCGAGGCAATTTACACAGGATGCACATATACTAATACGAGATTGATTAAGATGATGAATGGAGGTGGTCAATAGGAAACCCTGGACCAGGGTTTCGTGGTACTTGGCACTCGTTAGCAAGGTGTACTTGTAATTTTAAGGGAACTGGTACTCCCTGACGGATTCGATTCCATAAGATAACAGAACAGCCTAACTTTTGATGAATTCTGAGTATGTTCTAAACAATAAAACTGAGAATAATACAAGTTTATAGACATAAAATGAGATTTTTTTGAACAAGATTGATGCATTATGAAATGTTGTCAAATGAATTTCATGTACTGATTAAACAGACCGTTCAAATGTTAATGAATCTTCCCATTGATGTTTAGGACTAAAATTGATCAGTTTCTTATTGGCATATGTGAATCTTGTGTGGATTTCCTTGATATTACTTTATTCATAAGCATTATAAGTAAAAATAGATAGTATCTCTGAGATGTAAGCGCATTCAGCTGACGAGTCCCAAATGAGACAAAACGCACATCTTGGATTTCCCTGTTAGCCACCATCCATCTCATTTTGTAATGTTGTTAATATTCGTTATATCAAAAAGTATTTTGATCACATAGGTCATTTGACAATCGAATTGGAAGATCTAACAGCCAATGTTGAACAGTAGAATTTTACTAATAACTGCATTATACTACTAAATTACTAAGAAAATCTATGTTGTATGCTCTTAGTTTACATCTGATTTTTTGGTAACTAATAAACACATTAAACACAATTACCTAAGATCATCTACGCTATTCAAGCCTTTTTTCTTCCAAACACGTTGAGTTACACAGATACCGCATGACTTGAGATTTGTAACTAGCTTACACATATTTTATGATCATAGGACAGTTCTTTAGATAAGATCAAATGGTCAATGATAATTAATCAAAATTTAAGTTTACTAGACAAGCTAAAAGTCATATGTAGTAAAATTCAAATACTTCACTTCTACCTGAAGTTTAGGCTGATAATGTTGTTCAGAAGAACAATGAAAGCTCCACGGTATAAGTGTCCAGCTCAGAGAACAAAACTTCACTTCAATCTTTAAATGAGTATTTGTTTAGGACTTGAACTTCAAGAGTATCTCAGCTATGCGGTTAGACACTTCAATAGAACAAAGTATACTCTAATATAGTTACATTAGACAAATGGTGGAGCTTTAGATAATGTAAATCAACTTAAATGAATCAATAATCAAGGACTACACAAATAAATACATTATCTATAACAAAAATATAAATCTACTTTTGAAACTCTTCAGGATTACCATCTAATTCCTTATAAAGTACTAGTTTTCTTCTTAATTGAATTGACCAACATTGGAATACACACTTTACATTCTATAGTTGAAAAATAAGGGAATTCTTACAAAGTGAACCTCTGGAGTCATTCTGAAGTTTATCTTTTGAATAAATCTACATTTTATAATTCATTCTCATAAACACTGTCTATATCTCTAATCAGTTTAATCTTAATGATTAGGGAAGGAATCCAACGCTGTAGAAATAAAAAGAAGAGTCATAAGGCTATCTGTTGGTTACAATGACGTCAGTGATCAATTTGAGTACTAATAGATTGATGAAATCAAGTAATCGATTACACATTTGTACGATTACATTTGGATGTATACGAAAGGTCACAAAGTTTACTTACAAAAATTTAAGCTACTTATAAGTAGTATACTTTCGACGTTATAAAATGTAGAACCATAAAAGGACATTTTTTTTAAAAATACACTAAATGGATGATATTTCCAGTGATATCTTCTCCAAATCCAGCTAGAAAACTCTTAATTGGGCATTGGTCATCCAATGACAGATGAATATCATCGAATCAATGATAAAAGTTTATGACTATTAATTGTTTTCTGTTTTTGTTATCTTTATTTACAGATTTAAAACGTTGCACACCATCTTATTGTCATCATGGTGGAACATGTCGACAAATATCTGATAGTGAAGTTCAATGTATATGCACTGGAACTGGTCATGAAGGACCTAGATGTGCAAATCCAATAACTGAATGTCCACCAGGTTACTGTAAAAATAATGGACGATGTAAAATAGTTAATGGTCAACCAGTATGTGATTGTTCTAGTACAGGTTATACTGGAACAATGTGTGAAATTAGTCCATGCAGTAGTGGAACATATTGTCATAATAATGGAAGGTGTTATATGATGGGTTCAGTTGCTGCTTGTGATTGTAAAGGGACTGGTTTCACTGGACCAAGATGTCTTGAATCAATTTGTACTCCAGGTTATTGTGGCTATGGAGGTGTATGTACGGTAGATCCACGTACACAACAACCAGTATGTAATTGTCGTGGAACTGGTTACACTGGACCACGTTGTGAAACTCGTATATGTCCTGTTAATTATTGTGAAAATTATGGTGAATGTAAAGTAGGTCCTGATGATCGTCCAACATGTGACTGTTCCAGAACTAATTATGCTGGTCCTACATGTAATATACCATTATGTCCGCCAAATTATTGTACTGGACATGGCATTTGTGTTGTACGTCAAAGAAATCCTACATGTGATTGTTATCCAGGCTATAGAGGACCACGATGTGAAATTGATGTATGTCCATCTAATTATTGTATGAATGGTGGTACATGTTATCCTGGTGCAGATAATCGACCACATTGTACGTGTCCAGTGAATTTTGAAGGGGAACAATGTGAAATGCGAAAATTATGCCCACCAGATTATTGTTTACATGGTGGACGATGTACCATGAATAGGGGTATACCAAAGTGTGATTGTTTAGGCACCGATTATAAAGGTACACAATGCGAAATACCTGAAACATGTCCAATTGGTTATTGTCAAAATAATGGTGTTTGTTCAGTGAAAAGTGGTAGTTATGTATGTGATTGTACTGGGACAGGATATCGCGGACGAACATGTACAGAGCCTATAACATGTCCACCAAATTATTGTAATAATGGTGGTGTTTGTTCAGTTCTACCTGGAAATGTTTATCGATGTGATTGTTCAATGACAGCAAGAACTGGACCGCAATGTGATTCCAGTAAGTGATTATACTGAAATAGTTGTTTTACTTATGTTTGTTAGCCATCGTGTAGCATAGGGCACTGATCAGGATCCTCAAAACTACTCTGTCCTGGGCACTTCTTTCCAGTTGTTTTCAAGTACCATTCATTATTTAGATATCTGCCTCCAATTACCGATGCAATATGTTCTTGGGTCAACATCTTTTCCTTTATTTTGGGGAGTTCCCGCTAGGACTTGGCATGTAATGCAGTTTGATGATTTCCCCAGTGTATATCCTAACCACCTTTAGCATATTTTCTTAATCTCTTCTTCAACGGGAAGATGGTTTGTTCTCTATCCCAGTATGTTGTTGTTGATTATAAACATCCAATGGATATGGATTATTTTACGTAGACAACTGTTTATTAATACCTATGTATCTTTTTAATGCTAGTTATGGTACTTACCATACTTATCTTGATTTGATGTACGAAACACTTAGGATATATAACTTTAGACTCTGTTATGATATGCTTTATGAAAACTTTTTGACAACTTAGTTAGTTGCTATTACCTTTCGTGGAGGAGCATACACCGCCAATTAGCATTCCCCATCTAACTCTGTACTAGGTAAACCATTCCAGTTGTTTCCAGTTGCTATTCATCCTTTTCATGTCTTCTTACAATTTCCAACGCATTATGTTCTTTGGCCTTCCTCTTTTCCGTTTACCTTCATGATTCCAAGTTAGTGCTTGTCTAGTGATGCAGTTTGATGATTTCCTCAATGTGTGTCCTATCCACTTACAACGTGTTTTTCCTAATTTCAGCTTCATCTGGAAGTTGGTTTGTTCTCTCCAACAGTAGGCTGTTGTTGATGGTATATTAGTCTAATAAACATTGAGTACCTTGCGTAGACATTTATTTGTAAATACGTGTGCTTTTTTGGTGATGGTTGTGGTAGTTCTTCACGTTTCATCTCCGTACAGTAGGACTGTCTTAACGTTCGTAATAAAGATCTGGTTTCTGATAAACATCCATTTACAAACTTTAAATGAAACTGAATATGGTACTATCAATTATGATCAATATAGAGTTGTCAGATCACATAAGTACGACATGATATGTTTAACAAAATGGGTAATAAATGAATCAAAATGGATCTGGGATTTGTAGAAGGAGAAAGGACACATTACATCATCAGCCTTACCACGGCCTTTGGGTTCGAACCCATTTTGATCACTCACTACAATAAGACTGAATCTCTTCTTGTTCCTTTAATAACTTGTGGATCAAACCTCTCCACATAAACCGCTTTCTTCATATAAAGCATTCGTGTAGTTTATAGTGAACTAGGCATTCCTCGATTTAATCTTCTTCATCTTTCTCCGAAACCTTGTTCTTCATCCGACGCCTACTAATTTTCTTCTTTTGTTTTCTTCTTCTTCTTCTTCTTAAATTACACAATATAGGTGCTCATGGTATTCATATTGGATATGAAAGAGATGGTTATCTTATTTATAATTTAATACCATCTATACGTACTATTGATGATAATGTTACATTTGGTTTTAAAACTTATATGAATTCTGGTACATTAGTTACATTTTTAACAACAGATGGAAAATATTGGGCTATTAAATTAGTAAGTTATATAATTTTTTTTTTGATGGTTGAATTCATAAGTCAATCTAAGCTAGACCACCATTGAAAACCTGGAAGCAATGAGCGGTTCTCTCGTCCTAATATGGGACTAGTCAGTAGGAGTGTGTATTCACAATCACGAGGTAAGGACTCGAACCTCAGTTGGAGACAGTCATCCACCTTAAACAATGAATGAAAGACTGCACAAGATCATGAATCGATTGAATTTATGCATTAACACAGCTGAATAACGATTCAGTAGTCTAAGTGTGAATCGTTCGAGTATGAGCCAGAAGGTCCTGGGTTCGAGTTCTGCGTTCGCGATCATAAATGAACACTCCCACCAACGACTCCCATACTAGGAAGAGAGAACCGTTCATTGCTTCCAGGCTTTCATTGGTGGTCTAGGATAGATTGGCTCGTGAATTCAACTATTAAAATTACTGCAATCTCCACAAAACATCATACTGATAATAATTATATGATTGTTTTAATCTTTACCAAGAATAAAAAGATTCTTCCAACCGGAAAGTTCTCGAGTCAGTTAGATTAAAATGGCTTTATACCTTATAGAATAAGATGATCATTTCCATAATGTGTTATCTAATCGTATATATCAATATCTTCATGTATTTCAGGAAACCTGATTAGGTCAATAATCAATAATCAATCGACATGGATAAAAATAGTAATCAATATGGTTAAGCCTATGATCTAGTTTAGATTTTCGTCTGTCTATTAGTTTTGAATACATTGGGTAGTATTATCATATTTGGTAAAAATTGATTTACGCTTAAGGAAAATATGTCTTACGTCGGTTACAAATATTGATATATTGATTTCTTCTCAATAGTTTCCATTAATTATAGAATTACCAAGAGATCAATGATGGTAATGTTAAGTGATTGGTAACAATGAAACTTATCTACTGAAGTAGTTAGGATATATTTGAAGTATTGGAATTGGTAACTGACCCAATAGTAAGCTAAAAAGATGTGTTATGGATGACCATAATAAAGATATTGTTAGTATAGGGTTGTGGAAATTATTAAGTTTTTGATTGAGATCATGAATTGATTGATGTTAAACCACCATTGAAAACCTCGAATCACTGGATGACCGTTACCTTCTAGTATGGGAATCCTCAGTGGTAGTGCTCATTCACAATCCCACACGCAGGGATTTGAACTCGGGACCTTCGGTTTCGTGTGAGAACACATGAACTATTAAGCTGAGCATTTTAATAAGTGTAAAGTTTCTAACTGAAATCTAAGGAGAAATTGTAGCTCGATAATAGGTACTCAATGTTTCAATGTTAGATGATTGACAGTGGATTTTATAAAATATCTCAGTCTGAAAGAGTATCAATCGAACTCTGAATAACTCAGATTTTTTTCTAAATCTTTCATCTTATAATTGTAACTGGTCAGTTTATTAGTATGTCTGTTATAACTTGTGGGCTTGTGCCCAATCAATATATGACGTAATGATACCGCCAGTTAGAGAACAGTGACTTATCGACTGGATCAATGACTCATAAACTCGTAAGAGCAATCTATAGTCCTTATCAATCCTTGTTTTGTTCTGCTACGCTGGATTTATTAGTTGAATGTCACTATATCTCAGTAAAAACAATAATCGAACTGAGACTAAAGTTTATTACGTTTCCCTTTAAATCCTATTTTGCTAGACACTGATCTAATGAATCTAGTCATACTGAAGCAGTCCTTTGAAAAGTGACTAATCAATAGTAGTTCTTAACATAGAAAGTGTGAAAATGCGAAACTTTACAAATCAGATTTGGATCCATTGTACAAGTCTATATCTATCAGAAATGATTAGTTTGCTAAATAACAGCTTATTGTTTGGAATGAAAAATATCGAACTTATTCATCAATGTGATAATTATTAAAACTGGGATCAAGGCTCATCTAGTTGGTGAGTTCTGCACAAAACGAAACCCACCTCCCTAATAACCACTAACCATTTCGGAGAAATTCGCTCAGGACGCATTTAATCCATTAGAGGGTTATCACTCGTGGTTCATCATATCAACAATGGCAAGGATGAATATCTATAAACCATATCATCATTAAATTCACTTAGTATTGTTTGTTTGAATCTTCCCATTGATGTGTTAGGTCTGCAACTGGTCAGTCCTCTAATCGGCATATGAGCATCCTGTGCGTATTGCCTCGATATTGCATTAATCCACAAGCATGGTAAGCAAAGACGGATAGTGGCTAGCATTTGATTCAAGTTTGACGCACGTTTCGTCCTATTTGGGACTCGTCAGCTGGATGTACCTGCATCTTAGAGTTGATGTGTCACTCTGGGATGGCGTTTGAAGTGAAAGTTACTGAGTTCGAGTTCCAGAGTGAACATCAACTCTGAGATGCAGGTGTATCCAGCTGACCAGTCCCAAATAGGACGATACGCGCGACCTGGATTCCACTGCTATTCACTATCCATCTTTGTTTACCATATTATCATTATTACTATTATTAAACAGTCCAATTCGCCAAATTTATAGTTAAGATCATGAGTCAATTGAGGCTAGACCACCATCGAAAACCTGGAAGCACTGGACGGCCGTTTCGTCCTATTATGGGACTCCTCAGCAGTGCGCATCCACGAAACCGCTCTCGCGAGATTCGAACCCAGGACCTACCAGTCTCGAGCCGGAGCCCTTAACCGATAGACCACTGAGCTGGCATCCAACGGTGTTAATGTCTAACCTCAACCAATCCATGAAATTGTGCAACCAACTTCCAATGTACTGAGGTAGATACCTGTCTCTACCTGACATGGATTAGCTCCACTGGCCACGACTTCTCACTAGAACTCCAGGAATTACCTCAAGGAGCCAGTCACTAGTGAGCATATGATCATTATTACAAGGGGGGTTTTTGTGGAGATTTATTATTTATTATTTATTTTTGATTTCTATTTTATAGCGTGATGGTCGTGTCGTTGTGGATACCGGTGGTAAAATTACACATGACTTCGGTATGCGTTCAAATGATGGAAATTATCATATTATAAATATTGAACGTAAAGGACGAACAATGATTGTTACACAAGATGGTGAAGTATTAAGATTATCATTACAAGGTATATGAATGAATAATATTGATAATCAATAATAGTTAACCAAACTGTAGAACCAAAAGTCTTTAGTTGCTTAGATCTTCTTATTGACGTTTACGACTGTTATTTACTCATCTGTTTTTGTAATATGTAAATCATGTATGGATTGTCTCAATATTGCAAGGATTGTAAAAAGAGATGGATGGTGGCTAGCAGTGGGATCGAGGACGCTAAGTGGATAACGAGATGTTGTTTGGAGCAGACTCTTCTGAGTCCTATTCCAAGAGTTAATACCAACTCCAGGATGAAAGTAAATCAAGCTGACGAGTCACAAATAGAAAGAAGCTCATGTTTGGATTCCACTGGTAGCCATCATCCATCTCTGCTTCAGAAAATCTCTATTGTTGATTGATAAGAACAATGTCCAAACATCTTTCAATCTAACACTGTCTGACACGGGTTCGAACTGTAAGTCTTACTGATGAGTGTCAACTAGCATAAACGCTAGATTCAAAGATTCAAAGTACCTCCAACCATTCAACATTGAAGTATATTTCCTGAGATGTTAAGTCACTTGGACTAAGAGTTATATTACAATTTGATCAACAGAAATGTATTCATAGTACTAAGATCAAGATTAAGGGTGATACTCTCTCACCTTCAACAACTATGTTTTGAAGCTATCAGGTATATTGTATTTGTGCATTATTAAATATTATAAAAGAATAGGCAAAGAGGGAACTATGTTGAGTGTAAGACAGAGATATCCTCGAGTGATGAGCGCTCAATACTACAAATTGACTGAAGTTAACAATGTTAAGTCACTGATGTGAACACAACGTAGTCGCTTCCAAGTCTCGCAGAATTGTAGATAAGCAGTTTCGTACTAGGACGAAATAGCTTCTCAATACTCTTTGATTTATAATATTGATCTAAATTGAAACTAGTCTTCTGATTAAAACTTACTGATAGACTATAAACAGAGATGGGTGGTGTCTAGTAGTAGAATTGAAGACACATGTTTCGTCTTAGTTGGGACTCATCAGCTATATACAGGTTTCATCTCAGAATTGATACTAACTCTAGGGATCGAATCTAGTATCATTCGCTTCAAACACCCCTACTGAGTTCACATAGCCATTAGCTTACACAATAAGATGTACATATTTCCAAATAGAGATAGAATAATTTCAGTTCCGAACATTAATAGGAAATTTCAAACAATCTGTTATATCTAGAGCTTTAGATTCTTCCTATGCTGCGTACTACTAGACTACTTGAACGATCGAACCCGCAACGTCGCAAGAAAGAAGACAGAAGACTATTAAGAATAATGTTATTTCCAACACAGTGTCAAATATAGTACAAAAATCACATGTATTTATAGTTTTTGGCTGAAAGTAAATCATCATTTTGGACAGCCGATAGGCACATAGGGGATCATTCTTGTTCATCCAATAGGGAATTTACACATCGACATTCTAGAATGTTCCTCTAGCGGTGATTGGATGGAATGTCTTCTGCTCTTTCTGGACTTCTTAAGGCTGCCAACGAGTCATCCTTATGCAATCGATCTATTTTATACTTTTTAACTTATCTGTTCTCACTTAATGATAAACTATTCATTCACTTTTTTTCTATTTTATAGATTTAGTTAATCCATATGATAATAGTCTCATTTACAATGCTATTCATTTAGCTGTAGATGAGAAAAAATCTGATATATTTCGTGGAGTAATTGGAGGTAGGTTGTTAAGGCTGATTTGTTTTCTTTTACCAAATTTGTTTTAAATTATTATGTGTCATGATACTAGGGATTGGATGTCGTGATGATCCAGTCGAGCTACATTACCTGGAACACCGGCTTTTCGGGGTTCCATCATGCCAATTAGATCGGTATAGGGGTTGTTTACCTTAGACAACCAGCATTTGAAGTGATTATTCAGTCCCCATATCAAAAGGAGGTCATAAACGATTGATTCTAAAAGTAATACATCTTACGGGTAATACAACATGGATTCCAGTCGCGGACGGTAACGTACTAGAATTACAAGGGTAACAGTTCTAAAACTACTTAAAGAAACTGTGACCAGACACAAACATTGTTTCTGTACGCTGTGGTCATGCTACCATGTTTTCAAGAATTCATAAGCCTCTGAATCGTGTTTGTTCCTTAATGTAAAGTTTGTTTTAGTCAATCAAACTATACTATATTGTTGAATCGGTTAAGATTAAGACGATGACACTAAAACTATGAAGGTTTAGAAGCCATTTCTCTGGTTTCAGTTGAATCGTATGCTAATTGTTGTCGAAATATACATTCCGTCAAATTCTCGTATAAAATCATCGATTTGAGCCACGTTAGAGAATAACGGAATAAGTCGAGTACGAGAAGGAATTTTGAGTACGTATATTTCTACCATCATTGATCCAGACGGAGAAACGAAGTGGCAGAAGCAAAGCAAAAGGAGACGAAATGACTTACAGCGGAGATACTAAGTGACTCAATATTTATATTCAGAGAAAATTAAAATTAGACATGTCATGAATAGGGTGAGCAATTAACATATATACGAACATATAAAAACAGTCAAGGTTAATAAGCGAATAGGTGACAATGGTCAAAATGTGGCTTGAGAAGAATGAATACATTGATCAATCCAGTAGCTCTTTGAGCTTGACATGGTATCAACTACTACATAGATGTTGTGTTCGTTCAACAATACTACATCTTTAATATCCATCTCCTTATCCAAAAGAATTTTTTTTTGTCATCCCTAAACCTAGTATCGACAATCATTTACCATGCAATCAGCTTGACTGTTTTGCCTTCATAAGAGACAACTGACTGATGAGATGATATACTGTGAGTGTAAAAACACTTTAAAAACTTATTTGTACTGATCCCAGGCATACCCCAGTAGTAAATCCATATGGTCTGTGTGATATGTGCTACTGTTGTTGACAGATATAAGTAGTATGTATCATCAGTCGAAAGCGAAATGCCTGGTGGAAGGAGGTTAAGAAGATCAAAGAATAGAGAACAAGGACAGTGAATAGTTGGTATGGAAATGAAGGAACAACAAAGTTTGAGACAATTGATGGAAATTTTGCAAATGAAGTATTGAACGTATGGTATTCACATATTAATAAATACACTTTGTTGTCCCTACTTGTGTTCTCGTTCAACGCAGGAAAGAATAAACATTAGAAATATGTTTTGAAAAGAGAAAGTAAAAAAGTAGGTATGAAAAAGTATTGAAACTCAAGATCTAGCAGAGTATAAAGAGTGAGTGCATCTGTGCTACTATGAATGATTCTAAGCCATTTCACCTAAAGTCTTCAACCGCTGATTACGATTATCAGGTAGTCTGCATCATTCAACACGACTCAGAATGATAAATCTTCTGAATGAACGCTTGAATCAGTTTCCTAAGCTCTTCTAATAATCCTAGGCTAAATCTACACTTCAACTTGAACACGAGAGAAAAGGTGCGAAATGTAAAAAGAATACTTTACTCTAAGGTCAGTTTGTGTAAAGAAAATTGAAGATATTCATAGCATTCCAGATGGCCTTGGACTTCTGGAAAGTTTCAAAACCTTACTAAACATAGTATCAGGATATTTAATTATCCAATCAAAAGTGTGACACGTAACTCTATACTTTCTAGATGTTTTTGAGAAACTTCTATTGAATGCTAAGAGTTTTCAGGGTCCCTTTAGGCTTTTCTTGAGAAATACTCTGGGTCCCCCCAACACAGATTAACAAATATTAATAACCGTGACATTCGTTGGTGCATGTGATACGACGGCTGCGATATGCTGCTCTAATTCGATAATAAAATTGGGAATCAAGATTTCGTTACTACCAGATTGAATACTTGATAAGTAATGGGTTATACACAAACTGGGATCACAATTATGGCAGATACATGATTCATGACCAAATATTATAGAACCAAAATGTAGACTAGATGATAATTTATCTAACACATTTACAAACCATTCTACATTCGGTGAGTGCAGAGTAAAAATCAATAACAGGAAATGAAATCATTTGTCGATCTAAGCTAGACTACCATTGAAAACCTGTAAGCACTGGACAGCCGTCTCGTCCTAGTATGGGACTCGTCAGTGGCGGTGTGCATCCACGATCTTGCATTCAGGACTTGGTCTATAAGTTTAATGTCTGTCAATTCATGTTGAATGGTCAGTCAAAATTTACTTTCAGCAGACATATACATTAGTTTCCTTTTGAAGTTATACCGAATATAGTTTAAGTCTTCTTCTGAATATTGAGATGATTTTTTTTTTTGAATTTATGAACTTAAGGTTTGCATTGGAATGGAAGATATCCAATTGATGATTTAAATGCACGTATAGTTACATCAACTGGTACAGTGACAATTGTACCAACACCAGGTTTTCAAATACATCCACCAAGACCACAACCTGAATGTATATCTGATTATTGTTCAAATGGTGGTCGATGTTATGCTGAAAATTATCAACGGAAATGTGATTGTCGATATACAGCATATAATGGAGCAAGATGTGAAAGACGTGAGTGTTGTTTTTCCATCTTTCTTTTCCAACAACGGTTATAGAAGTATGCATGACTTTTTGATTACTGCATGAATTCCACCACTTTGTGTTAGTGTAGGCGGGAAACGTTTTTATGCCTTGTGACCACGGCCCAATATCAAGTGATAAGTCTTCAATCAGAATCCTGATTCTAATTTGGTCTGTTATTTACTCAATACTTTGATGTTTCTGACTTGACCTATTACACATCCATTCAGCACTTGTGGGCTTGAGCCAACACAGTTCAGTTCCTAATACTCCTTAATCCGTAAGCTTCTCTCTATATCCTTCCCTGAGTCCAAAAGTCAGTAACGATCTTCTACTGTATGCTTATATTTCAAAAAGATTTGATTTGAATACAGAAATACCGGACCGCACCACAACATTAAACGGGAAATCAAAATTAAACATGATCAAGACAAAAGTGTCTGTGAATAGATGAGACTAATTAGTAGATGGGCAACAATTTAAGAATAGAAAATCATGTATAAGTAGTTAATAAGTAAACTGAAAGATTGAGAAAATTGGAGTACATAGATATGGTGACCTAGTTACTGAATAACTATATAATAAGAATTACAAGGAAGGCTCAGGACAGAGTTGGATGGAGAATGCTGGTGAGCGGTCTATGCTCCTCGATGAGGTGAAACAGGCGTAAGTAAGTAAGTAAGTAATAATAACAATACCGTTCCTTTAATCTTCGTTCTGACGTATCAAAATTAGTGAGTTTCCATCCTTTACTATGCGATTCCGTCAGTTTTTACGTACTTAACGCTTCACCAACTAGTTATCCTAGGAAGTCAGTCTATAAATGTGTAAGAGATATTATTTACATAAGTTACTGATGACTTTCAACACAACCCGGAACCGTTGATCAGAGAATGTCAAACTTGGACATATAAGACATTTGGTTTCTAACCTCGTTTGAAACTGTGAAGAAGATTTGTAACTAGAGATAGAAGATTTCATGACGCTACGCCCTCTGACGTGAGTAACCTATTTTCGAAGCTTTGATTGTATTTCTGTACAACATCATCAGTAAAAACGTCAGATAGAAGTGAGCTCTGAGAGGTGTTTCACCTTAACTTTGATTGGTTATTATTTACCTTCTTTCTATCAAAACCAATATGCGGAGAATAATAGAGAAAGGGTTAATAACAACCAATCAAACTTAAAGTCACCAGAACAAGCTGTTATTTCCCACAGTTTATTTCTATCTGAAGTTTGTGCTGATGGTGTTGTCCAGAAGGACAATGAGATCTTCACGAATAAAAAGCAACCTAGTTCAGAGGGATTAACTCTACTAACTCTGAATGAGACTGGACTATACAACTGGACTGATGACATTTAAAAGAAAATAGCTTGTTCTAACTAATGAGATAACATACAATCAAACATAATATTGACCTACAGTCATTTAATGGACAACTTTGAAGTAGACATTTTCATAAGTCGAAGTAGTCATGTTTAGATATCACCAAACTATGTGTAAGGATGGCTCGTTGGTAAACTCTAGGAAGACTTCAAGGAGGCCAGAAAGAGCCGAAGACATTCCATCCAATCACTACTAGGGGAATATTCTAGAATGTCGACGTGTAACTTTCCCATTGGATGGATAAGAATGACCCCCTATATGCTTATTGGTTGTTCGAAATGATGATTTACTCTCAGTCAAAAACTATAAATACATGATATTTCTGTGCTTTATTTTGACACTGTTCTGAGGAATAAAATTCCTATTTACTAGTCTTCTCTCTTCTCTCTTGCGACGCTGCGGGTTCGATCGTTCAAGTAGTCTAGTAGTACGCGGCATAGTAAGAATCAAAGCTCTAGATATAACACTATGCACATCAATTTTCCTTAGCCGTCATGTTCCGTAGCTGTAACAAATATACTAACACCAATTATTGATCATAAATGTTTTAACCAAATGAATATTTGAAGTTTATTGTTACAGGTTGATTAGAGAATCACCGAAATCTAGAAAGTAGTAGACAGCTGATTTGTCCAGAATGGAAATTTTCAACAGTGAATATTCATGACCCTACAGAGGATCGAACCTAAAACCCTTAGGTCTTGCGTCGAGACTTTTACCTTAAGTCAGCTTAGTTGGAATTCAATGATTTACATTTCTGAGTCCAAGCAATTCACGATATCTGGAAATTATCTTCCAATATCATTGATGTGTTTTGGGACTTCAAAGTGTCATAGTTGGTCATAAGACACTAGGTAAGGATGGCATATTAATCGATATGATTTTAAATTTTGGGACATGTGTTACGTATGCCCAACTACTGCCTACCTCTATAGGACTGGTCGATGGGACTCGTCTAAACAATATTATCTTACTGTGCTATTGTAGTGTAGTAACTTGAATTAGTATTGATATATCAGGTTCTACGTTACACACTACTGACTAACTAACTGACTGACATAGTTGATCATTCAACCTGATTTCAGTATTGATTCATGACACTTTTCTTCACTTCTATTTCTCAACCACAACAAAAATTCAAATCTTTTTTTAGAATCTCGTGGATTTATGCCACAGTTACCAGATAATGGAGCTTATGTAATTTATCAAATTCAACCATTAAATCGAACAAATCGTGATCAATTAAGAGTTGCTTTTCAAACATGGTATAATGATGGTCCAATTGTACGTGTTGTACAAACCGATGGTTCATATTATGAAGTTTATTTGGTAAGTAATATATTACTGAAATATATATATATATAGGTTAAGGGCTTCGGCTCGAGACTGGTAGGTCCTGGGTTCGAATCTCGCTCGCGAGAGCAGGTTCGTGGATGCGCACTGCTGAGGAGTCCCATAATAGGACGAAACGGCCGTCCAGTGTTTCCAGGTATTCCATGGTGGTCTAGCTTCAATTGACTCACGCTTTCAACTATAATAAATACTAGATCTCCACAAAACCCCTTCTATAATTAATATATTTTTTTGTTTATTTACAAAAAGTCATTTCAATTTAACATTGACTTTAAGCTGGGCTAATTATCACATAACTTATTCATCAATCGGAATACCACTTTTACAATCTTGGCACTGTGCCAAACTAATGACGTATTGTATAAGAACTTTCGTATTGACGTATTGACTGGTATGAGCAACCTAACATCCTTACTGGTCTTTTGTTTTCCTAGCCTTTCCAGTTGAGTCCAGAACATTAATAACAGCTCTCACTATGCGAATCATTTATTTCAAACATACTTGGTTCATATACCAATCAAACAGACCGCATCACACTACAAAATAGGAAGTAAGGTGAGGCTATAATTTATGGATGAACCAATCAGGTACTGGATAAACAGATCTCGAATTTTGGAGCTGGATTCATTCATCCGTTCGATAAAATACAGTTTTGGGGTAAGACTAATTTATGGATCACCTTTGAGAGATGCTAGACTGGCCTTGAAAGTTTCCATCAAATAAATTGGACCGAATGAGGGTGATAAACCAGTGTACAAGAATTAGAATTATGATTTAAAGTTGATAGTTAAGGTTAGAAATTAAACTGAAGGTTTTCATTACAAACTGACATCAACTATAATGCCAAAACTATATTTATCCAAATGGATGAGTGAATTTCGCGTCCAAATCCCAGACCTGTTATTTTATACCTGATTGGCTTGCTCATAAATCATAGTCTTGCCAGTTTTGGAATTATAGCTGATATCAATTCATAACTGTAAGTTATAATTCTAATTGTTCACACTGGTTTATAACCGTCATTTGGTCCTAGTTATTAGATGGACATTTTCAAGGTCACTTTAACGTCTCTTAAAGATTGTCACCCCAAAACTGTATTTAATTAAATGGATGAATGAATTTCGCGCCGAAATTCGAGATCTGTTTATCTTATACCTGATTAATTCATCCAGAAATTATAGTCTCGCCTTATTTCCTATTTTATGGTGTGATGCAGTCTATTTGGCTGGTATATGAACTAAGTCAAAAAGTGACTGTGAACGTGGGAGACGATAATCCATTAACTGAACATAACTTAAAAACGGTAAATCCTATACTAATAATCTATATGTCAAAATGGAGTTTATCATAAGAGAAATATAGATATACATAATCTAGTTGCTAACCAGTTATACAGTAGGGATATATATTTATATATAATATTAGTCCATTAATAGTTGTCAGAAGTTACCTGTAATGTGTTTATGTCAATTTATGAAATTAATTTGATTAGTTCAATATGGTTTACATACTGGGTTAAAAACAGATCAATATTGTTATTATTAGTAGTACCGACCTGATTGATGGATCTGCATTTTTTATTGAACGTATAAAAAAACTGTTACATAATCAATTTTGGCACCAGCTTTATGATCAACTAGAACCCGTGAGACGACCTCTGAGCAACGTTAAAATGACCTGGGAATGTCCACCTACTTAATAGGGTTTAAATGAGAGTTACATATTAGTGTGAGTAATTTGCATTAAGATTTACAGTTGAACATAAGGCTTAAGAATTAGATTTAATATAGTTGAGATCATGAGTTAATTGAAGCTAGACAACTATGGAAAAGCTGGAAGCACTGGATGATCGTTTCGTCCTATTGTGAGACTCCTCAGTGAAAGTGCGCATCAACAATCCTGTCTAAAACACTGTGAGATGTCGGCTCAGTGGTCTATCGGTTAAGTGTTCTGGCGAGAAACTGGTAGGTCCTGGGTTCGGTCCCTTCGAGGCGCGATCGTGGAAGCACACTGCCACTGAGGAGTCCCACAATAGGATGAAACGGCCGTCCAGTTCTTCCAGGTTTTCGATGGTGGTCTAGCTTAAATTGACTCATGATCTCAATTATATTAAAAATTACTAAAATCTCAACCAAACCCCCCCCCTCTGATAATTAGACTTAATGTTTTCATCATGAACTTACATCAGTTATAATTTCAAAGGGATATTTAACCAAATAAGTGAATGAATTTCACGCCAAAATTCAAGATCAGCTATCTCTAATCTGATTGGTTCATTTATAAATTATAGTCATGTCCTCAGAATTTTCGTGTTCTCAGAAAGGAACAACGTTTTCAGACTATTTAATGTAGATTTAAGTGGATCGTATTTCAAACTTGAATCAATTCGTTATATCAGATAGTGATCACTCAAATTCATGGTGATGATAAGTCAGTCAGTCAGTCAGCAACAACGTAGGACCAGGCACATTTATGCATCGGTCCAAATTGCCATACCTCGTTAGCACAACAAAATAAACACCAAATTCATAGAAGTAGTTAATTTAGTAGTGGTAGTATATATGAGAGAAAGGTTGTATATAAGGATATAGTATAGGAAGAAAGACAGATATGAAGCAATTTTAATCTCAAGGTTTAAGGAAAGATAAAGAGTGTATACACCTACGCCATTGTAATCGATTCTGAGCCATGTCACACACAGTCTCCAACCATTGGTTACGATATTCACACGGACCCCAACCAGATAGTTTGCATCTGCCAACATGACTCAGACTAGAAGTTAGTGACTTCAAACACTGATGCCATGTTTTGGTTTGGCCGCCCCTAACTCTTTTCCAACCATTCCCTACACTAGTCAGCATAGCTCGTCGTAGTAATCGGTATTCATGCATACGTAACACGTGGCCCAACCATCTCAGTCAATGAAGATTCATGACCTTATCAACTGATTTACCATCATCAATCCCTAATACCCTGTGTCTAACCTCACTTTTATTTACCCGGTTATCCCAGCAGACGCGAGCAATATTTCTAAGGCATCTGTAGTCAATTACTAGTAACCTACGAGTATGTTCTACTCTTAATGGCCATGTTTCGCAGCCGTAAAGTAGAACAGAACGAACTGATGCGCAGTATACTCGTCCTTTAATTGATAGACGGATATCTCGTCTTCGCCATAGATGACGTAAGTTGGCAAAAGCCAAACAAGCTTTTTGAATCCGTGCTGAGATTTCGTCACACACCAACCCATTAAGGCTGATCAGACTTCCAAGATAAGTGAAGTTGTCCACGCGTTCGACTACTTCACTCCCTATCCTTAGTTCGGGTGTTGACGCAGGCCAGTCCTGGAGTAACAATTTACATTTGGATAGGGAGAAACGCATCCCAAACATCCTGACATTATTACTGAGTTCTAACAGAAGACTCTGCATTTTGCCAGCGTCTTCAACAAACAGGACTATGTCATCTGCGTATTCTAAGTCGATAAGTGAACCTCCTGGTAGAAGATCAATTCCTGAAAATTCAGTCGACGAGAGTGTTATTTCCAGCAACAGGTCTATAATGAAGTTAGACAAAAATGGGGATAGTGGACAGCCTTGACGGACACCACTTGAGGTAGTAAAATCATATGACAGTTCGCCATAAGCTCTCATTCGACTGGTAATGTTCGAGTAAAGAGCCTTCACAAGGTTTATTTACTTCTCAGGTACATCTTTTAATGACAGACACTGCCACAGAACCTCTCGATCTACAGATTCAAATGCTGCTTTCAAGTCAAGAAAAACTATCATTGTCGGACGCCGATAAGCATGTCTGTTCTCTAAAACTTGACGAATGGTGAATATGTGGTCGATACAGCCACGATCAGGTCTGAAACCAGCCTGATTTTCTCGTGTTTGCAGTTCACGAGTCTTAGTTAGGCGCCCGATAATTATTGAGGCTAGTATTTTAGATGCTATGTTAGTCAGACTAATCCCTCTATGGTTATCACAGGATGATTTTGGCCCCTTCTTATATATTGGGACAATCAGAGATTGTGACCAGTCAGATGGGATTACATCCGTTTCCCATATTTTAGCCAGAATATTAGTCAACCTAATAGCTTAAATTGGACCACCATATTTAAAGACCTCTGGAGCCAATCCATCTGGACCAGCTGTTCTTCCTTGTTTCAGATTACTTATAGCCATTTGAACTTCAAGTAGGGTCGGGAGGCCTACTTCAATGTTCCATTCAGGTTTTCTGGGAATAGTGGGTAGTTGTGCAGTAGCTGAAGGCCAGCTAAACTGCTCCTTAAAGTGTTCCGCCCATCGTTCTAAACGTTTAGGTTGAGAGCAAATAAGGGTTCCGTCTTTTTCCGAGATTGTCTCACTTACACTTGACTTCTTAATTCCGGTTTCTTTTATTAGTCTGAATAGTTGCATGGTGTTGCCTACAGCCGCTACCTTTTCCATCTCTTTTGCTTTCGTTGCCCACCACTGCTCACGATCGTTCTTTAGAATTTTGGTCAACCTAGATCTAATTTGTTTACGCTCTTCGTCGTGTTCAGAGCCTGATGGGATGAGTTTACGCGAATCCATTAGTGAAATAGACTTAGAAGAAATCCACTGGTTTTTTGGAGCCTTATGGTTTAAATAACGAATAAATGTTACTGCTGTTTCCACAGCTGTTCGTATATCTTTCCAAGCAGCATCTGGTGATGATAAACTTACAACTAATCTAGTTGAACTTCACAAACAAACCTATAGAGTACTGATTAAAATGGCAATAAATCCATCACGAAAGTAACCAAGTATTTTAGGCCTTTGATGGACAGTCAGTCAGTCAGTCAGCTACAAGGTAGGACCAGGCACACATATGTAGCGGTCCAAGTTGTCATACCTCATTAGCACGACAACATGAACACCAAATTCACAGAAGTAGTTAATTTCATGGTGAGAATACATAAAACAAAGGTTGTATGTAAGGTTATAGTACAGGAGGGAAGACAGATATGAAGCAGTTTTTAATCTCAAGATTTAAGAGAAGATAAAAAGTGTATACACCTAAGCCATTGTGATCAATTCTTAGCCATGTCACCTAGAGTCTCCAACCATTGGTTAAGATAGTCAAACATTATAACATGAAAGAAAGATTATATTTTACAAAACATTGTACACTTAGTAAGCCTACATTACAATAAGTTCATTAAACTGGAAAACCCCGCTAATAAAGTCATAAAGTGACATCAATTCCAATTTGACAGGAAGTATCATTTCTCTTTACATGATAGACATACCTTCTAGCACGAAAAGTGGATCGATCAGAATATCCAGTCGTCACAATATAGAGTTACGAAAACAAGTAGTCACTTTACAAATTGATCAGTAGGAGATAATCATTTGGGTGTTACATACCATTGAATGATCATTTAGTGTATAAATTCGAACGAACGTAGTTTATGCAATCAATATGATACTTGCTTTCATTAGTCTCTATTACAAAACAACAACATTCAAGTTTATAGAATTTATGGATTAGTCTTAGCAGTAGCAATCACTACGTGCGTTTCGTTCTATATGAAACTCGTTTGTTGAATGTACCTGGATCACATTACTAATGTTCAGATAGGATAATCCTTTAGCGTTCGAACCAAAAGATACTTGATTTGAGTTCTAAGATGAATATTATCATTGTTATTCAGTCAGTCATAGGAAACAATAAATCTGACACATGTTCACCTGACCAAATAAACATAGAGAGATATCAGAGTAGTACAAGTATCAACAGTATGAAAGGTAGTAGAAAACACTGATCACAAATAATACGTTTCTAAAAAAACTTCAATTTTTGGGACAAAAAGTAAAAGATAACCATTATAATCAAGATCTAAATCAAGACAAAGACTGTATGTATCTGTCCCATTAAGAGTGATTCTAAACCATATAACCCGAAATTTCCAACTTCCATTCAGATGCATCTATGTAACGAGTTCTAAATAGCAGCGGAATCCAAGATATGTGTTTTGTCCTGGCAGAGACTTGTCATCTGGGTGCGCCTATATCCGAGTGTTGATGTTCACACAGGGATACGAACCTAATACCTTCCGCTCTAAACGCCAATGTGTTATTTAATGCGAAAGTCAATGTCAATATGAAGATACATCCAGCTGACAAGTCATAAACAGTAATAGATATCAGTCCTACGTTTCATTGATAGCTAATAACAATCAACCTATTCTATGAAAAAATTGATCATAATACTAACAATATAACCCAAAACCGATATATTGACTATAGACAAAGATGGTTGGTGGTTAACAGTGGAATTCAGGACACGCATTTCATCTTATTTGGGACTCGTTAGCTAAATTTACCTGCATCCCAGAGTCCATGTTCACTTTGGGACTCGAACTCAGTACCCTTTACTTTAAACGCCATCGCATTACCCATTTAGCTACTGAGTCCTCATCGCCACTTACTCATGTAATGTGATGAAGTTTAACTTCACTTGATTCTGTTTGCTTTCATCTTCCCATTATTGTCTAGGACTACTATTGATCAGTCTTTTGTTATAATTTTTACCAGACCAAACAAAAAAATTGAATATTTTTTCCTTTTTCTTTAAAACAGTAAAACTTTATATGAACCATGTCATAATGATCATTAATAGTAATAGTATATTGTTACCATAGAAACCAAAAAAATTATGATTAATTAACAAATTTTCTTTTATTAAAATGAAAATTTTATAATTACTAATGTCATTATGTCATTATAACTAATCGATATAGCGATCCCAAGATTTTTGTACATTGAAAAGGTTACTGTAAATTAATTGAAAGTTAACGCTTAGTTTTTTTCTTTCTTTTTTTTGTTTCTGGTCGATTGAATAAGAAAAATCTGCTGTTAAAATATCGAATTGTTTGAATTCATAGGGAACTTAAGAGTGATAGGATGATGGTGATATCTTATAGCCTGTTGATTGATCATATGATGAACTTGGCACTGTGCCAAACCAATGATGCATTACTTAGTACCAGAAGCTTAGAGTCAACTCTGAGTCCTTTCTGATTCTTTTTGCTGAAACGTGTCCGTTTGAATCCAGAAGACAAATATCAGCCTCCACTGTATGAATTATGTATTTGAGATATGCATGGTTCAAATACAAGCAGACCAGACCATATCATGTTATAAAATGACAATTAATAATTATACAAGATCAAATCAAAAGTGTCTGTGTTAGAGACTGTAACTAATAAATTGAGAATAACTTAGGAATGATAAATCGTATTATAGTAATCTATTGGCCAAATGAAAGCTTATAATAAAAGGATTATGAATATATATATAGTCACGGAATAAGCGAAGATGGATGGTGGCTAGCATTAGATAGCTTGTAGAGATTGTTAATCTGCATTGTTTAAATCACGGATCAACCTTAAACTATCATCGAATGCGTGAAATACTGGACATATCAGATGTGAGGCGCAGCTCCACATTGAAGACATTACAAATTGTTTGCTCATTATCACGAGTCGATTGAAGTTGAACATATAAATCACTGAATGCCTATTCAATAGTCTAAATGTTAAACACTTACTATGAGACTTGAAGGTTATGATCTTGATCTTCAACGAATTCATGAATACCTAGTGTTTAGAAGTCACACAATAAACAGAAGGAGATTTGTGGAGATTTCAGTATTTTTCAAAGTTGAAATCATGAGTCAATTGAAGCTAGACCACCATGGAAAACCTGGAAGCACTGGACGGCCATTTCGTCCTATTATGGGACTCCTCAGTGACAGTGCGCATCCACGGTCCTGCAATCGCGAGATTCGAACTTAGGACCTACCAGTCTCGAGCCAGAGCCCTTAACCGATAGACTCACAATAAAGTTGAAACATAAATCTAATACTTCATGCTTTTCAACGGTTATCTAACTAATAGTTACTATGTGATGTAGATTATAAAATAAGTTAAGTCTAGGGTGAAACTTGACATGTTTCAAATCGATCATTTGTAACCATCTGATATCTAACCAATTTAACTTGAATGAAACAAAATAATACAAACAAGGTAAATCGATCTTTCCTGAAATCTTTACTTTTTTCCGTTTTTTTTTTATTGTCCAAACATCCTTTTTTTAATTTGACAGATTTATTACAAAAATGAGATTTAAAGTTACCCCTTTTTTATTGATAGAGAGATATTCAGTTATATCTGTGTTCAAGGCTATAAAAAGTACTTTATATATTGAATGTACTTTTATGTGTGTATGTGTGTGTGCATGTGAAGATGATACACATTTAAATCTGAATGAATGAAGAAATAGTCCAGTATGAGATACCATCTGTATGTATGTGTTCTGTTGGTTACAAGATGATAGTCAATGATAGGATAAGTCTTAGTGATTAATTCATTGTGTTGGGAACTAGATGATGTAACATTTTCTGTTTTCCATTAATCACCTATTTATACTTTAATACTATCCTGCTATGATATTGTTATATCGATTGAATGAGTGTGTGCCCTGTTTATGTATGAACGTGCTGATTCCCGCCAATGAGAGAGGAGTGAATTATCTATCAGAGCAATGATACCCAAAAGCCGTATTAGCAGTTTTGTGTACTTGTCAGTCCTACTTTCTACCTGTCCAGAACACCAATAACAGCCTCTGCAATATGAATCATTATTCTCAAACATACTGGGTTTATATACCAATCAAACAGATAATAAAATAGAAAATAACATTTGTGCAAGATCCGGCCAAATGTGGCTGTGAGTAGGGGGAACAGTAATTAATGGACTAGGGATAACTCAAGAATGGTAAATCGTATACTAATAGTCTATAGGACATTTGTCTTATTACTTCAGATATATCATTATTTAACTATTTTCAGTATAGGGTTGTGGAGATTGTTGAGTTTAGAACGATATCATCAATGGTTCAATGTTAAACCACCGTTGAAAATCTGGAAGCACTGGACGACCGTTTCATCTTAGTATCGAACTCTTCAATAGTGCGAATAGACGATCCCACACGCGGGATTTGCACTCAGGACCTTCAGTCTCGCATAAGAACACTTAAAATCTAGACCACTAATCCGGCATCCAACGGTATTAATATCTATCTTCAACCAATCCACGATAATGTGCGACCGTACACCATTGTCTTCGTGTGCGATAACAAAAGTCCTGGATTTGATTCTCGCGTGCGGGATCGAAGAAGCTTACTGGCACTGAGGACTTCGATATTAGGACAACACCGTCATCCAGTGCTTCCAGGTTTTCAATGATAGTCTAGCACTGATTGATCCATGATTTCTATGAATCTTATAGTACCCCTTACCCATTGTTAATTTTGTAATTCTATACATCACTTTATCGCTTCTTCTTTGATTATTCTCATAGCGTAATGGAAAACTATACACCGATATCAATGGGGTAGAATTCACTCTCAGTAACCCATCACAAATATTTAATGATGGTCGTATGCATGTGATTACAATGGATCGAAATAAATCGCAATTCAATTTCACTATAGATGGACATCATACATCCCATTATGTACCTAGTAAGTAGTTCGAGGAAGATGTTTTATATATATTTTTGTAAAAAATTCCTTGATTGTTTTTCTCTCTCTCTCCCTTCCCCCCCTCTCTCTCTCTCTCTCTCTATATATATATATATATATATATATATATATATATATATATTACTTACTTACTTACTTACTTACGCCTGTTACTCCCAATGGAGCATAGGCCGCCGACCAGCTTTCTCCAACCCACTCTGTCCTGGGCCTTCTTTTCTAGTTCTTTCCAGTTCTTGTTCATTCTTCTCATGTCTGTCTCTATTTCTCGGCGTAATGTGTTCTTTGGTCTTCCTCTTCTCCTTCGACCTTCAGGATTCCATGTGAGGGCTTGTCTTGTGACACAATTGGGTGATTTCCTCAAAGTGTGCCCAATCCACTTCCAGCGCTTCTTCCTGATTTCTTCCTCCGCTGGAATCTGGTTTGTTCTCTCCCACAGTAACTTGTTGCTGATAGTGTCTGGCCATCGGATCCGAAGTATCTTGCGTAGACAGCTGTTAATAAACACTTGTATCTTCTGGATAATGGCTTTCGTAGTTCTCCACGTCTCTGCCCCATACAGAAGAACTGTCTTGACATTTGTATTGAATATATATATATATATATATATATATATATATATATATGGCTTGCTTGTTGCCAAGTTATTTTTGACTAACTCTTCTTCCCTGCCTATTTATATCCATCTCTTGCCTACATAAATAAACCTACACAATTACTTCATGTGATGGATACTAATTTTTTTTAGTCTATGGGATGGGATAAATGTGGGGATGAAAAATAATTTATAAATTTTATGATAGCAAGATAAGTAGTTTGGTAATAAAATAACCGAATCAAAGCATGGTCATGTATATTAATCTTTCTGTCGGTTGTTACCCAAAATGTCTTAGAAATATTGCTCGCATCTGCTGGGATCACTGGGTAAGTAATATTGAGGTCAGACAAAGGGTATTAGGGATTGATGATGGTAAATCAGTTGATGGGGTGATGAATCTTCATCGACTGAGATGGTTGGGCCACGTGTTACGTATGCCTGAATACCGATTACCACGACGAGCTATGCTGACTAGTGTAGGGAATGGTTGGAAAAGAGTTAGGGGTGGCCAAGCCAAAACATGGCATCAGTGCTTGAAGTCACTAACTTCTAGTCTGAGCCATGTTGGTAGATGCAGACTACTTGGTTGGGGTCCGTGTGACTATCGTAACCAATGGTTGGAGACTGTGTGTGACATGGCTCAGAATCGATCACAATGGCGTAGGTGTATACACTTTTTATCTTCTCTTAAATACTGAGATTAAAATTGCTTCATATCTGTCTTCCTTCCTATACTATATCCTTATATACAACCTTTCTCTCATATATACTACCACCACTAAATTAACTAGTTCTATGAATTTGGTATTCATCTTGTTGTGCTGATGAGGTATGGCAACTTGGACCGATGCAAATGTGTGCCTGGTCTTACGTTGTAGATGACTGACTGTTACCCAACATATAAATGTGATTACAAGTTCTTTGCACAATTCTTTTACATTCTTTAGTACGTTGAGTTAATTTACTGTTTCCGGTAAATTGACAAAAAGAATCTAATCAGAAAGGGGTTTGGTGGAGATTTTAGTAAATTTTGTATATAGTTGAGAAAATTAGTCAATTGAAGCTAGATCACCATGGGAAATCTGGAAGCACTGGACGATCGTTTCATTCTATTATGAGACTCCTCAGTGGCAGTGCGTATCCACGATCCCGGGTTCGAATCTCACGAAACATGCCTACCATCATGGACTGTAATAGAGTAAATAATGATTCCATCTTTATTTTGATCGGTTGCCATGTGCTAAGTCAAAATTACTAACAATAGTGGTGTTTATCCTCACCCCTAATTAACATTTCGGCATTTAGATGATATTAGTTCTTGGTTAAAAACCTTCATCCTAATTTCTAACCCCAACGTCCAACTCTAAGTCTTAATCCTAACTCCTTATACTGACTAGTCACCCCCTGACCCTAGCACGCAGGTGAATGCTCTCAAGGTCACTTAACCGTCTTTCGAAACACTTGTAAACTTAAGATTTATTTACATATAATAACAACAATATTATTATTCATTTTGTGTTGGTTGTTTGTATCATCCTACTGATGTTTAGTAGTGCAATTGATCAGTCTCTTATTGGTATATGTGCATCCTGTGTGGATTGTCTCTATATTGCCCTAAGTCACAAGTATTACAGGCAAGGATGGATGGTAGCTAGCAATGGAATTCAGAACGTTCATTTCGTCTTATTTGGAACTCATTAACTGAGTGTACCTTCATTCCAGAGTTGATGTTCACCCCAGGACTCGAACCTAGTACCGTCCGCTTCAAAAGCCACCGCGCTATCCACTTGTCTACAGAGCCCTAATAAGCACTCGTTTATACAATGTGGTGAAGCTTAATTCACTTTTTATTGTTTGTTTGGATTTTCCCATTGATATTTAGGTAAGTGGATAACGCAATGATCTTTGAAGTGAACAGCGCTAGGTTCGAGTCTCGGAGTGAACATCAACTCGGATATAGGTACATCCAGCAAAAAATGTCTCAACTAGGACGAAACGTGCGTCCTGAATTCCACTACTAGCCACCATCCGTCTTTGCATTTAACAATCATTATTATTCTGCTTTAGTGAACATGCACAAAACATAATATTTTAACAATCGAAATTGTAGACCAAAATTTTCTTTTTATACAAAGATTGCTGTAATGGTGGAACATCGAAGGGGGTTAAACAGTAAATATACGCGCCAAACGACCATTTAAATCTTCAGCCAGTTTTTTTAGTCAACCAGGAAACATGGTTTAATTATGATATAAAATAAGAGAATTCGATGAAACTGTAATTTTCATAGTTGAAAGCATAAGTCAGTTGAAGCCAGACCACCATGGAAAACATGGAAGCACTGAACGGCCATTTCGTTCTATCGTGGGACTCCTCAGCAGTGCGCATCCATGACCTAGCCTCGCGAGATTCGAAACTGTAATTGATGGACGATGTATGAACGATGCTTAGGTGACCTACTCACTAAGGTTAAAAAAGGTTTATAAATTGGTGTGAGGAATTAATGATTTACAGTTGTATGGTAGGGTTATGAATTAGAATTAAGATTTTCATCACGAACTGACATCAGCTGTATTGCCGAAATTCTATTTAACTATATGGATGAATAAACTACGTGTCAAAATCCAAAACCTGGTATCCTAAACATGATTGGTTCGTCCATAATATTGTATGATTACCTAACTTAACTCTATCATATTAAACCCAACCTAAATTTTAACTTAATGCTCATTTATGAACTGAATACTACCCTTTTAGTAGCCTATTGATCTGACTACGATTTGAATGAATGAATGAATGAATATGCCTTGAATTTAAATCTCCAATTTTACTTTGGAAAATACACCTAGGCTAACACTGTTTGTGAGAAAACGGTAATAAGAAGCCCAATATGGGTTAGATAAATTTATTTCAGGGACTTGGTTATTCAAAAGCATATTAAGATAAGAAGCAAGATAGTGAAACAAAACGGAGCGGAGACGGGAAGCCAACCAACTCCATCTGATAGAGTATAACTCAATATTCATATTTATTTATTTATCTGAACACATAAGTATTGGTACAAAGGGGCTCCGAATATATATGCGCCACATAAATCACTTGATTTGTGTATGGGCTAGGATACTGTCCGGGTGCCCCAGATTGAAGAAGGTGGTTTTTTTTAAGGATTACACTCGTAGCCTTCGACCTAGAAGTCTGATCTATAAGGAAGTGGAGCAACGTTAGGGTATTCAATACCATGGTAGCTGGTGACCAACAATACGTCCATACATCATTCGTTACCTTAAGATCCTGGAACCCTTATGTTCAATTGGTTTGAAATCAGGGTTTTCTAACTGTCCTAGATGTATCCTCCATATCCACCAACCAGTTTAATGCACCGGACATTCACTTTTCGTCCTCTCAATTTCGTAAACAACACCCCTTCGCAAGAAGTCAGTGAATAGGACTTCCCTGACAGTGGTTGTATACGCGTGGCCATGTGAGAGCATTTCGAGAGAGAGATGACTCTCCTCACCCTCGGCTGTACCAGGGCATTTAGGGGCATATTTTAAATCTGACTAGTTTATCCTTATAATTTAGTTTCATTGAAATTATTTCCAAAACAGTTCATCATTTCCATCGAACTTGGCAAATGAATCTACTAATTTTTAGTAAACAGACAATATGTTGTTGATGAAAAACAAAAACAATACCTTTTCTATTCGTTTCATATGTAAATATGAAAGTACAGTTTACGTAATTCATGCCATTTGGTTGTTTTGATTGGTTTGTTGTTGAAATAAAATTGAATATCATCTTACTTAAATAACCAGGAAACACTGGAAATCTGTTTTGTTCATGTCTAAGACTCCTCAGTGGAGTGCATCTGCGGTCTTGCCAAGAATCTAACATAGAACCTTTGGTTTCAAGCGAGAATATTTAACCTCTAAGCTGCTGAATCAATATTCAATGGTCGTTATGTTTAACTTCTATCAACTCATAAAACCATTTTCCAATTTATTTGGTGGGTAACTGCTTCTAATTGGACATAGTTGAACTTCACTGGTCACATCTTCTCGCGAGAACTTGGTAATTATCTCTCAATATCAGTCACTACTATAAGAGATTGACGGAGATTTCGTGATAGGTGATACGTATGATAGTCAACAGGAAACCCTGTCTAACCTGAGCTCTGTACTATTTGGCACTCGTCAGCAAGCTTTACCTTTCATCGTAATGAGCCTGACGCTCACTGGAGGATTCAGTCACATGTCATCCGGATTCATTGTTATGGACATTACCCTTGACTTCCTGTTGAACTGAGACGTATTCAAAACTGATCGATAGAATTCGATTAACACTAAAAAAAGAACTTAAGATACATGACTTTGTTTACTACTCAGTGATCGATCATTTCTACAATTCCATCGTTAACATACACACTGTTGAAGAGTTCCATGATAGGATGAAATAGTTGTTCAGCTGTTCCAGGTTTTCAACGGTTGTCTAGCTAAGACAGTCCGTGATGTTAACCGTGATGACATCATAACTATTATTGACACTATCGCATGATTTATGCATCCAGTAAAGAAAGTACACATACACTACCATTCACTTTTGACACTCACTATTTTACACTTTACACCATTTTCGAAAGTTTACTGTATTTATTACGTATGATTAGTACTTTCAGTTAGTAATGTGAGATGGTGAAAAGATTTATAGTTGAGGTGGATGATAATGATGGAGGTTGGTCCTCTGATCTTGGTGGTTTCTTCATAGAGCTTTTATTGTTTTTCTGAAGGGAGATATAATCACAGTAAACAGGTAGACAACAATAGATTATACATCAACAATAACCAATCACTATCGAGGTCGACTGAACAAACTGTGAGTCATCTGTGGAAATTTTTGAATAGTACGCTTCTACCTGAAGTTTGTGCTGATGATCCTGTTCATAAGAACAATGAAAGCTAAACCAGTAAGTGAAACTGCACCAAAAGGTTAATAATCTATGTGCCAACATAAAGGTTACGATGATTAGTAGTGTTAAAGAAAGTTTATGGTTTGTTCAACCGCAAGGTCATCAGTGTGAAGTGAGAGAGAGAAAGCAACAGTCATTTCATTTTAATAGACACACGATACATATCAATAGATAGACAAACCCATACGTACACACGCACATATATCTATTCGTAAAAGTGATTCGCTTAATGTATGTATGTATTACATCTTAGCGTGGGCGTGTGCGTTCATCCAAACTAAACAGCCTTAGTATAATGCACCTACACACACACATACACACATACCTATGTGCACAGTAGTGCTTTCTTGTTTCTATGTAGGTGTTAAAACTTTTCAACACAATTAAATCACAAGAGGAAGACAGAGTGAAAAAGTGTGATTTTTTTTCTACCAAGTAAAAACAAACAAACTTCTGACTGTTACATTTCTTTACACAAAATTAGGATTCGTTTTTCATATACAGTAGTTCTAGTCATTGTAAGTAGGAGAAGATGAAGACGTACAAGAAGACGTAGAAGACTTAGAAGAAAAAGAACAGTGTTTACTGATTGGTATATTCAAATCCATTTCTATTATACACCCCAATTGTAAATGGTTTATTTTTCTTTTTTAATCTATTCACATAGCAACAAAATACTATGTGCGTGCATGTATGTATGTGTGTGTGCGCGTGCGTGTGTGTATGTGTATGTATTATAAATTACCAAGAGAACAAGAAAGCGAACGAACGAACAAGAGTGAGAGAGTGTGCTACCAAATTTTGTGGTATATATATATATAATTTAACTTATAAATGTATACAGTAGAATAATAGTAGTATCATTCATTCATACAAAAAAATTTATATACGACTTACTATTGAAGAGATAAATAAGTAAATAAAGCAACTCACTGTGGTTGATTTAGTGAGTAACTGAGTGAATGAATGAATGAGAGGGTGAGTGAAAGGGAAAGAGGATAGTAATCAAGATCATTTTATTGAACGGAACTATTATCAACGATTACATCATCATTACATAATCATTATAACTATATGTGTATATTCAATATATGAATGAGTACAATTGTATGATACCTTCATTATATACAAACGGATTTATAATTAATCATATTCTATTCTAGTAAGTTCCCTTTTGTTTAAAATGAATGAAAGTGATATGATTACATAATGTATAGTTATTCTTTTCAATATCATTGATTATTACTTACTTACTTAAGCCTGTTACTCCCAATGGAGCATAGGCCGCCGATCAGCTTTCTCCAACCCACTCTGTCCTGGGCCTTCTTTTCTAGTTCTATTCAACTTTTGTTCATTCTTCTCATATCTGTCTCTATTTCTCGGCGTAATGTGTTCTTTGATCTTTCTCTTCTCCTTCGGCCTTCAAGATTCCATATGAGGGCTTGTCTTGTGACGATCATTGATTATTAGTAGTATATAATATAATAATGATGATAAAGATTGGAAAGAGGATTAGAGTGACATGATATCTATTTATGAAGTTATTCATTGTTGATTTGAGTGACATAGATTAGTTGGTTAAGATCATGAGTCGATTGAAGTTAGACCACCGTGTTCTGGCGTGAGACTGGTTGGTTCTGGGTTTGAATCCCACTAGGCTGTATCGTGGATGAGCATTGTCATTGAGGAGTTCCACAATAGGACGAAACATCCATCCAGTTCTTCCAGGTTTTCCATGATGGTCTAGCTTTAATTGACTCATGATCTTAACTATATAAAATTATTAAAATCTACACAAAACCCCCTTGTCATATAGATTAGTTGGTTAAGATGAGCATATTATGTTGCTTATCTTCCTTAGAGATTTTAAACTCCAGTATTTGTTATAAATTGTGGTTGAAGGTTCCAGGTGGCATGACTCAGAATCGATTACAATGGCGTAGGTGTATACACTCTTTATCTTCCCTTAAACCTTGAGATTAAACTTGCTTCATATATGTCTTCCTATACTATATCCTTATATACAAACTTTCTTTTATATATTACCACCACTAAATTAACTACTTCTATGAATCCGGTGTTCAACTCGAATCGATGCACATATGTGCTGACTGACTATAACTGGTGACCGCCTGGATGCTGTGTTAATGTTTAACGTGATAATAACGCCAATTAGAGAGCAGCAAATTATCGATCAGACCAATGACACATGAAAACCGTATGAGCAGTCCAGAGTACTCGTCGGTCCTGCTTTCTGCCTACACCAACCAGTTAAGTCCAGAACAACAATCTCAGACTCTTCAGTATGAATCATTATATTTCAAACATACTGAGTTTATATATCAAGCAAACTGACCACATTGTACCATAAAATAGAAAATGACATGTGTACAAGATTCAGCCAAATGTGTCTGTGAATAAGGAAGATAGTAAATAATAGACAGGGCATAATCCAGGAATGATAAATCGTATAACAATAGTTTATAGTTCAAAATGAAGCTTATAGTAACAGGGACATGAATATGAATAGTTTAGTAGCTTAGCAACTATACGATAAAAAATATGTGCATAGTATTGGTCCATAAATAGATCCCAAAGTTACTATTCATAAATCTTATCGGGACATAACATTATTCCTTCATACATACTTATCTACTACATTTTTTAAAAACTTTAATCTCCAATATTGAATCTACCTCATTAATATTGATATGATAATATTCTAATTGTTTCACTATACACCTGATTTGTCGTGTTCGATTATACTCCTTGAATAGCATCCTCAAACCCTAATCTTTCGAATTACTGCTTATACTCTTACTACTTCTACCACTATAGGATTTGAATCGACAAGTGCATCTCTTTGCTTATGTGGTATGGCAACTGGAACTGATGTACGTACGTACGTACGTACGTATGAAGTTCTACGTTGTAACTGACTGACTGACTGATCAATCTTATCTTTAGAATGAATATTGAATTCGCGCTAAGGTAGTTAATCAACATACAAATGATGACAAGAGGATTTTCTTACGGATGAGTGATGATTCCAAGTTAAATCATTGAACGATATCGATTGTAACCATTGTGTTATATAACCACATTTTCTCTCTAAGATAAAGACTGTCCTTTAGATACCTAAGCAAATAATATATATTGTGTTTACTTCAAGTTCTCATCTTGAAGGGATATTATAGTAATTTTAGTAGTTGAGATCATGAATCAATTAAAGCTAGACTACTATTGGAAACCTGAAAGCACTAGATGGCTGTTTCGTCCTAGTATGAGACTCGTCAGTGGTAGTGTGTATCCACGATACGGCACGTGAGACGAAACAGCCGTCGTCATAACTTTTCAAATCAGGTGAAAAATTAGTTCTATCACTATATTTTTATTGACTGCTAGTTGACGTGAGTGTCAAGCTCCTAAAAATTCCCTACTGTTGTTTATATTTCCTCTATCGAGAGGATATGTTTCTACGATCGTTTATGTGGATTGAAATAAGTAAAGATATATCATAGTGTTTAACACCTAGTTGGTGTTAATGCGAACGAAGATGAAGTGAAAGGTATCAGTCACATGTGATGAAATTCGAATCATTCACATTTACCTGATGATTTTGTTCAGAAGAACAATAAAAGCTTCACAATTGAGCCATCCAACTCACAAAATATCCAAACTCTACTAAAATTATCCACTTGGGATAGATATCTTCACTATATCGAAAATTGTAACCAAAGACATTTTTAAATGAATACACGAGTCAATCTAATCTAGACAACCATTGAAAACCTGTCGGCATTGGATGATCGTTTTCTCTTTGTATGGGACTCCTAAACAGTGAGCATTCACAGTCCCTTAATCATGACTCTTGCACAGGACCTTTAGTCTCGTGTACGAACTGTCAACCTCTAGAACACTAAGTCGGCATCCATCGGTGCCAATGTCTAACTAAAATTGATCCATGGTCTTGTGTAATCTTTCAACTATTATCTGAAATAGATAACTGTCTTACACCTGACATGGATTGAACTCTATTGATCATGGCTTCTAAACTATAAAAATACTGCATTCATCATAAATCCTTATACTTATATATTCAATTAGCCATTATTATTATGCTTAGTATTAAGGTTTAAAAGATGAAACATATTGCCATTTTCATATACTAATAGTAACAAGACTGTACATGTTAGAGAAAGGCAAACATGAACTGGAATTAGAAAAGATATGCTCTTGATTCTATGTTGCTTATAATTTACTAACTAATTAACTAAATTGCTCTTATCAGAAGGGGGTTTTTGTGGAGAGTTTAGTAATTTTATAGTTGAAATCATGAATCAATTGAAGTTAGACCACCATGGAAAACCTGGAAGCACTAGACGGTCATTTCATCCTATTGTGAGACTCCTCAGTGGTCTAGAGGTTAAGCGCTCTTGCGCGAGACTGATAGGTCCTTGGTTCGATTCTCGTGAGTTGGAATGGTGGATCCGCACTGTTGAGGAGTACCATAATAGGACAAAACAGCCGTCCAGTGCTTCGGGGTTTTCGATGGTGGTCTAGCTTCAATTGACTCATGATTTCAACTATAAATTGTTTTTATTACAAATGTCATTACAACAAATTTATCGAATGAAATATACACTGAACTTGAGTAAAAGAATCTTTGTATACCTAGTCGTATACAACGTAGAATCTAGCACACATATAGCGTTAGCGTTTTTTTATCGAGTTAGTTTCGTACGGGATAAGGTCGCTAATCTCATGCCTAACCCTCCTCCTTTACCCGGGCTTGGGACCGGCAGTAACTCTAGAAGAGCTACAGGAGGAGTTAGCACATATATACATCATTTCAAATTACTAGACCCCCATTAATATGATAAGATTAATATGTCATAACAAGTTCTATAGTGTTAGATTTATTATCAATATAAATGATACTAGAAAACACTAAGAAATGAAGGTATAATCTGATTCTCTAATCACTGGTAACAATAATCATATAGACCACAACCATGTAATCTGCAACAGTCTATATGGCTTAATTCAATAGTCGATGTGTTTATGAACTGATACTAGATCTTAGTTTAACTATTCCTACCTTTCTTACAATTTATTCTTACATCATCATTGAAGATATAAGTTGAACATTAGAAATTGTAACTTACTTACGCCTGTTACCCCTCGTTGAGGAGCATAGGCCGCCCACCAACATTCTCCATCCAACCTTGTCCTGGATAATCCTTTCCAGTTCTTCCAGTCGTCATTCATCCTTTCCATATCATATAACTTGATTTCTTTAATTTGAAATAAGAATTTATGGTCTTACTTTTTATTAATTTTTTTTAATGGTTTTACCAATATAACCCTTAGGTAAGTGAAAGGAAATATCAAAAATGTTTATCTCTAAGTGGACCACTTTTAAGAGACGATAAAGTGACCCTCAGAATGTTTATTAACTTACTAGGGCTAAATGAAGGTTACAATCTAGTAATCTTTACCTACTTTGGTTTGGACACCCGGGTAAGATCATAGCACTTACATAAATCAATGATAACTGTGACTGGCCTCATTTTTATTGTGTGGAGCATATGTATTTGGTACCCCCTCGTACCAATGTTTATGTGTTTAAGTAAACAAATAAATAATCTCTAAGTGATCTAATATTATGTAGCTCAATCATGTATATGTTTGCCAGTGAACATTATCATCATGAAGTTATATGTATGTTTAGTCCTTGATACATTCAATATTCAATCAGTTGATATGAGTTTACAACAGTAAACTTCACTTTCCATGGATTTACCAAGCTAATGAGAATGATTTATACGTTTTATTTGAAATCCCTGTCTAAATTACTAAGGAGTTATTGTTTACAACTTGCATGTCGGATCAATGCTCTCGAAGTTAAACGTTCTCATACGAAACCATAGATCCTGAGTTCGAGTACCACATGCGGGATCGTAGATGCACATTAACGAAGAATCTTATAATAAGACGAAATGGCCATCCAATGCTTCCATTGTTTTCAATAATAGTCAATGATACATATCAGAAGGGGGTTTTATGGAAATTTAGTAATCGAATCTCGCGAGTGAAGGATCGTGGATGCGCACTACCACTGAGGAGTCCTATAATAGGACGAAATATCCGTCCAATACTTCCAGGTTTTCCATGATGGTCTAACTTCAATTAATTCACACTTTCAACAATGATACATATACATGTTAATAGACAGATCACCTCCTTAGAAAGATTAAAGATCATTTGAAAATAATCTATCCAAAAGTACCTCTTTTATAATCACCAATAATTTGTTAAAATAACAAAAAAAACAGCACACTTTTAATGGAGAATTAAAGTACTTTTACCATTGTAATACATAGTAGTAATATTATCTTTATCAGTTTATAAAGAAAGTCATTTATACACATTATATCATGTCCTTTTTATAGTTCAGTCTAATTGATCTGAAAGATCACGTTGATTTCACTGTTTTTCTTTCTTTCTTTATCTCTCTCTCTCCCCCTCTCTCTGTCTCTGTGTCTCCCTCTCTCTCTCTCTCTCTCACTTGTTCACCTTGAATGGATGTACTATTTAGAAATGATTTTACAGTTAAATTTTATGATAGATAAACTATATTTGTTTTTTTTGTAAGCAAAGATGGATAGTGGTTAGTAGTGGAATCCAGTTTGATGCGCGTTTCGTCCTATTTTAGGACTCGTCAGCTTTTGAATCTTCTCAATTGATGTTTTAGGACTGAAAATGGTCAGTTCCTAATTGACATATGTGCATACTGTGCATATTGCCTTGATATAGCCTTTATTCACAAGTATTCAAAAAAATAATACTAAGTGAACATTTCTGATATTTAATGGTGGAAGGTGGCGAAATTTTGTGGATTCGTTGAAGTTATTCTTTGGCACAATTGAAGATCGACTCAGTGGTCTACAGTTTAAGCGTTCTCGCAAGGCAGGATCGTGGATGTGCACTGCCACTGAGGAGTCCCACAATAGAACGAAACGGCCGTCCAGTACTTTCAGGTTTTTCATGGTGGTCTAGCTTTAAATAACTCATGATTTCAACTATAACGATTTTACATTCAACAATAAATGAATTTTCTCCAGCTGAGTTTTCGTTCACAACAATCAGAGTTCATGACTATCATATATATATATATATATATATATATATATATATATATATATATATATATATATATATATATATATAATATACATTATCTACTTCTTACAGATATTACTGATCTTGTTAAATAAGTCAGTCAGTCAGCTGCAACGTAGGACTAGGCACATATATTCATCGGTCCAAGTTGCCGTACCTCGTTAGCACAACAAGGTGAACACTGAATTCATAAAACTAATTATAATTTGGTGTTGGTAATATATAAAAGAAATGTTGTATATAAGAATATAGTATAGGAAGGAAGACAGATACGAAGAGTGTATATACCTACGCCATTGTGATCGATTCTGAGTCATGTCACACAAAGTCTCTAACCATTGGTTATGACAGTCACGCTAACCCCAACCAAGTAGTCCGCATCTACCAACATGGCTCAGACTAGCAGTTAGTGACTTCAAGCTCTGATGCCACGTCTCCGGCGTTAAGGTCCCAAGAAGTACGGAGCTAACATAAAAATTACCCACAAAAAAGTCGTGTGTGAATGACCTCAAGCAGTTGTCCCTTGAGCAGTATGGTCACGCTCTCAGGTCATTAGGACCTCTTCTAATCCGATTTCCTTCGCAGATATCTCTAGAAGAACCCTTCTACCGTATGGGCAACCGGGTAGTGATAACTGTCCTCATACCTCTAATAACACTCAAAATCACTGTATTCATCTTGTTAAATAGATAATCTATACTTAGTAGCTAGGGATAGAGAGAAAGAGATAGAGTGAAATTTTGATTGACTAATGAGTTGACTAATACACCCTTTTGATAATGATCATATGCTCACTAGTGACTGGCTCCATGAGGTATTTCCTGGAGTTCTAGGGAGAAGCAGTAACCAGTGGAGTTCAATCAGGTCTGTTGTGAGATATCAACTTACTGATGACATTGGTGAATGGTCGCTCAATTTCGTTGATTGGTTGAAGTTAGACATTAACACTGTTGGATGCCGGCCAACTCAGTGGTCTATCGGTTAAGTGTTTTGGCGCGAAACTGATAGGTCCGGGATTCCAATCTCGCGAGGCGGGATCGTGGATGTAAACTGCTGAGGAGTCCAACAATAGAACAAAACGGCCATTCAATGCTTCCAGGTTTTCCATGGTGGTCTACCTTCAATTGACTCATGATCTCAACTATATAATATCTAAAGAAGAAATGCACACATTTACCATACACTACACTACATTGATTGACCTCTATGTACCTTTTTTGTTTTTTTTTTTACAAAAGAACCTCTTTTTAAGACTAAAATCTATTACATAATCATTAATAATCATCATGTGATTAAATAAGAAAAAGGTAAATACCAAATTTGTTGAAACATCATTTCATCTTATTATAGAAAAAGAAAGAAAGAAAGCTATTTTGACATATTTGTACTTTTCTAGGATTTTCTATTCTTCTATATCTATGTCAATTGAATAAACTATATAAATATTAACTTAATCCATTTGGATGAATTCATTTCTAGTTGCTAAGTTAATCAGTTGATAAGTCTTTTATGTTGTCATGGAATGATAGTGTATATATTACTTACTTACTTACCAACCTACCTACTTACCTACTTACTTACTTACTTACTCACTTACTTACTTACTAACTTACTAACTTGCCTACCTACTTACTTACTTACTTACCTACTTACGTCCCTTACATCTCATAGGGAGGGAGGGGTGTATAGGCTTTTCACTAAGATTCTCAAACTAACTCTGTCTTGAGTTCGCTTTTCTAGTTACTTCTAAGTGATATTCGTTTCTTTGATATCTTCTAATCATTCCTTGAGTGATATGTTTCTTGATCTTGGTTGTTTACTCTACCTTTCAGTATTTCAAGTAACCAGTGGGGCATGGACCTTGTTTTTTCTTCATGATTATGACCTTCGCTGCGTAGTATGCTTTGTTAATGATTGATTTAAGCATTATGTATAAACGGTTGGGTGATTTAAATAAGCTTTTTCTATGCTATAAATGTAGTAGATCTAATTATACTGTCATCTTTACAACGGTTTATGAATTTTAAACAATAACCATTCTCAATTAGTGTCTCATTCAGTAACTTCACATCGTCATCAATAGCATCGTTTATACATATACAATCAATCGTATGAAATAGACTCTTTAACAAACCTCATTTGTACTGAACTGGGTAATAACTATCATAACTAAGATACTGTCTTTGACTTTCTAGTTAACCGTACGAGCAGTTTAGAGTAGGTATCGGTCCTGCTTTCTGCCTACCCCAACCAGTTAAGTCCAGAACACCAGTCTCAGCCTTTGCGGTATGAATCATTATATTTCAAACATACTGAGTTTATATAACAAACAGACAGACCACATCGTACGAACAAAAAATGGAAAATAACATTTTCACAAGATTCAGCCAAATGTGGCTGTGAATGTATGAGGCAGTAATTGATAGACTAGGGTTAAGTCAAGAATGGTGAGTTGTATAATAATAGTCTATTGGTCAAAATAAAGCTTATATAAGATGAACATGAATATGAATAGTTTAGTTATTTAACAGCTATACGATGAAAAATGTATGCATAGTATTGGTTCATAAAGAGATCCCAAAGTTACCATTCATTATCGTTATCGTTGCATAACAATATAAGAAGGGGTTTTGTGACTATTCTAGTAACTTTTCAACAGTTGAGGTCATGAATCAATTAAAGCTAGACTACCATGGAAAACCTGGAAGCACTAGACGAATCTCACAAGGTGGGATCGTGGATGCGCACTGTCACTGAGGAATCCCACAATAGGACGAAACGGTTGTCCAGTGCTTCCAGGTTTTCCATGATGGTTTAGCTTTAATTGATTCGTGATTTCAACTGTTAACAAGAAGAATAATATAATTCAGAAGGGGGTTTTTGTGGAGATTTAGTATTTTTATAGTTGAAAGCGTGAGTCAATTGAAGCTAGACCACCAGGGAAAACCTGGAAGCACTGGACGGCTGTTTCGTCCTATTGTGAGACTCCTCAGTGGCAGTGCGCATCCACGATTGGATTGGTTGAAGTTAGACATGAACACCATAGGATGCCGGCTCAGTGTTCTATCGGTCAAGTGCTCTGGCGCGAGACTGGTAGATCTTGGGTTCGAATCTCGCGAGGCGAGGTCGTGGATGCGCACTGTCATTGAGGCGCCCCACAATAGGACGAAGCAGCCGTCCAGTACTTCCAGGTTTTCCTTGATAGTCTAGCTTCAATTGATTCATGCTTTCAACTATAATATAATTCGATAAATTGTATCTATTCAAATTCAATGCATCTTCAATAGATCTGTTATAAATTAACTTTTTCTTCAATGTTTCAATTCACATCCAAATTTTTTTAAAAAAAACAAACAACTATCACAGTGCACATTTGTTCATTTGACCTTGTAAAAGCTTGCACTTGATTGGACAGTTATTTTCATGATCTATATAATACTTGACTGTGATTGGTTTATTCAATTACTAGCTGTGATCGAATTTTAGTATTTAGAATATTTCAAATGAAATTTTTTTTCCGGTGTGAGGTTGTGGAGATTGTTACATTTTTGATTGAGATTATGAATCGATGAATGTTAGACCACCATTGAAAACCGGGATGTATTGGACGGCCATTTTGTCCTTGTATGGGACTCTTCAGTAAGAGTGTACATCCATGATCCCGAACGCGCGAGTGGAATTCGGAACTTTAGGTCGTGTGCGCGAACGCTTAACTTCTAGACCACACAATTAGCATTCAGCTAATTCACCGAATCTTGCGATCATCTTCCATTGTCTGAGATAGAGACATGTCTCTACCTGACACGGATTGAACTCCACTGATCATAGCTTCTCACTAGAACTCCGAGAATTACTTCACGAAGCCAGTGATAATTTATGGTCAACATTCCCTGTGCAATGTTAATTTTAAGAGTTAAGTAGTATGCGTAATTGAGCATATAAAACAAAAATTAAAATTTTTTTATTCATGTAGTTGATTATTTGAAATGTATGATGATTGGTTGAGCCCTTAAATGCCCTGGTACGATCGAGGATGGGGAAAGTCCACTCTCCTTCTGTAAATGCTTTCACATAGCCACCTGTATATAACCACTGTCAGGGAAGTCCTATTCACTGACTTCTCGCACCACGGGTGTTGTTTACGAAATTGAGAGGACGAAAAGTGAATGTCCGGTGCTTTAACCGGGTTGGTGGATATGGTAGATACATCTAGTGGAGTTAGAAAACCCTGATTCCAAACCGATTGTGCACATGTGTTCCAGTGTTCTAGGAAAACAAATACTGTATGAACCTATTGTTGGTCACCAGCTACCATGGTACAGAATTCCCTAACGTTGCTTGATATTTTGATATTTATTAGTGCTTGTTTATATATTACTTACTTACGCCTGCTACCCCTCGTCGAGAAGCATAGGCCGCTCACTAGCATTCTTCATCAAACTCTGTCCCAAGCAATCCTTTCCACTTCTTTTCAGTTGTTATTCATCCTTTTCATATCTGCTTCTATTTGCCGGCGTAATGTGTTCTTTGGCCTTCCTCTTTTCCGCTTCGTTTCCGGACTCCAAATTAGGGCTTGCCTCGTTATACACATTGGTGATTTTCTTAATGTATGTCCTATCCACTTCCAACATCTTTTCCTATATATAGATATACATATATATAAGTGTATACCATAGTTTATGTATTGCTAAACGTTTCAGTTGTTTAACAACAAGTAGTATATTTCAAAGTAACATATATTTATCTACTTTACCCATGTACATCACATGAATTATTGCTTCAAGTAATAAGGAACTGTAAATTACATGTTTATTGTTTATTCATATTTATTAACAAGGGTGTAACTATTTAGTCGAGAAACTATCTCTATGTACATGTATATACGGTGAATATTGTGATTGTTATCGGCTTACATGTATGTATGAGTAATGGACATCATAAAACTGGGCAATATGATTCATTGATCAATATCCAAGGTGGATGGTTTTTTAGTTTCATGGATTGGTTGAAGTTAGACATTAATACCGTTGGATGACGGCCGGCTCAGTGATCTAGAGGTTAAGCGTTCGCGCGCGACATCGATAGGTTATGGGTTGGAATATCGCAAGACAGGATCGTGGATGTGAACTGTTGAGGAGTCCCACACTGGAAAGAAGTGGCCGTCCAGTGCTTCCAGGTTTTTCATGGTGGTCTAGCTTCAATCGACTAATGATTTCAACTATAAAAAAACATTTTTATTGATTAGGCTTCATTTAGTATTTTTGATGATCTCTCTAATAATAAAACTGATCAGCTTAACTTATCTACCATTGGGATAAATAGTATCATAACAGTGGTAGTGTAGCGAACAAGAACTCGGGTGGACACAACCAATTCATTGTTTGGTACAAAACTGAACTGAATGGTTTCATAGTGAAACTTTCATTTGCCATTCGGATAATATTGTCAATATACTATTCCGTGTGAAGTAAACCACTAGAGTTCCTGTACGATGTTGACCTTGAATTTGAGTGATTATTGTTGACACTTATCTTGTCATTGTCTACTTACATATGTTATTTGTCTTCTTCGACTCAATTATTGATCTTATAGTTCTTCACCATTTTCTTTCTAATTGTTGGATAAACTGGATTGATTTTGATATGTTTATTAATTGTTTATTGAACTCAGTACCAAGTGCCTAGGAATCCCTTCATGTTCTTTCAACATTTTCCCAGTATTGATAATATTATTCTAGAGGGACAATAGAATCTTCATCATTAAACTAATCAGCTCAGAGAATTTAAACTCTAGCACAATTATCCTCTTAGGCAGTTGAATTTACTAGTCGGTCTAAGCTAGACCATCATTGAAAACCTGGAAGGACTGGACGGCCATTTAGTCCTAGTATGGGACTCCTCATTAGTATACAAACACGATCCCACAAGTATGATTCGATTCCAGGAACTTCGGTCTCGCGTGCGAACGTTAAAGCTTTATATCACTGAGCCGGCACCCAACAGTGCCAACGTTTAACTCCTATAGATCCATAAATGACTACGCAACCATTCATCGATTATCTGAGGCTAGTAACTGTCTCCACTCGACACATGGAATGAACTCAACTGATCACTACTTCTAGCTAGAACTCAAAGAAATTGATCTTGAAGCTAAGTCATTAGCGAGCACATGATTATTACCAGAATGAAGGTTTTTGGAGATTGTAGTAAGTTAACAATTGAATTCACGAGTGCTTCCAGGTTTTCAATACTGATCTAGCATAGCCTGACTCATGAATTCAACTGTTATAATACTAAAAACTTCACAAATCCCTAACTAACGTACTTACTCCTGTTACCCTTCGTGGAGGAGCCTAGGCCGTTCACCAACATTCTCCATCCAACTCTGTCCTGAGCAATCCTTTCCAGTTCTTTCCAATTGTTATTTCATCCTTAAACAGACTTATATTCATTTAATTCACTTTGAATAAAACAATACATCATTATAGCTTGTATACTTTGATTGACAATATAGTTTGATTGAAGTACTGAATGATCTGGGATGATTACTTCTTATACCATTTGAAATTTCATTTAGAATCACATTTAATTACCATTTTTAATGGATGATGTACAGAACTTAAACTTGAAATTGAGATCAAGTACTTAGTAATTGATATATTGAAACAGTGGAACTATAACTATATCTTAGATACTTTTTTGAATGTATTTTGTAAGAATGATAGACAGTTCATAGAACCCGATCCTATTGACAGTTTCTTGTCATAGACAAATACAGTTCTTCCAATCAATCAATCTATATCTACATACATACTCATAGATACCTATATTAGTCAATCAGTTTGAATGACATTGTAAAATTTCAATGATGTAAGTATTGTACATGTGAATTAAAGAACACCAAACAATAATCCACATTCTAACTAATATGTCATAATATTCTTTTGGTACTACAATATAATTAATCATTGACCCGTTGATTGTAAGCAGAGATGTATGGTGACTAGCAACGGAATCCATGATGTATGTTTCGTCCCAACTGAGACTCGTCAGCCAGACGTACCTATATTCAGGAGTTGATGTTTATTCTAGAACTGGAACTCAGTATTATTCGCTTGTGATTTAAGGCAATATCAAGCTAGTCCTTACAGGATGCATATATGTCATTAAGAGACTAATCAACTGCAGTTCTAAACATCGATGAGAAGACTCAAACAATCAATACGAAAACTAATTATAATGTTGGTTGAATTTGATATGGCCTTGTACTGTTACTCCTAAACTATTGATACTAACCCCCCTCTCACCTGGATTCAGAGAACTACTGATACGCTAACGCCTATTGGCTCATCTCAATCAATACGCGAGAAAGACTGACGATTTACCCTCCACATCTTTGAATTGGAAACTTGTTTGATGATATACAGAAATTACTGGGTCACAATTCATTATCTTTAAAAAATTACATTTATCTAAATAGTAGGCTGATAACTGATTTACAACAATTTAGTGACAAGAAACATATTATTGGCACTATGAACCATCTTAAGTTAGACATCCATTGGAAACCAAAAAGGATTGGATAGCTATTTTGTTATAGTATGAAACTCCTGGGCGGTACGCACACCTCTATCCGCATTAAATGTCAAACCTAAGAACTCCCATTTCACACGGAGACCCTTAACCTATAGACCACTAAGTCAGCCTCCATTGTCTTCAGCCGGGAGTTACCTGACATCTGACACGATTTTTATATATTCTCACTAGAACTTCAGGAAGTATGTAATGAAGTTAGTCATTAGTGAACGCGGAAGTTTTACTAGGATACGGCGTTTAAAGACGTTACTTTAATTTTAGCTCACGAAGTAGAAGGCTCCGATTTCAGTCGCTGATGGCGACGTCTCAGGTGTACACTTCTGAGAAGTTCCATACTATTACGAAATAACTGTTCAGTTGTCCCTGATTTACAATGATAGTTAAACTAAGATCAGTCAGTGGTGTAATCTATGGAAACATTATCTTGTTTACCATTCATGATCAATCAATGCATACTATGAAGTACACTATATCAATATTCACTTCATGCATTATATAATGTATTTATAAGGATAAAAGTATCATTTAGTTAGTTATTGACAATTGAACAAAAGTTTGATGTACAGACACAATCTTATGAATACAGGCAAGTGGGATTCGGAAACGATAACCCCCCCATACATTTTCTTCCACTTAAATTTCCCGCATCACCTTTACCCTCTGCTTGTTTGTCATTGCTTTTAAATCAATAAATTTCTGTAATGCTTGAAAGTCATGTTTTGTTATTATAGATAAAACAGTTGTACCAATTCGTTTCATGATGCTTGTCCCATGTCGAATATTAAATTCCTTGCAATTCATCTTCTTCTTGTGTTAGCTATTGGGTGTTGATGTGTTGTATGTAAATGGCTGTTGCTGATTTAGAAGGGAATCGATCGTATAAGAGTAACCCATTCGTCTATCTATAGATCCGTAAATATCATAGGCCTGTACTGAGTCCTATCATGACACCCCTTTTCATCAGTAAATATATTTATAATTTCAATTCTATGACGATCACCCCTTGTTTCTCCAAAGAGTAGATGAGGATGTAAATATTAACATCACTATGGTAGTACTGGTTAGATAAGTGACTTAGTGGTTAAGGGGTTCGAATTTCAATCAACTGTTTTCAAATTTGAACCCCACTCTATCTAGTTTTGTTTGAAGTACAGTGTAATATCACTGTCCTTCACACTTCGAGTGTTGTTCATACGTATGTACCTGGTGACTGATCGTCCCTCTTGAATGTCTAAGTAATTAGGTTAGGGATAAGTTGTAAGCATTTAATGGAGATGCGTAACTACACACATTTGAGGGATGTTAATAGTTGATTAAAACAAAATGAAAGCACTAAAAATTATGTGAATAAATGAACTTATGGTTCAGAAGTTTGCGTAGGTTGCCATGGTGTCTACTTATCTACAAAATTTAATGCATAGTATTAAATTTTGATATTCGGTATTTAGGACTGGCCTACAATAATTACATAATTTGAGATAATTGAGCTACTCTAATATGACCGGTTCTATTGGGTAAATCGATAATGGCGATTAGCACACAACACTTTAACACTTGACTACTTACTTAGAGAGAAGACCGATTGCAGGAAAACGTGTAATGATGACAAAATTTCTGTATATTACAATGTAGGATGCAATATCATATATGATTATGTGTACAAGATATTGTGTATAGTATGTAGGATGCACCCTATTACGTAATAAAACTAATCATATTGTAGTGAACGAGAACATAAGTGGGGACAATCGAAGGGACAATCTGAGACCTGTACAGCAAATACTTTATTTGCAAAATATCAGTCAATCGTCTCAGATTTCATTGTTCTTTCTTTTCCACACCAATCATTCTATGTTCTCGTTCTCTTTTGTTCGATCTTCTTAACCTTCTGCCTCCAGGCATTTCATTTTCGAGTAATGATCACATCAGTAGCAAACACCACACTCGTCCCCCTTTTAAAACAGTCGTTCTTGCGGTGGTTCTACTCGCCGTGCCACTTTCTTCTTTTCTGCAGTCTGTGTCACGATCTCCGTCGAAATTTCGGGTCTGTGGTGCGTTGACCTTCATAACTCAGTCAACCTACCGGACCATGAAAACTCGACGTTCAACACTTGCTCTCACATATGGTCTCAAAGTCAAATCCCTAGATGAGAAATTATGAATGAAATACATTGGTGTTGATTATGCAACTACTTATAATCTCAGCTTACATATCGTTATCTTTATCAGAAAGCTTCCTGGTCATTTCTTAGTCTTGTTACTCTCATTGGTGGCCGGGCAAGTGTATAGTAAATGTGTGTATGAACATTAGGATCTAGTTACATTTAGGTGTCTAATTTCAAATAAGATCAGTATCCAGGTAAGCCCATGATAACAATACACAATTAAACCTATAATTTTTCAATTATGAACAGTTGAGTAAATCATCTATGTTTTTTGCTGTTGTTGTTGTTAACTCTGCATTTCTTCTTCTTCCTCTTCTTCTTCATCAGGTATTGTCTCTGTGGACGGTTCATTAATATCACAAGAGATAATTCTTGGAGCTGATCGAACTTATCAAAATACTTTCAAAGGTGTCATTGGTGGTAAGTTGGTGATAAAGTGGACTTTTTCTCTTTAACTTACCATTCTAGTTAAGCCATAATCTACGTTAAAGTTAGGTGATTATATTGTCGTAAGACACATAAACATTGGTATAAGGAGGCACCAAATAGATATGTGCCACACAAATGATTTAATTTGTGTGAGGACTGGGATACTACCCGGTTCCTCAAACCGAAGCAAGTGGTTTTCTTAGGAGAGCCATACCTTGAGTTTTCAACTTAAAGGCCTAATTCAAAAGACAGTGGAGCAACATTAGGAGATGCAGTGCCATGATAGTTAATGACAAAGAATGCGTTCATACGCCATTTGTCCAATCAGGATTCTGGAGCCCATGATCAATGATCACTGGAAGTTCTCTTAAAATCTTATATTTTAATCCAATTTGCAAATGAAGTTAGGGAATGAGGATTCATTTGTGAATTTACAAAACGTGTCCCAGAGTGAACATCAACTCTGAGATATAAGTACATCCAGCTGACGAGTTCCCAATAGGACGAAACGCGCGTCAAACTGGATTCCACTGGTAGCTACTATCCATCTTTGCTTGTATCAAACATTCAACTGATTTCAAATCAGTCTCTTTTCTAAGCCCTTTTATTATGATTACTGATGCTATAATTACCATTTATCGATTAATATTGATATTTTGGATAGATTTATTTGACATTATCATTACCCTATCAATAAGGTAGTAGATAGATCTATGAATTTGATCGATTCAATGAAGTACACAAAGAAAAATGTAAAAAAAAATTTTTTTTTTTCTTTTTTTTTATTGTTTTTACGATTTTCTAAAAATATTAAACATTTTTTTATATTTCAATAATGATAACCTTAGAATACCTGAAATAGATGTGAACTCTTTCGCCCCCTCTCTCTTTCCCCCTCTTTCTCTCTCTCACACACTCCTTGTGTATCTTTCATTCTTATAATGAAAAGGTGAAAAATAGAATTATGAAAAAAATGTAAATTTGTAAAAACTTATGAAAAGTTAAGAGAAATAAATAAGCAAACCAAAAAAACAACTTAGCGAATAAACAATTACAAATTCTTTTTTACGCACTGCTGAAGAGTCCCAGAATTGGACGAAACGGCCGTCTAGTGCTTCCAGGTTTTCCATGGTGGTCTAGCTTCAATCGACTGATGATTTCAACTTGTGAAATTAATCAAAATGAGTTGATTTCATTACGCACTGCTGAAGAGTTCCACAATAGGACGAAACGGCTGTGCAGTGCTTCTAGGTTTTCCATAGTGGTCTAGCTTAAATTGACTCATGATTTCAACTTGTGAAATTAATCAAAATGAGTTCATTTCATATTCTAAGTATGAATCCCAAGAGGAAGTAACAATTTCATCAAAATTAATGTTTTCAAGTTATTTGATGAGTGTCATTTAACACGGCACATAGGTTCCAGGTATGTCACTTGAACGTTTCTTCATGTTTCAAACTTATCAACTGGATGTAATTTTATCTGAAGTGTTGATGCTTATAACGAAACTCAAATGTGTGGTACTTACTTAAGCCTGTTACCCCTCATTGAGGAGAATAGGCCACCAACTAGCATTCTCAATCGAACTCTGTTCTGGATAATCCTTTACAGTTGTTTTCAGTCTCTATTCATCCTTACGATGTCTACTTTCAATTCCTGACACAATATATATTTTTTGGTCTCCCTCCTTTTCATTGTTTTAAAAATGTTAACACTTTACAATTATTTAGTAGATATGATATGTTCAGAAGGGGTTTTGTGGAGATTTCAGTATTTTTCAAAGTTGAAATCATGAGTCGATTGAAGCTAGACCACCATGGAAAACCTGGAAGCACTGGACAGCCGTTTCTTCTTATTATGGAACTCCTCAGCAGTGCGCATCCACGATCCCGTACTTGCGAGATTCGAACACAGGACCTACCAGTCTCGAGCCAGAGCACTTGACCGACAGACCACTGAGCCGTCATCCAACGGTGTTAATATCTAACTTCAACTGATCCACGAAATTGAGCAACCATTCACCAATGTCATCCGTGAGTTGATATCTCCCAACAGACCTGATTGAACTCCACTGGACGAAACGGCCGTCCAGTGCTTCCAGGTTTTCCATGGTGGTCTAGCTTCACTTGACTCATGAATTGGACTATACTTTTTTCATTAAAACTGAAAAGTGTTTTGTGCCGACCATAATGTCTTTATCGAACTGTAAACACAAGATCAAACAAATGGTAACTTAATTAACAAGTACAAACCAATGTGTAACTCAAGTGTTAAGATTCATTAAACTTCTATGGGAGGGGGCCCACAATGAAATAGATACAACGGGATTCGAACCTAAAACTTTCAGGGTGAAAATGTAATGATTTTTTTTCTCTCTCTCAGTAAACTAACATTTCCACTCACAAATGGTTTGGTTAAACTTTTTCACTTCAATAATATCTGATAAATATTCATTTCTAATACATCTCCCTTATAGTACACATATACATACACAATTGTGCATATGTGGGTAAATCACTCCTCCACTTCTTTTCTCTCTCTCTCTCTCTCTCCATAAATTGTTTCCATAGCGTCATAAACTAGTTCTGTCTTTTGAATTACTTCTTTTTCTATCAATGGATATGGTGAATCATTTCAATCGTGTATGTATGTGTATGTTTACAAGGGAGGGAGGATAGTGATTACATTACTACTATATATATCTTACGTAACTTATTAGATCAGAATGAGAAATACAATTACAGTTATCATTACAACTATCTAAAATTGTAATAACAAGGTGTTCCCCTCCTGTCAAGATATATGTTTGTATAAGAAACACAATAAGGAAAAAGGTAGAATGATATAGTAATTGCAAAGTACACATACACGGTTATCAAAATGATACAAAATATAGAACTGTAAAGAAAACTATTATCACCATTCATTATTACCAAGAATATGATGTTTACTGTTGAAGAGGGAGAGAGAGAGAAAGTGAAAGAGAGAGGGGGAGGGAGGTAGAGAGAGAAAGAGAGCAATTCGGGGGGGGGGCAAAACTCTATAAATCTATCCATACTGATGATATACTATGTGGTAACATTTATCATTCATTCATTCATTCATTCATTTGATAATGGTATTAGTAGCTATGGGCTGTTTATTTAGTTTCGTTAATTTAATCATAAATAATATTCAATTAGTTCCTCATTTTCTTGCTTGTATAATGTTTAAAAGTAAATGTATGATATTTCGATATTATTACGTAAAAGGTTCATTATGGCTATCCATCGTTCTGTAAAGTTTATTTCTATATTTAGTAGTGTACTACTTTAAAGAAGTTTCTTTAAGTTGAATTTATGTAATTCAACATTTACTGGTGTGAACTAGATATAAATAAATGTTGTTGGTGATTGGTTAATATTTCAACGGTTATGATTGGTTAATCTTTTTTGTAGAATTTTTTTTTAATTTGACACTGCTATTAATTAATTTGGGGTGGTTGGTGGAGATTGAATTAGTTCACTACTCTTATATTTTATGTGGATTACTTGGAGTTCACTCTTCGAGGCTTTAAAATATCGTTACGGGCTACCCGATATGTATGCTTTTGTATATGAATTGTATGAGTTCCAGCTTGTGTAGTTGTGAATGTTGATATATACAAAGGGTACTCGCTGGGCTCACAAAAGAAACGTAAGCTCAGAAGGTGTCTGCCCTATGCCTAGTAATATCAGCGGCCTAAACCATCAGGTCAAAGACATAATAAAATGATATGATAGCAAATACTATAGAGAGGTAACTGTCAACCCTTCCTGAAAGAGTGCGTATGCTTATGTGTATGTCATAAGGTGCATAGACGAAGGTCCTTTTACCAGTGGTATACATGTAATACGTAAGAGACAGTTAGTTGTGGCGTATATGTTCGAAGGGAGCAGTGACAACCTACTCTCCCAGGTGAGTGAATATACCTATGCGTATGCTATGGGTTGCATTGGGTGAAAACTTATGCGTCACCGGTATGCATGTAACGTATATTTTCCTCAGATGCCACGCTCTCATGCCAAGAATCGGAGGGATTTGACTTCCCCACAAAATCACATCCACGCGGTGGGTTTGTAAACCTTTCAAAGCGGAAACCATTTGCAGAAATACCAACCGGTTTCATCAAATAAGGTCAAGTGTTCGCGCGCGAGACCGATCGCCCGAAGTTCGAATCCTGCAGGAGAGATCGTGGATGAGCACTTATGAGGAGTCCCACAATAAGACAAAAAGGGCTGTCCAATGCTTTCAGGTTTACAATGGTGGTCTAACATCAATTTGTTCATGATCTCAATCAAAAACATAATAATATCCACAATCCCATACTGATATTAATCAGATAAAGTTTGATCAACTTTAATACGGCTGCAACACCACATAGCATTTTTATGGGTAGGATAACTGAAATTGGCTAATAAAAATGTTGAAATAAATCAATTCACTCCCTAATGACTGAAGTCCATTCGGCATCTGACTCATGAACAGTCTAACAAAACTGATTAGAGATCAAATGATTAGTAGGATACGGAGTACTTGAGTGAATGTATTCTAGACTACAGCGCGAACGCAACGAGTTAAAACTCAGATACATTGGACTTCTGGCACACAAACTCATTTCGTCGTTAATAATCCATATTTTATTATGTGAATCAAGATACTTTTCATTCTGAAAGTAACGGAAAAAAAATGAAATGGAACAACTCTAGGATACAATCTGAATACACCGTTGGGATTTCTCAGTCTCACTGTTCGCGGTCACTCTGTTATTTGTTCAACAGAAGATCATATGCGAACTTAATAATTTGGTCACACGGGCAATATTAAGAAGTTCCGCTAACATGTAACGAAGTTCACCCTCCTTTCAATGTAACCATGGAATCAAAATTATATTTGCGTATATACATAAATATGTGTAGAGCAATACACGTCGCATCCCTCTCTCCATTGTTATTCTTTTTTCCATTCACAAAAAAACAGCTTTCTATTGGAACGGACAATATTTAATTAATCAAATTGGTTCACTTGTCTCCAATACTAAAGTCATGGTTGCTCCTGGTAGAAATGTTGCTAAAAGTATGGATGAAATAGTTGTAGTACTTATGCCTGAATTATTAAAACCAATTAAACCAAACATTCCTGATGATAAACCATTACCAGAAGTTCTACCAGATGGTATCATATCAGGTGGTGTTGTTATGCCTGGTTTAGGTACTAGAAATGAAGACCATGGAGGTAAAATTCATATATCCGGTAAGTGATTTGTTTTCTTTCTTGTTTAATAAATGAAAATTATCTTTATTGATTGATTGTTAGCGTTATAAATAATCACAAGTGTTTCGTCCCAATATGAACCTCTTCAGTAAGTAGTAAATATCAGTAATCTCTCAATGAATTGAATTGAATATCTCAGAGTATTGAAGTAAAGGGAGTTACATATAAATCATCAAATTATCATCTATTGAATCCATTCACAATACCGTTCATTGTCTTCTTCTTCTTCTTCATCATCATCATCATCTTCACGCTCATAATAGTTGAATTCCAATGAAAACGAAATTCCATTTAATACATTCTTAAGAAATGATTAGATTAAATTGAAAGATTAAGGAATTTGATTAACTCAATTATATCATGTGAAATACCGAAGTCAGTATGTGGTGGTTATTATTACTGTTACTACTACTACTACTACTACTACTACATTAGAACACCATGGTGTGATGAGAATGTAAATAGTTGACAACCAAGGGGTTAAGTGTAATCATTTCATGTTGTTGTTGTTGCTTAGTGATTGTGTATGTGTGTGCGTGTGTGTGTATTTTAATGAGTAATTAAATCTAGAAGCTAAAATAAAATATTTGACAGTATTAATTACATTTATGTAATAAATGCCTACTACTTGTATTTATACCGGTTTACATTGATTGATTAATTGAATAATGATAAATATCTGGTCTTTAGCATTGTTGATCTTGGTACCTGACAGATTCTGGGCACTGAACCTGTAAACGTGATTAACTTTTGTCAACTTGTATCATTTGAGAAATAGGAGAGATATTTATGTGCCAACTAAAGGAATACATGTAGGTTACTAGTATTCTATCATCGATGTCTTCGATGTGTGGGATCATAGAGTAAGCAATGCTTGAAGTAGTTAATCTTCAACAACTGAGATAGTTCGGACATGTGTTATGTATGCTGAATTACCACCTACCTTGATGGGAGAAGTTTTATGATGGATGAGTAGGCTGGAAGAGAGTTAGGGGCAGCCAAACCAAGACGAGGCATCAGTTCATGAAGTCACTGACAATTGGAAATATATTAAATAAACTGAGTGATTCTATTCAAAAGGTTTCATTGTCCATTAAGGGGTTGTATCAGAATGATTAGTTTTAAAATAGAAATTTAACCAGTGTTTTTAGTAGATAATGTTATTTGTGATAATTTTAAAAGGTTTGTATTGTGTTCTGTGGTCTGATTCCATTATGACAGATACAGTTCCTATGGTATATCAAACTTATTACACAAATCAGAAGCATATAAGCAGTTGTCTTTGTAACACAGATTATGACACTTGGGCTAAAACATTGACTAAGTACCAGACTTATTTCCTCTGATTGCGTTTCTCGTTCATAATCTCTGACTTTTGACCCTGAGAAGGTTGGTGTGCGTATATGTATTGTGTCTTTGTAATCACTCAGTTTATCACTTAATTAAGTTAAAAAACAATCCATTACACAAGTTAGCGGCTATTTGGAATCATTAGGTAACGCGGTGGCGTTTGAAATGAACGGTACTGGGTTCGAGTCCCGGAATGTACATCAACTCTGGGGTGCAGGTACATCCAGTGGGATGAAACGTGCTTTCTGGATTCCACTGCTAGCCACTAGTTATTTCCGTCGAAAATACTTGTGACTTAGAATGTACATATGTCAAAAGAGACTGTTTGATTGCAGTTCTAAACACAAAAAGGAAGATGCAAACAACCAACGTGTGTCAATGCAAAATGACCTGAATGATCAAAGAGGATGAAAGTAACTATTAATTGAACTAGATTGAAGTATTTAACTTCAGCTGATATTTTTGAAAACGTGGTGATTTTCAGTCTAATAAATGACTCAGAACTTCGTACATGACAATATTTTTTGATAATGAAAAAGTTATATGAGTTTCGAGTCATTTACAGTTCACTCCATTAACTGAACACAGACATGCAGTGTAAACTAGGAGGTACTGGATAGCTGTTTCTTGCTGGTATAGGACTCTTCAAAAGTGAGCATAAATGACTACAAATGGAAATCTAACCCAAGATATTCAGTAATCATGATAAGAGGTTAACTTTGACACCACTAAATCGTTATAAAAGTCTACTTTAGAAGAATTGTAGACGACATTCACTTGGTGATATACCACAGTGGACCTATTCTTGTTCTTGAATGTAGTAACCATATTTAACTTAGAGTAGAAACTCGTAGTAGTTTTATATTAGACGCTAATCTTATTACACGTTGAATCTTAAATATTATTTTTTTCACATTGGAGTCATATAGTCAGCTGTCGATAGGATTCAACAAATTGTAGGTTTCCTCTAAGGTAAACAAAAACATCTTGAACTGATAACATTCATTTCTGTTCAACTCTACTATGATCAACTTTGAATCATGTTATATCATCCTGAGAGCAGTTATTATCGTCAAAGACATACATGACTGACACAATGCAGTAGCTCACATCTTCATTTCACTGTTGTAGTCTATTCAATTCATGTAAACATGATCATTTGCTGGAAATAGTTTCCAACTCATCAAACATTTTGTAATGTCACGATGATTTCCTAAATCTTGAATAATTCATGGCGTTTTACTCTTTTATCTCCTTTCTAATCACAACAACTTACAAATATTAGATGGTAATATTTATGGTGCCGGTGCAACTGGAATTAATGCTGGTACTGGATTGATTCTTTCTCAAGCTGGTGGACTATTCGGTTTAGGCGGTGCTATGATCGATGGTTTATTAGCTGGATTATTATTAGCTTTGTTATTATTAATTTCTGCTTTAATATGGGCATGTTGGAGATGTAAACCTGGATGTTGTGGTTGGTGTGCTGGTAAATCAAATGGATTAGCTGGACGTAGTGCATGGAGTCGATTAGCTGCGATATGTTGTGCTGCTCCTGAAAGTGCTATTATTGGTGAGAGTTCTTTCAACAAATTTCTTTCTTATTTCAAATCACTAAGAATGTCTACAATTTATGTATTACTATATAATGACCGATGTCACGTATATGGAGTCTTAAAGCTGATGTAGGGTGATGGTTGGAGGTCGTCGACATAAAACCCTGCTTCACATAAGTTTCGTCCTATTTGAAACTTGCTAGCAAGGTGTACTTGTAATCTTGAGGGAATAGATGCTCCCTGGAGAATTTGACACCACGTCACCTAACTTTATAAATAAGGACGTTACCACTGATCTATACAGGTGGTGACTGTACACTCTGTTGACGATTATCAAATAACACTAAATCTAGATCTAGGGTTTCCTCGCGATCACCCTCAAACACCATTATATAAACTATAATGGATTATATCCTCCCTTTCTTATGTTAAGCCCCGTTGTTTTGGGTATTGACACTGGTATGTAGGTGCATCTAACTGACGAGTCCAAAATAGGACGAAACCACCAATTAACTTTACTTATGAAGACTGTTGTCATTTTTCCTCATGCTAAGTTCTTGTAACTCATTTAACTATAGTAATTTTTATCAAGGGGAAACATTTTATTCTCAAGTAAGATATCATTGTCCAACCTCAATTTTGTTATAAATATATATCAAACGAAATTAAGGAGATAACAGATAAGTAGGGTTGGATATATAGATGATGATGCTCTGGAAGATGTAAAAACTTTCACATACCTGGAAAACGTCATTGATGAACAGGAAAGATTCAGTGTAGATGTAAAGATAATGATTGGCAAAGCAAGGGCGGTATTCCGACAGTTGAAGAACATGTGGAACTCATTACGAACTTTTACGGTATGGAGCTAAAACTTCAAGAACTACCACAACCATCATCTAAGAAATACAAGTATTTATAAACAAACTGTCTACGAAAAATATTCGTCATCCGTTGGTCGGATACTATCAGCAACAACCTCCTGTGGGAGAGAGCAAACAAACTTCCAGCCGAAGAGGAAATTAGGACAAGTCACTAGAGGTGTATAGAATATACATTGCGGAAATCATCATTTTTTCAAGGTTTATCTAACTAAATCAAACCGTGATAAAAACAATGAGCATATCAACTCAACATCAAGTTCACACATGTGAAGATTTGAATAGTGATATTCTTTTACAGAATTCATTACTGTCAACGTAAATATCTACTGTAAACATTCAAGTGAAACTTGGTAGTAGGTTAAAGTCCTAACAGTTATATGCTCTAATTCGGCTTAGTTTGTACTATGTTGATTGACCTATCCCTAACCAATCAGTGTTAGTGTGCTGATGGAAATAGAGATAGGTCTAGTGTCTAGTGTCAGGGGTGGGATTCGAACCCACGCCCGTAGAGTTTGTTGGCATATGAATGTAGTTTGCTTGCATACTTTATTCTAATATGATAGAAGTTAAATGAGGTATCATGGTCAGGGAATGCATTAGCTAGTAACAAAAATAAAACGAATCTAGAACAATCCGTAGCAAGAAAATCTCAGTGTTCAAATAACAGCACAAGCAGAATCTTCTTGTTTAAGTAATAAATTGCTAATCGAGATTATTACATGTGGACTGAAAATGTGGTTATCTGTTTGCATTATGGGGGTATGGATATTGTTGAATTTCATTAGAATCATTAGGTAATTTAAGTTAGACCACAAATGAAAACCTGGAAGCACTGGACAGCTGACGCGTGTAAACACCTAACCTCCAAACCACTAAGTCATTCATTCAGTAGTGTTGATATCTAACTTCAATAAGACCGAAGGTCATGGAAGCTATTCATGCGTTCGAGATTGTATATACTCACTGCTGAGGAGTCCCACGCAGTAAGACGAAATGATTGTCCAGTGATTCCGGGTTTTTAATGTTGGTCTAACATTGATCGGTTTATGATTTCATTGTAGTTATCTGACTTAGCTAAGTATATCTACGATTATTCAACCACCTTATCATTATTATTATCATTATCATTCATGTTTATTTTCATTTTCCTTATGTTTTACTAGTCAAAGAAAAGAAACATTTACTGGTAAGCAACTAAAAACTTTTTCTTTTTCTTACTTTTGTTGTTGTTGTGGTTGTTACTGTGACCATCGTCGTTGTTTTCACTGATTATCGTTCGATTAGTTAATCCTTTGTTGTATTCTATGGTTCAATACCCTTATTATGTGCACTTTCTACGGCACCATAAACTCAATATGTAAAACGAAAAGACTGAAATGAGTCAGAATGTTTAGACGTCTAACTGGATAATAATGTATACGATGTTTACTTACTTACTTACGCCTGTTACCCCTCATGGAGGATCATAGGCCGCTCACCATCATTCTCCAGCCAACTTTGTCCTGAGCCTTCCTTTCGAGTTCTTTCCAGTTAACATTCATCCTTTTCATATCTGATTCTATTTCCCGGTGTAATGTGTTCTTTGGCCTTCCTCTTTTTCACTTCCCTTCCGGATTCCAAGTTAGGGATTGCCTTGTAATGCACATTGGTGATTTCCTTAATGTATGTCCGATCCACTTCCAACTTCTTTTCCTAATTTCCTCTTCAGCTGGAAGCTGGTATACGATGTTTAGGTATATATATATAAGTATTTTTGTCCTTCTGAATCATTCAAAGACATGTTATTTGAGATCTTGACTGGGTATACAGTTGAACTGCTTAACAAAAACTCCAAATGATTGATAGTGTTGAGAATTGTTATGTCTTTTTCCTTCAGTCAATTATCACGTGACAAAGTTGCCAATCTGTATAACGACTCACAACTTTGTTCCTGTGATAAACCTATGATGTGTCAAAACAGCGCTAGTAGACTTGATTCAACTCTGAGTCCTTATTAATCCTCTGTATAGCAATTTCTTGCCTAGCTGTGTCTGTTTGAATCCCGAACACAAATCTCAGCTTCCACTGTATGAATCATGTATTTCAGACATACGCAGTTTATATACAAGCAGACCTAACCGCATCACATCATAAAATGGATGAAGCTAAATTGTCTGTGAGTGTGAGAGTCTGTAACCAATCTATTGAAAATAAGTTTGGAATGGTTAATCGTATAGTCGTAGCCAATAGGTCATACGGAAGCTTATAATAAGAGGGATATGAATATGTGTATAACATAGTTACATAATAGTTACCCAATAAGAATATATGTAATAATAGTCCACGAATAATCCCTAGTAGTTACCATTCATTTATTCATCATTTGCATGTAACAAATGTGGTTTCATTATTCATAACTGTTCCTTTAAACTGAACAGTATTGACTAGGATGTCATGACAATATCGATCGAGAATAAGGTTCATTATTTGGCTTTATGTGTAGATATTTTATCTTATTTGATAGAATGTGTTTCGTTATATTTATCCTACTACTTCCTGTTACTTTCCAGAGTGACAACGGTAACGTAGGTATAGTAGATGGAGCAGCGGTAAGTTTTATGGATTCTTTTCACTGTTGATTTGTTCATCGATATAATTACTTACTTACTTACGCCTGTTACCCACAATGGAGCATAGGCCACCGACCAGCATTTTCCAACTCACTCTGTTCTGAGCCTTCCATTCTAGTTCTATCCAATTTTTGTTCATTCTTCTGATGTCTGTCTCCATTTCCCCGCGCAATGTGTTCTATGAATTAGGCAGTTAATTCCTAAAAGTGTTATTATCATTCTGGATATGACGTGTAGACAACTGTCGACATGAATATGATTAACAAATTATTAAAAGTTTGAATTGAGGCCGGTTGGGAATTTTTAGGAGCCTATAGTATTCAACTCAATCCTCAATCACTTAAATGATCGATATTAATCCAATCTATCAACGCTTATTGTTCAATTGGTTATATGGTCATAAGTTAATCTGTGAATGTGACATTAACAAAGATTTTGATATCATTCATCTCTCAAATCAATGTTACATTGTTGAATGTAGTCAGTTGTAGTTTAGAAGTAGGAGTATGAAATCGGATCATACGATTATAGAGTTTATGAACTGCCAGTTTGCTTTTCGACAATCTGACTAATGAGACTGGTAGGTCCTGGGTTCGAATCTCGCGAGGCGGGATTGTGGATGCATACCGCTGAGGAGTCCCATAATAGGACGAAACGGCCGTTCAGTGCTTCCAGGTTTTCCATGGTGATCTAGCTTCAATTGACTCACGATTTCAACTTTGAAAAATACTGAAATCTCCACAAAACCCCTTCCGTTTTCGATAATTTGACTAATGACCTTTTATTTGACCAACAATAGAAGGTCTATGAGCAGTGACCACGAACTCTTAATTTCTATTGGTCCAAAAGTCTCCTAATCTCGATGTCCAACTCAAAAAACAAATGAACCATCAATTTTTATGTCATCATCAAGACTCGAGAACTCATAGAATTATGTGCATTGATTACATAACAAGAATATGCCACAAATCAGAACTCGTAATTTCATAGTTGAAATCATGAGTCAATTGAAGCTAGACCACCATAGAAAACGTGGAAGAACTGGACGGCCGTTTCGTCCTATTGTGGAATTCCTCAGCAGTCAGCATCGTAACTTGCACTTAACGAATTCATTAGCGATTTTAAAATGGAACAATAAGCAAGTGTGGAGACTGTAGAATTTTCACTGTTTAAATCATGAACTGATCTTAACTAGACCATCATTACGAACCTGAAAGTGCTGGACAAGTGTTGTGCGCATTAACGGTTCTGTACCCGGAAACCAAATTTTCGGTTTGGCGCGTGAACGTCTAACCTCTAGATCACTGAGCCGACATCCAATGGTATTAATATCTAACTTCGATTAATTCACGGTATTGGATAGTTCTCATCTATTACTGGCGGTTAATTGGTGAGATCTCCAGAGCCGTAACACATATATCGACGCTTGATAAGTGAGAATGAAAGTTTAAGAATAAAACAATACGAATATAACATTAAACGATCATTTTAATAATTACATAGTAGAAGCGAATATAACAATCCCCCCCGGCAGTAGCTCTGAAACATCTATTTCTCCCAGTTATTTTCTTTGATTTAACATACTCATCATCAGATCATGTTTCTATGCATTTTTTCATACAAATGTTTTCGTCTTCCTTTTATCTTTATTAACACAGACTGGTGGTATGACTGCAACAAGTCTGCAATCATTACAAACACAATCACGTATAGTTAAAGCACCTCTATCGGTAACCAGTTATCCTATAGGACATAATCATAGATTGGATCTAACAGATCAGTAAGTTTGAATTGATTTTATGTATATGAAAGTTTAACCTACAGCTTGATCTTAGTCAGACAATCGTTCCACCACAGTATAATACTTCCAAGCAAGATACAGAAATTACTTCACGGAGGATCAAATCCTGTAGAATCGTCACGTCCGTCTGAAATAGTTTAAACTTCAGACATTTCATCGATAGTAGGGAGATAACTGAGTATGACAAAAGGTTATATTCTTTTTTGTATGTTATCTATGGTTCTTTGTTTACAAAACTACAGAGTAAATAATTTTCCAGAAATTTAGAAATATAATCTGTATTTTATGGCTAAAACGATTAAATCATTCATCGAATTAACAGAGTGATCTCTAAAAATAGATCTGATCACCTCTTCATTTTATTATCTAATCTCAATGTTCACTAGTGACTGACTGTAAGGAATGTTTCCTTGAGTTCTAGTGGGAAGCAGTGACCAGTGGAGTTCAACCAAATCTGTTGTAGAGATATCAACTCACTGAAGACAATTGGTGAACGGTTCCTCAAACATCGTGGATTGGTTGAAGTTAGAGATTAACACAGTTGGATGCCAGCCAGCTCAGTGGTCTATCGGTTAAATGCTCTGGCGCGAAACTGGTAGGTCCTGGGTTGGAATCTCGCGAGTGCGGGGTCGTGTATGCGCACTGCGACTGAGGAGTCCCTTAATGGAACGAAACGGTCGTCCAGTGCTTCCAGGTTTTCCGTGGTGATCTAGCTTCAATTGAATCATGACTTCAACTATAATCTCAACATCATTGGAAAATAATGCACAATATAGTAGTCACTCTTTTGTAGATATCTTTTTAAGTATGTAATGTATTCTCTGTAGAGGTGAAACAACATTTTCAGTAAAAGGGTTGTAGATGTTGTTGAATTTTCCTTAGTTCATGAATCAGTCTTAGGTAGACAGCCATAAAAGATCTGGAGGTACTGGATAGCTATTTCGTCTCATAATACGACTCCTCAAGAGTGTGTATCAACGATTCTACCACCTACTAGATGTCAGAGGAAATTTTCGGAGTCTTAGTGAGAAGCTTTGAAGTGTCATTCAGCCGTATCATGTGTGAGAAATTTACCCGCTGAAGACTATAGAGAATGGTTGCTCAATATCGTTAACTGGCTAAAACTAAATTTTTCTAACATTGGATCCCGGCTCAGTGGACAAGTTGGACAAGAAGATTGAACGATAAGATGATTAATTTAACGTTGGATTTTGATGTGAATTGATATGTCAACAAGAAACTTAAAGATTTTGTGAGGTTCAGTTCCTAATGTTGAGTTCATAAGTGTATGTGGTTGAGAAGTCTTTACTTAAAAACAGAACAACTATCTAGAGCTCTCTTATTTTCAAAGTTTTCCAGTTGATATCAATCGGTGACGAAGACCAATCTGAACTACAGAAATTACGTACTACGGTCTAAAGAGGGTTATAAGTTAGTCTGAGGAAATAGGATTGAGAGCTGGGGTTCGAAATTAATGTTCGACTTTTCATCATGAACTGACATCAGCTATAGTGTCATATGGATATATGAAATCCACGAACTCTTATCTTGAATCTAATTAGTCTGTCTTCATATTGTAGTCTCACAGAAAACTTTTCCAACTGTCAAACTATCTCTGAAGTTCTTTTTTCTTAGTTGATATCTTTGTGTTCAACACGTTTTTGTTTAATTTGAAAATTTCAGAATCGGAGCATCAGGTATTTCCACTATACGTATTGATCAACCAGTAATGGATGATTTAAGCGCTCGTCAAAATGTTTACAATATGGAAGGTATGAAAGTTGATTGTGTTGTCATTACTAAGAATAGTAAATATGTTGTCACTGGATCTGGTATGGGACCACCACAAGTATGGGATACTCAAGTAAGTTAATTAAGTAGAAATGTTTTCAATGTGTTTTGGTAATGTATCTCGGCGAGACTATAATTTATGGACGAACCAATCAGAAGCGTTTGAAGGACTTCAAGGTCACGACGCCTATTTTAGTATCTGATGCTCATGTACGGTCGGTTCACAGAGAATTTTAGAGGACATTTGACAATTAAGCGGCTACAACAAATGAAACTACTAAGAAGTTGCTGTATTCGTAATTACGAGTATTAAATGACTTGTAGACCTTGTGCAGACTACCATGATGTTGCCCATCGATGTAGTATATCTTGAAGGAAGACGTTTGCTAGAATAAGAACCTTTATCGCTCGATCCGGATTGAGACTAAGGCATATTAAAATATATTTTCGTCAACTGTATAATAAAAGCACCAGTAACATTGGCTGCAATAATCGCAGATGTTACTGAAGCTTCGGCTGTTCAGTGGTATGAGTGTTGTAGGGACATATCCATAATAAAATTGACAAACTTACACAACCGGAGTATACACAAACAATAATGAAGCTATGCGGTCGAGTCTGAGATGTTTTTTATGACCTTATCATGGTTCCAGAGATCAACTATTATGGAGGCATATGGATGAGTTCCTCTACCTTATGCATTACGATTTTGGAACCTTTGAACCTTTTTCTAACATTGGCAAGTTTTTGGACCATATAAAATAAGTGCATCCAATTTAATTATTTGGTTTTGTATGATATATTTTCACTGATTGGCTAACGTTTCTCAAGGTCACCTAGGATTCGTTCAAAGGTCGCCCGTAAATTGTAGTCTCGCCTGTATCTCTTTAATGTCCCTTTCAATTCTGTCATGTCGAAGCAATTATCAGTTTACAAGAGATTCTATAGTATTCATTCATGATAACCATCTTGATTATCACACATTTTTATTTAAGAAACAGTTCGATAAACGAAGGTAGAGATTTTTATTGTCGAGTTCTTTTCATTCGTTAGGATTATACCACCGTTCTTCATCCAACCCTGTCCTGGGCAATCCTTTCCAGTTCATCCAATTCATCCTTTTCATATCTGATTTCATGTCGTATTACTTAATAAATAAACCTTCGTTCAGTGTTAAACATTCTGCCCTGCGATGTCAACTCATTTAACCTAGTAGTCCCTACATCAAGAACCGGACAAACATGACTGGTTTCATTTAGGTAGCTAATAAAAACTAGGAAACACTGGATAGTTGTCTCTTCCTTGTGTACGAACCCTCAACTACGTGCACTTATAAACTGTTTGGGGATCGAACACAGGATTTTCAGATCTATCAATGAGCGTTTAATCCTAAGACCATTGAACTATCATCCAATTCTCATAGTTGAAAACATGAGTCAATTGAAGATAGACCACCAGGGAAAACCTGGAAGCACTGGACGGTCGTTTCGTCCCATTGTGGGACTCCTCAGCAGTGCGCATCCAATTGCTTACGTATCTAACTCCAAACAATTCATCCTCTCCACAAACCTTTTATACAGAAAAAACATGACAATGGTTAATTATTAGTGACTGATTAATCAAAACGTTGATTTGGATTTTGTCTACTGTATAACTTCATTTAAACAATTGATTATTTGAAGTTATGTAATCACTGCATCTCTCAATGTCTTGGATTAACATCATTAAGAATTGACACATATTCCTTGCTCACTCCTTCTCTTCCTCTCTCTTTTCACAATATTCCCACAGTCTGGTGATTTATGCAAAATTATGGATGGTCAAGAATTCGGTTGTACAGATTTACATTTGGCTTGTGATGATTCCGTCTTGGTCGCACAAGTATTGGATGATATCACTGGATTGGATACACTGAATGAACCAAGTGAAATTCGTGTAAAACGTCTACAGGTAAACGTCAAAAATGATATTTTTTCTATTCCTATGGTGATAGGAGAAATCTTGAGTGTTTGTGTGTGTGTGTCAGTCTGTTACATATGTACGTCGGTTCCAGTTACTATGTAATAAGCACATATAGATGAAATTGTCAGGTCAAATCTCAGAGGTAGGAACAGTTTTAGTGGTGATAGCAAAGATTAGACATCGAAGATGCGATTCAAGAAAATATAAATTACTGAAATGAAATTAGAAAATAAGTTATAAAGAATTCTGAAGCTCGGAATTCGAGCGAAGACCAATGACGGATGCATTTGAACCATGTTGTTCTCAAAAGACCTTTGATGATTCTCTGTATCAATGGTGTTATATTGTTCAAAAGATTCCATAAACACTCTTGATTATGTCTTGAATAAGATACAGTCTTTATGATCAGTCAGTCAGCTACATCGTAGGACCAGGCACACATATGCATCGGTTCAAGTTGCCATACCTCATTAGCGCAACAAGATGAACACCAAATTCATAGAAGTAGTTAATTCAGTGGTGGTAATATATAAAAGAAAGATTGTATGAAAAGGATATAGTACAGAGAGAAAGATAAGTATGAAGCAATTTTAATCTCACGGTTTTGGGAAAGATAAAGAGTGCATACACCCACGCCATTGTGATCGATTCTGAGCCACGTCACCCAGAGTCTCCAACCATTGGTTACGATAGTCAAGCGGACCCCAACCAAGTAGTCTGCATCTACCAACATGGCTCAGATTAGAAGTTAGTGACTTCAGTGACTGATTCCACGTTTTAGTTTGGCCGCTTCTAACTCTCTTTTAACCATCCCCTTCACTAGTCAGCATAGCGCGTCGTGGTAATCGTTCTTCAGACATACGTGATTGGATATTTCTTGTAACTTGCCTTTCACATTAGTTCTTAATAAAGTACAATTTAGTTGTCATCACTTCTGAAATTACATTTGAAAAATAGAATTTCCATCTTGAATCTGATTGGTTCATTTTATATATATACGGTTCCTGTTACTCATACAGATTAATCGATTTCTAGAGAAGATTCGTTAATCAGAATCCATGCTAAAGTTGCCTTACCCCAAGTGTGCCATATTTTTTTTTCTGTAGTCTAATGTCCTAAACTATGACTACTAATACACTTTGAGTACCATGGTTAACCTTGAATCGAGGCTGAAATAATCTCAACTTCGATTATTCACTTGATATGTTCAAATTCTATTTCACAATCTCGAATTGGAATAAGAGAATATGATAGACAAGGTTCTATGGTTATATTTCAGACAGCCTCAATGCATTCCAAATAGGATATCATTCTTTATATTCAAAGGTGCCATTATAATCAGAAAACAGATCGAACATTTCCCGACTTAATAATATAGTCGAAATCATAAGTCAATTGAAGCTAGACCACCATGGAAAACCTGAAAGCACTGAACGGCTGTTTCGTTCTATTATGGGACTCCTCAGTGGCAGTGCGCATCCACGATCCCACCTCGCGAGATTCGAACCCAGGACATACATTAACAACATTGGATACCGGCTCAGTGGTCTGTCGGTCAAGTACTCACGCGCGAGACTGGTAGGTCCTGGGTCAGAATCTCGCGAGGCGAGATAGTGGATGCGCACTGCCACTGAGGAGTCCCACAATAGGACAGGATGGCCGTACAGTGCTTCCAGGTTTGCAATATTGGTAGTCTAACATTGATCAATTCATGATCTCAATCAAAATGAACAGAGTTGTACTATTTCTGTACAAAATATAAAGTCATTTTAAAAGTTCATCTTCTCTATTTCCATGAACGTATGGATTTTCACTGTATACACAATTGAGCGAAACAAACTAAAGAGATCGAAGTAGGAATTGATTATGAATACAGTGGTCAGCAGTATAACTTCGCCTTCGGACCTTGTATTTGCTGCTTTTAATCTTACCGCTCTTCAATCGACCTGCCTAACATGGTAGAACCTTGAGGAACAATTGTTCCAGCCAGTATAGCTCGATTGGTTCATCACGATAGGCAAGCTCAACCATCACGTCAAGGTAGCAGCAACAGTCGAGAACTAAAGAGATCACTTCCTTTTCTAAATTTTCTATTTTTTTAAATCTTCTTGTTTTTAGTTATGGGATTTTGCTACAGGTCGACAACTTGAAATGCCAATTGAAATTATGTGTACAGCTACTTGTATAACACGATCAAGTGAATATGTGATTATAGCACAAGTTACACAAGAAGGACCAGCTATATTAGTATGGAATTTAACTGGGAATCAATCTGATCATATTATTCCATATCATCCAGTCAATCCATTATTAAAAGATTCTGTATCATATTTAAATATTTCATTGGATGATCGTCTAGTTGTTGCTGGATTAAATAATCCTACGGATGAATTAGCTTACTTTATGGTATTTGATTTAACTGCAAGTTATGTGGTAAGTTTTGGCTTGATTGTCATCTATTGAGTAATTAAAACAGACTAGGAATGAAGATTTTACAGGTTATAACATTTATATAAATCTGTCCATGAGACGCTAACACGGTTAGATGTCCCCTCTCAGTGGTCTGGAGGTTAAGTGTTCACACTCCAGACTGACGATCATGGGTTCGATTTCCTCGTGCAGGATTGTGGACGCGCACTGATGACGAATCCCATACTAGGTCGAAAGAGCCGTACAATGCCTCAAGGTTTCCAGTAGTAGTCTTAGATTGGTTCATGATATCAATTAGATGTTTAATCATTTAGACTAGTAGTCACGCTGTAAGTTTATTGATCGAATTCGATCAGCACTAAAAGACTAAATAAGCATGATCATGTTCACTACTTAGTCATCAGTCAATTGTAAATTATCCTAACAGAAGTCAGTCGTATCTTGAATATCTCAGTGATAACGTTTCACACTGTGAAATTTCGTGATCTGGGTTCCAATTCACCATGACGCATCAATTCCTTGAAGATTACTGGTACATCTTAATGATGAGTACCGAATAACATGAAGTTCTAGACCAAGAATAATGGCGTAAATGAAAACTCTACACAGAGCTCAAAACGCTTATGATGCATATAATCCTCAGATCATAAACAAATAACATTATGACATCTGTCTTTAATTAAGTTCGTTCACAACGGTTAAATGGGACTATGTACCAGTCATTTATAGAAGCTTTTTGGTAGCCTTTTGAAGAATCAAATGGATCAGTATTTGTTTAGCGTTCCTTCGGGAAAAAAACAGATTGCTTAATTGAATTATATTGATCCGACAGTAATGACAAGAAAGCAGCCATATGGTATCTTTCTCACCCTAGTTCTTTGATATTCCCAGTAGGATCCATGACCCTTTATTTACAGGTTGACACAGATCAATTGACGACAACTAATACCTTAGCGCTTATTGATCCCTGAGCTCTTTCTCAACTAGTGCTTAATCAGAAGATGGAGAGTGAATTATAACTCAAAGCAGACAATAATATCCTCGAAATATCCGACCACAAAGCCATACAACTATGTCATTACAATGTGTACATAACATAGTCAAAAGCGATACAAAACCAGAGTAATGGGAGAATAATTAACTATAGTAATAATTGTAGGATAGTAATACGTGACAACGATATATCAGTCAAATGAAAGCTTAGAAATAGGATCTACAAATTATGATACTCTTACAAGTTGTACTTCTACAATGTTCGTCCCATTATATCATCCCTGTTTTCAATGTCATGGTACTTACTTACTTATGCCTGTTACCCCTCGTCGAGGAGCATAGGCCGCTCACCAGCATTCTCCATCCAACTCTGTCCTGAGCAATCCTTTCCAGTTCTTCCCAGTTGTTATTCATACTTTTCATATCTGCTTCTATTTCCCGACGTAATGTGTTCTTTGGCTTTCCTCTTTTCCACTTCCCTGCCGGATTCCAAGTTAGCGCTTGCCTCGTGATGCACATTGGTGATTTCCTCAATATATGTCCGATCCACTTCCAACGTCTTTTCCTAATTTCCTCTTTAGCTGGAAGTTGGCTTGTCCTCTCCCTTAGTAGGTTGTTGCTGATAGTATTCGGCTAGTGAATATTGAGTATTTTGCTTAAACAACTTTTTATAAATACTTGTACCTTCTTGATGATGGATTTATTAGTTGTCCATGTTTCAGCTCCGTACAGTAGGACTGTCTTGACGTTCGTATTGAAGATTCTCACTTTGAAGTTAATCGACAGTTGTTTGGAGTTCCATATGTTCTTCAATGTCATGGTCTCATGTTGTAGCTGACTGACTGACTGACTGACTGAATAAATCCATTAATATGATGCACCAAAGTTTCTTTTGTTTCTTCTAATTAGGTTAAACATTTCAACATTATTGTTTCTATCAAGTATATCAATCATTTAATAGGTATTTTTTTTATTTTGATCTATATTTGAGAAAACAGTTAGACTTGCACAATACCTTAAACATCCTTACAATACACCTTACATAAGTACTCGAATCTAATCACATGTAACTAACTAGTCACATGTAAAATCAATCGTTAACACTTTTTATTACCGATGTATGCTGCTGATGATGATGATGATGACGACGACGGTGACGACGACGACGATGATGATGATGATGATGATGATGATGATGATGATGATGATACACACCACTACTCATAAGTAGATAAACATATCAAACTATTTATAAGAAATATCGAATATAGATTTATCTTTATGTATTCATATTTACTAGAAAGCAAATAACTAGGATAGTTTCATTTAGTTTGTAGGGAGTAACATACTAGTAACAAACATCAAAACTGTACTTCATTACCGACATATTGATCATGTAAATGTCAATAAATAGTTTGTCTACATATTTTCATTATCAAAAAATAAACAAAAAAACAACCCAGTTGAGTGAAACTGATAAAATTACAAAAAAAAAAGTCGGAAGCTTTCATTCATTCAATCATGATTGTAGTGTGAGTTGCTTATATCTACATAAGTAGTATATGAAGATGATTACTTATTATTCCTTAATTTGTTCCTAGTCTATTACTTACAGTACTCCCTCTACTGTTCACAAACACTTTTACCTTGTTCAGATAGAAATGTTATTTTTTTAATTTTATGGTGTGGTACTATGGTGTGAGTTACTTATATCCACTTAAGTAATATATAACGATGGTCGGGCATTGAGTGTATTTCAGTAGAAGATCGATAAGAAAAGAACGGAAATGAAACGCAATTGGTATAGAAATGCATGAACAATAATAATCAGAGACGAAGGATTGATATTTATAGAAGGAATAGTCAAGATTAAGACAATTAATTGATAGTGAAATAATCGATTGTTCCCACTCGTAATCTCGTTCACTACAATATCACATTGAGTTTATGTAAATCATTTAGGTTATTATATAAGAGTGTCAAACGCTAATCTAGTCACACTTGATGAAGAAACTGTGGAGAATGTGGAGTCTTTCACGTACCTGGACAGTATCATCGATGAACAAGGAGGATGTGATGCAGACGTAAAAGTGAGGATCGGTAAAGGAAGGACAACATTTCTACAATTGAAGAATATATATGGAACTTAAAACAACTAACAATCAATATCAGAATGTGAATCTTCAATACGAATGTCAAGACAGTTCTATTGTACGGAGTTGAAAAGTGGAAAACCATTACTACAACCATCATCAAAAATGTACAAGTAATTATAAACATTTGTCTACACAAGATACACAATATCTGTTGATCGGATACCATCAGCGATAGCCTACTGTTGGAAGAAACATACCAACTTCCACTGAACAGGAAATTAGGACAAGACGTTGTAAGTGGATAGGATACACATTGAGGAAATCATCAAACTGCATCATGAGGGAAGCGCTAACTTAGAATCTTGAAGGGGAACGAGAAAGAGAAAGGCCAAAGAACACATTGCGTTGATAATTGGAATCAGATATGAAAAGAATGAAAAGCAACTAGAAAGAAGTGGAAAGGATTGCTTGGTACAGGGTTAGATGGAGAATATTGATGGACCGCCTATGTTCCTCCACGAGGGTTAACAGGAATAAGTATGTTAGTAAGTAAGAGCGTCAAAACTTTTCAGGTTAGTGGTTGACGAAATGATAATATAAATCAACAAAAACAAAAATGCTTAATTTATTTCAACAAGTTAACATCATTTGTGGAGTCGGCGAGATATTTGTTTGCCTATGAATAGGTGATCTTAGTTAAACTAACATTGAAAACCTAGAAGCATTAGAAAGTCGTTTCATTCTAGTATAAAACTCCTCACCAGTTTGAATCCACAAACTCAGAAGCGATAATCGAACCTATGACATTCAGTCTGGCGCACGAACACTTGATCTGTTGACAACTGGAAGGAGATCCAACGGTGCTGATGTCTAACTTCAATTGATTCACCACCGTCTAAATAACCCTTAAAACCATTTTTTTTGTATTGACAGATTTAACTCAGCAATAATTGCACCATGGTCATTTAGATTTCGCTGAACATCATATTTTGTGATAATGAAAAAGATTTTTAGCTCAGGTGGATGATTTTGATAGAGTTTTGTTCTCTTAGCTGGATGGTTTTGTTGTGGAATATTCTTCGTCCTTCTGAAGGACATCATCAACACAAACTTCAGCTCAAAGAACAAAACTCCATCAAAATCATGTTTTGCTATGTCGTTTTGCTAATATCGTCCCTCAATACTCTGGTCCCCAAAGATCTCATTTTCTGACCACAGTCACATAAAAAAACTATATATCAGACAATCTATTTTCTATAGGTTTCATACTGTTGATTCATATTCTAAAACCAAGGTGAATGTGAAATATCATTCTCATTATTTGTACAATGAATAGATTATCTACAATTGAGTTTGAAAAACTTCGCTAAAACCTAAGTTCATTAATTTTCACTTAGTATTGCTTGTTTAAATATTCCCATTGAAGTTTTAGGACTGAAACTAGTCAGTCTCTAATTGGCATATATGCACTGTGCATATATACTGTGCGTATTGCCTCGATATAGCTTTATTTCACAAGCATTGTAAGTGAAGATGGATAGTGGCTAGCAATGGAATCCAGTTTGAAGCGCTTTTCGTCCTATTTGGGACTCATCATCTGGATATACCTTCATCTCAGAGTTGGTGTTCACTCTGAGACTCGAACCCAGTACTTCACACCATCGCAAAAGCAAGTGGCTATCAGAACTCAGTAGCTGAGTGGATAACTTGATGGCATTTGAAGCGAAAGGTACTGAGTTCAAGTCCCAATTAGGATGAAACACACGTCCTGTATTCCACTCCTAACAAATATCCATCTTTACTTACTAAGATCATTAGTTTGTTGAAAATCGTCAACACAGCATAATCTTTATCGAATTCTTTTTAAATTAATATTGAAAGGATCCAGAAAAAAAGAAGAAAAAAGGTTCAGAAAAACTGCAGTATATTTCATTCATGATCAATCATATGGTTACGTTTATATATTACTTACTATTCATAATATTTATCAAAATGGAAAATAACTTGTTTTACGTGTGTGCCTACCATTATGTTTGTATCTGGAGTTCTGTGTGTGTGTGTGTGTGAGTGTACGTATCTATAGTTACATTGTGGATTACAATTTTTTTTTATTTTTCGTCTCCGATACAAGATAGGACATTGAATGCTGCTAATTGTTAACTTCTGTTACATAATTTGTCAAGTCATATGATGATGTATACAATCTTATAGGGATGTGATTGGTTGATGTGTGCACAACTTCTACTGGTTAGCGTTTTTCGTCTAACAAGGTTGTTTTCTACAGGATGAGGTTACTGATCCGACGCTCAACGCTACTCCTTTATCCGAGCTTGGAATTGGTAGTAGCCCTAGAAGAATTGAAGGCGGATATTTATACACTTACATAAATGTATGTATGTATATTTATATATAACCACTTTGAGGATTGACCTACTTTCTGGACATCAAAGATAAATTGTTTGGCACAATCGACTGATATTGGTTCGATTACATATGGTGGACAAATGGATCTTGCTCATTCAATCCCAATAAATGGATATGTGCACAATTTTAGATTGAAATTGCTGTTTTCTGTAGTAGAACAACAAACACAAATTTATTACTAAAGTGATCATATGTCTGATTCTTTAATTTATGTCTAACAATCAGAATTCATTAGTCAGTCCAAGTTAGACCACCATGGAAAACCTGGAAGTACTGGACAGCCGTTTTGTCTTATTGTGGGACTCCTCAGCAATGATGTTCACCTCCAAAACTCGAATACTATCTAACAAGTTGTAAATAGGACAAAACGACACTCGTCCTGCTTTTCACTGCCAGCAATCATTCGTTTCTGTTTATATTTTTAATACAGTTTTAATTTTCCTATTTTGTTTATTACCTTCTCATAGGGTATACATCAACCTAAATTTATCACATTCAATGCTAAAGCTGAAGCTACCGAAATTATTGGAAATGATGAAGCTGTAACAGGTTAGTTGACCTTTTTTAGGAAATTTCAAAGAATAACTAAAAGGATTATAGATTTAATCGTAAAGTATTGATCGTCTACAAACGATTGATCACTGAGTAGTAACCAGTTAGTTTTAGGGGTGTTTCAATTCAACAGGTGGTTAGTCTTAGTCTCAGAATTTGAGTGACTGTAAACAAGGTGACACCCTTTCGATTTCCACAGGGAACCCCTTTCAGATTTCAAGTATGCCTTGCTGACGATTCCCAACTAACACGAAACCTAGGTCAAGTAGGGTTTCTCACAGACTGCCTCTATTTATCTAACATCAGATATCTGACAAACTTAGCATACGATGGAGTAATTTGATTCATAAATTCACTACAATTATGTTACACTGGAACTAAACGTGATACACAGTTACATCATTCTGTTATCATCATACTTTTTGTTCATTGATATATTAGTAGACATTCTTATTACAGTCTCCTTGATCTTCAAATGGCATAATAATCTCTCCCTCTCGAAATGCTTTCACATGGCCACGCGTATATATCCTCTGCCAAGGAAGTCCTACTCACTGCCTTCTGATGGCAAGGGTGTTGTTCACGAAAGTGAGAGGACAAAAAGCGAATGTCCAACGCTTCAACCCGGTTGATGGATATGGAAAGTTCATCTAGGGGAGTTGGAAAACCCTGATTCCAAACCAATGGTGCACATGGGCTCCAGTATCCTGAAGGAAAAAATGACATATGAATCAATCGTTGGTCACCGGCTACCATGGGACTGCATCTCCTTACGATGCTCCACTGCCTTGTGGATCAGACTCGGGGTGTGGCCTCCTAAGTAAATCACCTGCTTCAGTTTGTGCACCTGAGCAGTATCACAGCCCTGACACAAATCAAATGAGATTTGTGAGGCGCATATATATCTGGTGGCCCCTTTGTACCAGTATTTATGTGTTTAAATAAATAAATCAAATAAAATGAATTTTCAATTCAATTGGATCTAGCACACTTCTCTTAAATGCATTCCTTCCTTTTTTTGATGAATGACATAGTTGTTCATTTTATCATCAAGACAAGTAGCAGTTTAAAAACAAACACGACGAACTTCCGGTCAGTTTTTAGCGAATTAGGAAACCGGGAAAAACAACAATACTTCAATATGTAACCAGATGTTACATAATCAATATATTTTCTGCAGACTACTGCATCTGTAAATCGAGAAAACAATGACACACAAATTCGTTCACAAGGATTTAGGCTATCCGTTTTCCACATCTTGTAAAGGACCCACATAGATTTTTAAGAGTTCCTACAGTGTCCCTAGTTTTAGGCATAAGTATTTAGGGCTTGAATTTTAAACACAAACAGACATCAGCTATAATGAAAAAGTGATCCATGAATAATATACTAAAATGCAAAGAGTACTACATGAATATAAGTAGATATGGATACTGGCTAGCGGCGGAATCTAAGACACGCGTTTTGTCCTTTTGATGACTCGTCAGATGGATGCATCTTCATGCCAAATTTGATTTTCACTCTTAGAATCGAACCCGAAACCGTGCCTTTCAAAAGTCATCGCGTTGTCCACTTAGCAACTAAGTCTAGATAGCACACTGACTTGTAGAATGAAGGAAATTTTAATTCATATATATTGGTTGCTCGGATCTTCGCATTAATGTATAATACTGCAATAGATTGGTCTCATTTTCTTTCAGCATTATACACCTTTCATCTTTGCTTAAAATCTGTATCAGCATTATTGTTCAGTCCTAAAGTCCTCTTATTTTTGTATTCATACAATTTTAGGTACACGTCGAGGTGAATTATTCGTATGGAATTTATTAACTGGACGAGTGATGCGTCAAATACAAATTAGTGCAACATTAGAAGGTGGCAACTTGACTATGTTACCACCTCATACTGAAACAATACATTGTGTGAAATTATCTACAGATGGACATTATCTAGTAACTGGATCACAAGATCAAACAGCTAGAATATGGACAATGCCTGATGAACGTTTATTGCATACATTAGAAGGACATGCTGATGATGTAAGTCATCTGTGACATGACCTTGAGAATGCATCTTAGTATCTGATTGGTTTGTTTATATACTTAGAATATTCTAAATGTGTCAGTTGCATTTTCAGATATAAATAGTGATGAATAATGATACTTCTAGTTGATTGTATTATTTAGAATTCAGTTGGCTGAACTATTTGTGAAAACTGTTGTAGTGAACAAGTACAAGAGTGGGGATAATCGAATGTATTCGATACGAAAGTTACAGACTATCTCACTAAAATCTGACAACCAGACAGTAAACATTCACGTAGAGTTACTTGTTTGAATCTTCCCATTGATGTTTAGGACTGTGACTGGTCAGTCTCTTATTGGCATATGTGCATAATGTGCTTATTGCCTCGACATAGTCTTATTTCACATGCATTATAAGCAAAGATTGAAGCGAAAGCTACTGTGTTCGAGTCCTAGAGTGAACATCAGCAAGTCTGAGATGCAGGTACACCCAGCTGACGGGTCCCCAATAGGACGAAAAGCGCGTCAAACTGGATTCCACTGCTAGCCACTATCCATCTTTGCATACAGAAAACAGTTAATTTGAAAACTATTAATCAGTTGTCTCAATGTTGACTGTTCCTTTTGCAAATATTAATCCATAATCTCCGATTATTATTGTTCATGCATTTTCATACCGATTGCGTTTCATTCCTGTTCGTTCCTTATCGATCTTCTACTGAAATACATTCTATGTCTGACCATCTTCATATACTACTTATGTGGATTATTATTATTATTATTATTATTAATGGCTTTATTCAATATTATAATCTGGTACAATATAGAATTCTCAGCACGAGTTATTTCAACAAGTTTTTTACCAAAAAAGGAAACCCGAAAAAAAAAAAAAAAAAAAAAAAAAAAAAAAAAAAAAAAAAAAAAAAAAAAAAAAAAAAAAAAAAAAAAAAAAAAAAGTCTAGGAAAAACCGACTTTATACAAATTATCGAATTTGAGACATGCTTAAGAAGACAGGTTATTTACTAGGTCAACTCTAACAGCCTGTTCGTCACAAAGTAAATTTGCTAAGTAAGGTATTACAGAACTTTTATAGATTTGCTTGCGTGCATGGATTTTAATGTATTTACGTCTCGTTCTACCAGAAGATATACAAGGAGAAAGATATGAATGAAGCGGATGGTTAGTATCTGATAAGATAACACCTGCCAAGAGTTTGCAACACTTAAGATGTCTATCCACAAGCATATTAACAATGACTTCAAAAGATTCACCACATACCTTGCAAACCGCCTTCAGCATTCTACGCAAAATAGCAAAGTCTTTTCTCAAAAGCCCAGGAAAGAATAATGGAGAACAATATAAAATAATAGGTAATATGCAGGAATTTACAAATTGTAAGAGTAAATGGCGAGTAATCCCAAAAGCATGCAGCCTCTTTATGTAGTATGTCAAGCGGTAAACTTTTTTCGATAATAGTAAAACATGAGAAGACCAAGAAAGATCAGAGGAAAAAGTAACACCAAGATATTTGACCCTCGACACTGTGTTTATTAAGGAGTCTCCAATGGCACAAGCATTATGGGATCCCAACATAGAGTATAGGTTCTGTCCATGTCTCAAGCTAAAATTAACAGCTTGACATTTAGATGGATTGAGCAAGAGACCATTACCAACAGACCACCTTTCAATACGAGACAAAAACTCATTCATTTCTATAGGATGTAAGGAGGTAGAAATTGGCATACATACAGTGAGGTCGTCCGCATATTTTACAAAAGTGTTTTCTGTGGAAGATGGCAGATCATGCAAAAAGAAAGAGAAGAGCAGAGGTGAAAGAACAGCTCCTTGTGGCACACCTACAGTAGACAGTAGAGATGTTGAACACTTTCTTTCAAATACAGTGTACTGTTCTCTTCCAGAAAGGTAGGAGCGTAGCCAATTGATTATCCAGCTGTCAGTGTCGATGCGAATCAGCTTGTTAAGTAAGAGGTGTCTTGGAATAGAATCAAAAGCAGAAGTAAAGTCCAGAAAAGCGCATCTAACATACTTCTTACCCTTTTCCAACCCGAACACTATATTGTGATGCAGAACAGCAACGGCATCTAATGTGCTTCTTTTGCATTTGTAAGCAAACTGAAATGGATCACAGTACTCTTTTATTGAAGGTTGAAGTGGTTGTATCAGTAATTTTTCCATTATTTTGAGGAAAGGTGAGGTTATTGCAATGGGTCTAAGTTTCGCATTTTTATCACCAGAAGCTTTCTTAGGTATAGGGATTATCTTTATCTTTCTCCACATTTTCGGTAAGACATTAGTTGAGAAGGATCTGTTAAAGATATTTGTTAATGGATAACATAAAACATCAGCACATTTTTTAAAAAGGAGGTTTGGGATACCATCAGGTCCTAAACATTGAGATGAATTCAGAGACTGGAGACATTTCCGGACATCATTTTCAGTAAAACTGGGGACACAACTATTCTTCAAACCCTTGGATATAGGGAGCATGATGTCAGATGACTGATGAATAAAGGACTTATTTAAGTCACAAACATTTAGCTGGTTTTCGCTTCTAGTCTACCTGTCCCCTGTAATTTCTTTAAAGAGTTTCCACATACTTGGAGAGCTTCTACAAGATAGGAGTTTTTGAGTGAACACACAGTTGAGACGTCTAATCTCTTGGTTTATTTGATCATTTAACTTACGAACTTCAATAGTGTTTTTCTCCTTGTACATCCTTTCTTTTACCCTCCGTAGTCGTTTTAGTTGTGGAGATGTAAGTCGATCAAAACTTAAAAAGAAGGTTTCGGTAGGACAGCAAATATCAAAACAGAATTTAAGATAAGAGGTGATGACATCCGTTGTGTTTTCTATTGAGTCATCTGTAAGTACTTCCCAGTTGGTCGTACGAAACATGTTTTTCAGATTTTGTAAATTTTCTTCTGAGTAACTCCTATATATTACTTTTTTGGTATGGAGTATGTGTGTACTCTTTCCATGTTTACCATATACTTTAGGCAGGACACGAATTATACAGTGATCCGAACTAGACAATGGAGCACGTTTGCGAGTCACATAGGCACCCACATCATTAATGAAAACCAAGTCTAGATGAGCATTCAAACGAGTAGGAAAATCTACTACATTTAGGTGACCTAGTGATGTAAGGAAGCTACACTCACATGAATTGAAATCACCACATACAATTGAAAGTGAATCACTGAAGGCAGTAACGGCGAATTCAGTAAATTTATCAGTGAAGACAGATAGCGCAGATGATGTGCAGTCTGGAGTCATGTAGATATTGGTAACATAAATATATTTGTATTTATTCAGGTGTTTTGGACGGCACCTTAAAGTTAGACAGTCAATAAAGTCGTTTGAAAACTTGAAACAGGCAAAAGTAGATCGACACCAGTTAACGTTTACAAAAGTAGCTACTCCGCCACCACAAGTCTTTTTATTGTTTGATCGATCCTGACGATAGATATTAAAATCACGTAATGACACTAAGCAATCATCCTGTAAGTCAGTTAACCAAGATTCTTGAATTGTGATGACACCACAATTACGATACATGTTTTGACTTAGCAGAAATTGGAGATAGTCCACCTTGTTAATTAGTGATCGACAGTTAGAGTTAAGTAGCTCGGGAATCGACATTTGATTGATGTTTATTCTCTTTAAAGCATATTGCCAACCACCACGATGTCTCTTATTGTGCTTGTTTGTAATTTTTGCAGCGAAAGGACATAAGCTTTTTATAAACGCGCCTGTGTAGGTTATGCGATTAATAGACATAATGATAGGTTAAAACAAATTAAAAAAAACCCAGATAACTTGTTGAAATATTTAGATGGCAGAAACAGGTAGCCCAGGTATTCAAGCAGGCCGATATAAATAACCCACACCACACTGTTAATTGATTAGAAGTAATATATTAATTCACATAGTAGGAAAACTATCGACTAATTGGATCTCAATTGTTTACCGATGAATAGGTCATTTCAACTCTCTAGTCTTGTAATGTTCTATTTGAACACATAAATTGATGATATAATCTGTTCAGAAGAGGGTTTTGTGGAGATATCAGTATTTTCATCGTTGAAATCATGAGTCAATTGAAGCTAGACCACCATGGAAAACCTGGAAGCACTGGATGGTCGTTTCATCCTATTATGGGACTCCTCGGCAGTGCGCATACACGATCCCGCACTCGCGAGATTCGAACCTAGGACCTACCAGTCTCGCACCAGAGCACTTAACCGATAGACCACTGAGCCAGCTATCATCCAACGGTGTTAATGTCTAATTTGAAGCAATACACGAGGTTGAGACTAGTAGGATATGGGTTCGAATCTCGCGATTGCGGGATCGTAGTTGCGCACTGCCACTGAGGAGTCCCTTAATAGAACGAAACGGCCATCCAATGTTTCCAGGTTTTCCATGGTGGTTTAGCTTTAATTGACTCATGAATCTAACTATCAAGATATAATCTGTATTAAACTTATGATATTAATTGATAGATATTAAGTAATCTATATAAAGTTTTGGCTTGCTGTTCACATTTCTTTTTTCTCCTATTTCAGGTTCTGAGTGTAGCAATTTCATTAGATTCAGAAGTTGTTGTTACTGGTAGTTGGGATGGTTCAATACGTGTATGGCGTATACGTGATGGTAATCAAATGTGTTGGTTTACATCAAATATTGAAATATTACAAGTAAAAATAAGTAATGATAAACGTGCATTAGTTGCATTAGGTGAAAGAAGTGGACATCGTAAATTAATTATGTTACAAGTATTACGTAATCGTACCAGGACAACAACTAATTTACGTACAGCAAATTCACGTATTAATTCATCATTATCACCACCAACACCTGGTTATTCACCATCATCACCTATTATTATGGCATAGAAACAATCGATTATTAATTTCTATTGAATATTATTCATATATATTATTACTATTTTTTATCATTTACATCAATGATTACACTATTACATCATCATGATTGATCTCAATTTATCCTAGGAGTTATGAAATTATTATTATTATTTTTGCCAACTAATAACTAAGCATGCCAATACTACTTATATTACTTATATGGTTATTATTATTATTAATGAGTATTATTAGCACTATTCATGTTCATTATTACCGAGGTCGATCAATGATACTCTATGTTGCTCTATTTTCCTTACATCATACATCTATACATATATAAATATTTATGTATTTAACTCTAAAAGTATATAGTATCTAACACTCATAACCACAACAGTGATGATGTAATAACATATTCATTTTGTTATTGTTGTTGCTATCCTAAAAACAATCGGTTACCATGTTCAATATCCAATGGAACTATTTATTTATTCAATTAATCAATCAATTAATCAATAAAAAGAACGTTATTTCGATGAAAATATGTAAACCATTTGATCGAAATCGTTTTTCTCTCTTTCCTTCTTCTTTTTTATCGTCTTGCTTTTACATTGTGTTTTTTCTACAAAAAAAAACAGTTTCCCCTTTCACAACGTTTAGTTGCCTTAGCAACAACAAAAATGTCTACTGATAAATGAAGACAAATATATATATATATATATATATATATATATAAAGTGCATTTAACAAACTTTTGTTTTATTCAGCTTTAGTTTCCACTTAACAACACCCCCCCTAACAAACTAACCACCCCTCCCCCATCTCTAACCCCCAACACACCCACAGTTTAGTTTATTTATATTCTTCTACATAATGAAAGTATGAGGATAAATAATGAAAAAATTTTTTTTATTTTGCTAATTTTTATTTAGGGGGGGGGAGTAAAACGTTTAATTATTTTTTAATTATTATAGTTGATAAGTACTTGATGATCAATGATACAAAGATTAATTATTGTTTCTATATAGCTATATTCTTTAATGTTCTTCTAATATCAAAGATTCTCTTTTTGTTGGATTACAAGAGTACGAATGTTCATAGCTATATTCCTTAATGTTCTTCCAATATCAAAGATTCTTTTCTCTTTTTGTTGGATTACAAGAGTATGACTGATAGTTGATTCGTCTGTTTGTCTATAACCTTCTGTTTTTCAAACATTCAATTGAATTACATAATTTTGTCTCTTGAAATTCAATACATTTCATTTATAGAAAGGTATAACTATAATATCTGTGATGTGTAATCATGAGTTGCCATGGGGAATTTGTTAAGTATCAACTGTTCTCTTATTTAGGTTGATATATACATTCTGATACATACATACACACATACATACATACATACACACATATATACTCTATTTATATTCTATTTAAGAAAATATACACCCCCCTCCGAAGTTCCAACTAGAACAAAGAAAAAAAACAACAAACAGAGTTAGTAACTATGATCAGGATACTATTGATTAACTAATTAGTTTAAACGAAATCTTACTTCAGGGTATTCTGTTACCATCTACATGAAAGTCAATGATATCTTTTAGCTTCTTTCATTGATTACATAAAAAGTAGGGAGAAAAAAGAAAAGAAAGACAAAAATTCCCTCCTTTTTTTAAACTTGTCTTTTATTTGTTGTGCTTCTTTTTTTCTTTCTCCTCTCTTTTCTTTCTTTTTTTCTTTCTTTCTTTCTTCTTTTTCCTTCTTTTTCTTTCTTTCTGGTCTGTACTGAATCTTTTATTTAGATATCGTTTATTATTTATGAAGATATTCGATGAAAAACTTATTTCTTATATGAATAATTATCATTCTATTGCTTGAGGATCCATTCAATTGAATGGTTTTCCCCTTAGAAACAGTAACTATAAACAACATACTATCCTGTATACAACAACATACTAATATCATTTGGATATCCTTGTCTATCCTTTTTTATGGCTTTATTTCATCTATTTAACTACCTATATTTATTGGATGGCTTAATTCATTGTTATATATATATATATATACTAATCAGAATGTTGCTTTTATTAAAAATGATCTGAATATATAAGTAGTATGGAGTTGAATGAAGAAAAAAAAAGGAAGAAAAGAAAACAATCAATATTTAGTTAGTTATATTATCCAATTATTATTATTATTATTATTATTACTATTTACTATTATTATTATTACTGTGTGCCTTGTCTGCCAAGTTTTTTTTGTTTTTTTTTCGTTTTTTTTTGTTTTTTTTTGTTGTTTACTTTTTATAATGTATCATGTACATTTTCTTTAAGTTAATGAACTTTGAATGATAAAATTAAAAAAAAAAAGAAAAAAAGAAAAACAGAAAAGAAAAGTTTATAGATCGAAAAAAATATTTACCATTTTATTTATTTATCAAAAAAAATCTGTAAAGAAAGAAAAAAAAGAAGAAAAGAAAAAAAGAGAAAAATGAAAAAGAGAAAAGAAAAAAAAGAAAAGAAAAAACTTTTCTCATTACAACTTCACCATTTATTTGTTTTTTTGCTTGTATTATATTCTATAACAAAAGCAATAATGATAAAAGTTTATGGAATAAGAGAAGACAGTTTTGTTTTCTTCGAATAGTGAGATGTTGTTTATGGGTGTTTTTCTCTATTTTTTCTTCTTCTTCTTCTTCTTCTTCTTTGCCCTCTTCCTTTGATGTTGATGACCATAATGATGATGATGATGATGATGATGACGATATAGTCCTATAATGATTACTGACTATTGTCAATTCTTTAATGTTCTTGTTATTATTATATATTATTATGTTTCTTGTAAAAGACAACTTTGCTTATATTGTTATTGTTCTTTTTAAGGTTATGGGTAGGTATTCAGGGTATTATTCATCAAATAATAAATATCAACTAAAGAAAGTATACTAGACTGGCGAATTTAATACTGACTGAATTAAACTGCAGTGATCGGACAGGAAAGTCCTACTCATTGCCTTCTAGTAGAGGGGGTGTTCTCTACGAAATTGAGAGGACGAAAAGTGAATATTCAGCAGGAGCTTAAATCTGGTTAATGGATATGGAGGATCCACTTAGGGTAGTTAGAAAACCCCTATCTTATACCAATAGTGAATTTGTGTTCTAGGATCCTGAAGTGACAAATGGGGTATGAACCTATTGTTGGTCACTTCATTTTATTTATTTATTTAATAACATACATACTGGTACAAAGGGCACCGGATACATATGCGCCACACAAAATAGTGAGAATAGGAGGAGAAAGGGGGGAGACGCGTATATATGAAAGAAGGAAAAAAAAGAGAACAGTAATGATGGGGGGAACTGAAATGTACAACCAGAAGAACTCTCTCAGTTAAGGAAGTTATAAACACTCTTTATGAAGAAAGTAAAAGAAGGTTACAGCAGGCTCGCCACTGGCTTCTATTCCGAGCCATATCTGATAACGTCTCTAGCCACTGTGTTGCACCATCTCTCGGACCCCTGTTGGTCACTGGTTAACATCAGACTGCATCTCTTGACGTTGCTCCACTTCTTTGAGGGCCAAACATTTAGATCGAGGGATTTGGGTGTAGTTCTCCAAGAAGATCACGTGTTTCGGTCTGGGCAGCCGGGCAGTTTCGCATCCCTCACACAAATCAAGTAACTTGTGTGGCGCATATGAATTCGATGCCCTTTGTACCAATATTTATGTCTTCAAATGAACAAATAAATAAGTAATTTAATGCAGAATCGAATGTATGTCTTTCTTGGTTTTGGTACAACATATTTAATCCATTGGATTAGATTTAATAGTACAGAATAAAGAAGACACAGTAATCGTTATGATATTCTATATGAGTGATCAATTAATTAAAATACTCCAGTGTTTATAACTGGAAGACAATTATAAGCATAAGTGAATATTCAATGACTGCTTATCAATTCCATACAATGAAAGAATTCTAAACGTTGTGATAATGGAATTTGAATAGTACTTTTATGAAGTACAAGATGATAAGTATTTGAAGAGTCAAGTAATTGTCTTAATATTCAGTATACTTTGTTAAGGAATGCATACCAACGTGTTTGTGAGGATAGGAGAACAGTCGTATAGTACAGTGAAGAAAGCTAATGAGCATGAAGTAACCAGTATGCGATTGGGGAGATAGTTGAGCTTCATTGAAATCAAGAAGTGATCTTAGTCAGGCAGCCATTGAAAACCTGCAAGCACTGAACTACTGTTTCATCCTAGTACAGAACACTTCCATGGCAGTACCCATCTATGAACACAGAAATGGAGATTGAATCCATGACCACCGAATGGGGACCTAACGCTGTTAATCTCTAACTTTAATCAATACATACTAGGATGGGACAGCCTTCCTATGCCTCCAGGTTTTCAATAATAGTCTAACATTGGTCGGTTCATAAGTTCAATGAATCTGAAATTATTTATGTCAATAGTGTAAGGTGGTTGTAAAGATTGTAGAATATCACAGTTTTCAGTACTTATTGATCATAGTTACAAGACCAACCATTGAAATCATAATACACTTGATAGCTATTTCATCTTAATATAGAACTTCCCAGAATCCCCAATGAAAACACTATGGAAAATCTGGAAGCACTAGACGGCCGTCTCGTCCTATTATGGGACTCCTCAGTGGCAGTACGCATCTACGATCTCGTACTCGCGAGATTCGAACCCAGGACTAACTATGAAAATACTGAAATCTCAACAAAACCCCTTCTGAAATAAATTATACAATATTGTTGCTAAAACCATACACACACACACAGACTTACACAATCTAATCAACATGTTGTCTATATTTATTCAATCATTTACATGATCCGTTTTATATTGATAATCAATGCAGAGAAGAGCGAGAAAAAAAACAAAAACAAAAAAAAACGAACAGTTGGCAACAAAACAAAAAGGAAAAAAAGAACAAGATCGGCCAATATAGTTCAATTGATTATTCTAATTTTAATGGATAGATATACACGAATATAGAAACAAGAAACCGGTGGACAATTTTTTTGTGTTTAAATTTAAATAAATAAGACAGAAAAAAAACACTGTATGTTAATCATTTCAATTAATTAGAACAAATGATTATATAAAGTTTGTGACTTCAGCAGGACAGAGTGGATTGAAGAATGTTGGTTGGCAGCCTATGCTCCATTGGGAGTAACAGGTTAAAGTAAGTAAGTAAGTTGTGGCTTCAAGTCAGTCCGCACAGGATGCACATATGCCAATTAGAGACTGACCAGTTTCAGTCCTAAAAACATCAATGGGAATATCCAAACAAACAAAACCAAGTGAATTAAAATTCACCCCATTGTACAAGCAGGTGACTATCAGGACACAGTAGCTGAGTGGATAACGTGATGACGTTTGAAGCGAACGATACTGGGTTCAAGTCACAGAGTGAACATCAACTAACTGAGATGCAGGTACATCCAGTTGACGAGTCCTGTATTCTATTGCTAGCCACTATTCATCATTGCTTATAAAGCTTGTGACTTTATGCAATATCGAGGCAATACGCAAAGGATGCACATATGCCAATAAGAGACTGATCAATTACAGTCCAAAGACAACAATAGGAAGATACAAGTCGACAATACCAGGGGAATAAAATTCTTATCAAAGTTTATGTGTTTACTTATGGAATACTTCAATAAACAAACAAACACCAAATCTTTTTGTTTTGTTTTGATATCCATATATATACATACATGCATATTAGAGTGAAAGGGGTATTTTTTTTTATCTTATTGTATATTGAATAGTATTTAAATTATAATTCAATCAATCAATCAATCAATAAATCAATCAATCAATTAATCAATCAATCAATAAATCAATCAATCAGTCAATATAATAAATAAATAAACCATTCATTAAGTACTCTGTTATTACATTAAATATTAAGTCTAAAAAAAACGGTTTTATTTTGTTTTTGCTGTTTTGCATTTTTTTTTTAAAAAAAAAAGGTTTTGCTGAGTTTTTGTTTTTCTCTTTTATTTTTTTTTGTTAATTTTTTTTAAATTTTTTAATCGATAGAAAATCAATAACTGACATTCTTATTATAATTAATTCATTAATTAAATGAAAGTTATAAGAAAGTATGAAAAACACTTGGATCTAAGGAATTAAATATAAAAAGATATTTCAATGCTGTCGAATGTCCTGATACGGCCGAGAGTAGGGAGAGTGCGCTTTCTCTTTCGAAATGCTCTCACATGACCAAGTGTATATAGCCTCTGCCAAAAAAGTCCTACTCACTGCCTTCTAGCACCACAGGTGTTGTGTACGAAATTGAGAGGACGAAAAGAGAATGTCCGACGCTTTAACCGGGTTGGTGGATACGGAAAGTCCACCTAGGGAAGTTGGAAAACCCTCATTCCAAACCAATGGTGCATATGGGCTGGCTCCAGTATCCTGAGGGAACAAATAGTGTATGAATCAATTGTTGGTCACCAGCTACCATGAGACTACATCTCCTCACGATGCTCCACTATGTTGTGGATCAGATCTTTAGGTCAAAGACTCCGGTTGTGACCCCCTAAGTAAACCACCTCTTTCGGTCTGGGCACCCGGGCAGTATATCACAGCCTTCATACAAATCAAATGAGATTTGTGTGACGCATATATATCTGGTGCTTCCTTGTACCAATATTTATGTGTTTAAATAATAATAATAATAGTTTTAAGTGCTAAGATACTTGAATATACATGTTGAATGTTTATGAACACACTTCATATAGTCGAGAAATATGTAAGTATAGTAACTATGCTGTATGATATTGACTGATACATCTGAATGAATAATGATGGACATAGTGAAACTAGGTAACACAAATCATTGATTAATATTTCAGTATTAGTCATTTTTGAATCAACTTTCTCTTTTACTGACACAATCCTTAAATCGACACAATGATCGTTAAGCATAATGAAGTTGCTACATGATTAATTCAAATATGATTAGTGTCTATTTTTAATAGAGTTGAGATGATGATTTAATTAAAGCTAGAACACCATGGAATACCTGGAAGCACTGGACGGCCGTTTCGTTCTATTATGGGACTACTCAGCAGTGCGCATCCACGATCCCACACTCGCGAGATTCGAACACTATTTTTGACAATATGATGATATATATGGAGTTACATAAATATTGAATATAGAGATTGCGATTGTAACTAAGAATAAACAAGTATAGAGGTGTTAATCAGCTTTCAAATCATTCTTCAATACTTTTACTTTACTTACGCCTGTTACCCCTCGTGGGGGAGCATAGGCTGCACACAAGTATTCTCCATCCAACCCTCTCCTGGACAATCCTTCCCAGTTGTTATTCATCTTTTTCATATCTGTTTCTATTTCCCGGCGTAATGTGTTCTTTCGCCTTCCTCTTTTCCGCTTCCCTTAGGGATTCCAAATCTGGGCTTCCCTTGTGATGCAGCTTGGTGATTTCCTTAATGTATGTCTGATCCACTTCTAATGTCTTTTCCTAATTTACTCTTCAGCTGGAAACTGCCTTGTCCTCTCCCACAGTCGGTTGTTGCTAATAGTATCCGGCCAGCGAACGTTGAGTACTTTGCGAAGACAACTGTTTATAAATACTTGTACATTCTTGACGATGGTTGTAGTAGTTCTCCACGTTTCAGCTTCGTACAGTAGGACTATCTTGACGTTCGTATTAAAGATTCTCAATTTGATATGAAGAATACTCACAGTTATAACAAATCACATGCTGTGTGTCATGATACTTTTTAACTCATTAGTCAGTATCTAGTAATTGATATTTTCAACTTTAATCGATTCATAACAGCTATCTCGTAACACTTATTTATTTTTATCCATGATATCTAACTCACTTCGAACATGATTAGACTTTATTAAACATGACTTCTTATTAGAACTCTGGGACATCTATACTAAAATAGATAAGGAAAATCATCTCTAGAATCAACCAACTTTTTCAGTTTTCTTATTCACAAATTCTGATGCTGACATTTTATTGTAACGAACATCTAATTGAACAGCATTCTCCAATACACTCTGTCATGAGCCTTCCTTTCTAGTTCTATCCAACTGTTGTTAATTATTCTCATGTCTGTCCCCATTTCTCGGAGTAATGTGTTCTTTGTCCTTCCTCTTCTCACTTAGCCTTCAAGATTCCATGTGATGAGGGCCTGCCTTGTGACCCATTTGGGGGCTTTCCTCAATGTGTGTCCTATTCACTTCCAGTGCTTCTTCCTGATTTCTTCCTCCACTGGAATCTGGTTTGCTCTCTCACACAGTATGGTTGTTGCTGATAGTGTCTGGCCAACGATCTGAAGTATTTTGCATAGATTACTAGTTCGTATATCATATTTTAAACGAACTACTGTAGTGGACGCTATTTACAAAATTGTTTTTAAGTAAAGTGTAACGTAAAGTGACGTCAAATTTGCTACAATTGTCAGACGCAGTAGGGAACTTCAGAGCATTGAAAGCATGGCGTTTGCAGTACAGATGAGAATACAGATCAGATGGCACTGAAACATACAAACGGAAGATTGAAGGCTATGTATATTGTATTGTGTGAGTTCTTTGTAACTTCTTGCAGTAAGTATATCTCGTCCTATCTGGGACTCGTCAAATGGATGTACCTGAATCGCAGAGTTGATGTTCAACCTAGGACTCAAACTCGGCACCGTTCACTTCAAACGTCATCACGTTATCCACTTAGCTACTGAGCCCTAATAGCCTCTTGCTTGTGTAATAAGGTAAAGTTTAAATTCACTTACATTCTGTGATGATTAATCTCTACTAATGTATAACACCAGTTAAATTCAACTTATAATTTCATCCTGTGAAATTAGACAAAAAATTAAACTTATAGTAGAATTCATACGTCAACTGAAGCTAGACCACCATAGAAAACTTAGGGGCACTGAACGGTCGTTTCGTCCTATTGTGGGTCTCCTCATGAATTCAACTATAAAATTACTATAATCGCTACAAACACCCATTCTGATAATAATCATCGTGTGCTCACTAGTGAATGGCTTCAAGAGGTTGTTCCTGTAGTTCTAGTAAGAAGCAGTGACCAGTGGAGTTCAACCAGGTCTGTTGTGAGAGAGTAAATCACTGAAGACAATAGTGGATGGTTATTCAGTTTCGTGGATTGGTTGAAGTCAGACATTAACACCGTTGGATGAGAGCCGATTCAGTGGTTCTAAAAGTTAAGCGCTCACGCATGAGACTGATAGGTTCTAGGTTCGAATCTCGCCGGGCGGGATCGTGAATGTGTACTGCTGAGGAGTTCCATGATAGGACGAAACGGCCGTTCAGTACTTTCAGGTCTGGTTAAAATGTAATCAGAATAATCTATGCAAACGATTCAATATAATAAAGTACTCATTCAAGTAGATCAGTAACAATTAAATTATTCATGTTTCTAAGTTCAAATGCAAATTTTCTATCATTTTCACCTAATTGATTGACCAACTTCATAAATGTTTAAACAAAGCACAAAATGATACTAATTCAAATGTTGCCTATGAGTTGTCAATTGACCTCAGCTAGGAAGATGTTGTTTAACTTTAAATTGAATAGAATATATGTTCATTGAATGTTTTGTTGCTTTCTATTTATAGTGTTACATACAAGTTGATCGTGGATGAGCACTACCATTAAGGAGTCCCATACTAGGACGAAACAGCTGTCCAATACTTTCAGGTTTATCATGATGATGTAGAACCACTACTACAATCATCACCAAAAAGGTACAAGTATTTATAAACAATTTTGTATACAAGATACTCAATATCTGTTGACTGGATACCATCAGAAACATCCTACTACAAGAGAGATCAAATCGACTACTAACTGAAGAAGAAATTAGGAAAAGACAATGAAGATGGCGGATGGAACATACATTATAGAAATCATCAAGCTGTAACACAAAGTAAACGCCAACTTGGAATCTTGTAGGCAAACAGAAAAATGGAAGACCAAAGAATACACTGCATCGAGAATGGAAAGTAGACATGAGAAGGATGAATAGCTACTGGAACTAACTGGAAAGAATTGCGCAGGACAAAGTTGGACGAAGAATGTTGATAGGTGGTATATACTCCTCTACAAGGGGTAACAGGCGTAAGTAAATGAATGAAAACAAACGCTCACTATACAAGTTATTTATAATATTTGTAAGATTCATAATAACTAAACGTGATATAAGTGCAAAAGATGAATAATTCTATGTTTAAGATAGTGTAAAGTTATTCATCTGTTTTCACTATTAAATAGGTGAGCACTATCAAGCATTTTCCGATATTTTTTATTTAAACACATAAATATTTGTACAAAGAAAGCACCAAAAAAATATGCGCCACACAAATCTCATTTGATTTGTATGAGAGCTGTGATACTATCCGGGTGTCCAAACCGAAGCAGGTGATTTTCTTAGGGGGCCACACCCGGAGTCTTTGACCTAAAGATCTGATCCACAAGACAGTGGAGCATCGTGAGGAGATGTAGTCCCATGATAGCTGGTGACCAACAATCGATTCACACGCCATTTGTTCCATCAGGATACTGGAGCCAGCCCATATGCACCATTGGTTTGGAATCAGGGTTTTCTAACTCCTCTAGGTGGACTTTCATTGTCCACCAACCCGGTTAAAGCGTCGGACATTCTCTTTTCGTTCTCTCAATTTCGTACACAACACCTGTGGTGCTAGAAGGCAATAAGTAGGACTTCTCTGACAGAGGCTTTATACACGTGGCCATGTGAGAATATTTGGAGAGGGAGAGTGGACTCTTCTTACTCTCGGCCGTACCACGGCATTTGGGGGCATGTATACAAATACATATACTTTAAGTAGATAAACTATCTGGAATCAAATGAAATATTCTTTTTTTTTCTTTTTTTAAGAAGAGTAGAATCTACACAACGTGTTCCAGAAGACACGTTATTGATTAGGTCACCTGTATCAAACTGTTCGTTACATAGTATATTGGTAAGACTACAATTCATGAATGAATCAATCAGATTTAAGATGGCAAGTCTTAGATTATGGCGAGAAATTCATTTGGCTAAATATCATTTCGGAATTATGGCTGATGTCAATTCGTGATGAAAACTGTGAATCTAACTCTTAACCCTAAATATCAACTGTATATATTCATTCTGATACCTCACAATGGTTTATAACCCTCATTTAGCCGTAGTATGTAGATGGACATTCTCAAGATCTTTTTATAGTCTCACAAAGATCATCCATAAATTATAACCCCACTAGTATATTTATTAGATAAGGTATTTTAGAGTTTTTATATCTTTGCTTGATTGTCTGGAGTCTTCAAACTTGTGTATATGGGAAGTATAACATAAGATAATTGACTTACAAACAACTTATTGAAATCACAAACATTTAGCTTGTTATCACCTCTGATTCATCCCTCATCTGTTAGCTCTCTGAATAGTTTCCATTTATTTGAATAGTTTTAATAAGAAAAGAGTTTCTTAGTGAACAGTGAATTCAGACGTTTAATTTCTTGAAATTCTGTGGTGTTTTTCATTGAGAATCCAGTGAGAACCTTCAATGAAAATGTCAAAACAGTTCAACTGTATGAGGTGGAAATTTGGTGAAGTATGAAAGCCATCATCCAAAAGATATAAGTGTTTATTAACAGTTATCTACGAAAAAAAAATACTTCGGATCCATTGGCCAAACACTATCAGCAACAACTTACTGTGTAAGAGAAAAAAACAGATTACAGTGGAGGAAGAAATCACGAAAAAGCGCTGGAAGTAAATAGAACACACATTAAGGAAAGCATCCAACTATGTCACAAGGCAAGCCCACAATTAGAAGACCAAAAAATACACTACTCCGAAAAATTGAGACAGATATGAGAAGAATGAACAACGATTGAATAGAACTAAAAAGGAAGGCTCAAGCCAGAGTGGGTATGTTGGAGAATGTTGATCGGCCGCCTATACTCCAATGAGGGTCACAGACGTATGTCAAACTAAAAAGTAAACAATAAATTATATTGAACTCAAATAAAACAAGCTCGCAGTACTATATTTTCATTTTTATATCTATTTGTAATAAAAACATCTTTCACATTGTTGAAATATCCATAAATCATCAAAACATAGTGAACGACAACACAGGTGAGAACAAACAAATGTATTTGAATACAAAATTACACAACATCTTAGTCAAATCTGAAACCCGTACAGTAAATACTTCATTTATAAAATGTCAATTAATAGTCTTAGACTTCATTGTTCCTTTGTTTCCATACCAATCATCCTCTGTTCTCGTTCTCTTCTCTTCGACCTTCTTAACCTTCTACCACTACAGGCATTTCACTTTCGATTGATGATACATACTATTTAAATCTGTTGATATCAGTAGCAAATACCGTAATAAGATGACCAGGATACAAAATGAAGGCCAGAAATATAATGCTATTTTTTATGAGGATAATTAAATGTCTAACCATGATAATTGAAAAAAAGAATAATTTAGAATAGTCCATAAGTCTGAATCAACTACAAGGTTGTCGCCTGATTTCCCTTCAATCAGAACTGAACATGACATGGTAACCAATTTGCAAAACAGTAGACATAGAAATGAATCATAAATTGGTCAGACAAATCACCTAATTTACCTATATAAAAGGTAATTTATTGAAATATGATTTACAATTCATATAAATCTCTATAAATTAAGATCATAGAGGGGGTCACAAGATCAAATTCATCATGGTGCATCAATCCCCTCCAAAACTACAGGTACATCTTACTGACGATTGTCAGATAGCACGAAGCTTAGGTTCAAGGTTTCTTGTTGACTACTTCCAACTATCATTTCAAATAAAAATCCATTGAATTCATTCCTGATTGTTTTGAGCAACCATTCACTAATGTCATCAGTAAGTTGATATCTCCAAACAGACCTGGTTGAACTCCACTGGTTACTGCTTCTCACTAGAACTCAGTGGTCTATCGGTTAAGTGCTCTGGATGGAGACTGGTCGGTCCTGGGTTCGAATCTCGCGAGTGCGGGATCGTGGATGCGCATTGCCATTGAGGAGTCCCATAATAGGACAAAATGGCCGTCCAGTTCATCCAGGTTTTTCATGGTGGTCTAGCTTCAATTGACTCAGCTATATAAAACCACTAAAATCTCCACCAAACCCCTTTTAATTGTTTTGTTTATTGTTAATTGGGATACTTTGTTATTTCATTTGATATGATTAATTGTTCTGTTTTTGTTTTTCTTTTTTTCTTTGGCTACCGTTCATAGAAACTATAAAATCTTTTTAAAAATCTATTGACTTTATGGAATAAAATTAGAATTTTATGGTTTCATTGAAGAAAAGGTTTATGGAGTCAAATTATTGTGGCGTATGCTACTGATGTTGACAGGTATAAGTAGTATATAACATCAATCGGTAGTGAAATACCTGATAGCAGAAGGTTAAGAAGGTCAAAGAGAAGAGAACGAGGACAGAGGATGATTGGTGTAGAAATGAAAGAACAATGAAGTCTGAGACGATTGATTGACATTTTACAAATGAAGCATTTATTGTATGGTACTAAGATTTTATCAAGATGTCCTGTGATTTTGCATTCGAATACATTCGATTGCCTCCACTTGGGTTCTTATTGATTACATTATTACTTATTAAGTGGTGGTTTTTTGTTGACTAAAGTATTACAACGCAAACTTAAAAAAAATAGAAGTGAAGGGTAAATCTGAGTGACACACTGTAGACAAAACGAAACATGTAAAACGTGCCCTAGTTCATGTTGAATTTGTCAAAATAAGATTATAAAATAGTGTTAGCATTATGATGGAACGAATACTGTAGGAATTAGAATTGAGTTTTCTAATTATCATAATTAATTGTAATTTTGTTATAGGTCCTGAGTTCGAATCTCGCGAGATGGAATCGGGGATGGGCATTGCCACTAAGGAGTCCCACAACAGGACAAAACGGCCATCCAATGCTTCTATGTTTTTTATGGTGATCTAGCTGCAATTGACTGATGATTGCAACTATATAAAATTACTAAAATCTCCACAAAAACCCCTTCTAAAAAATGTATTATCAAAATGCAAAAAGAATTACAACACACACACACACACTCACAAGTACGCACACGCATACATACATACATACATACATACATACATACACACACACACAAGAATACTGAAATGTAACTATCAGAATAACTAACTATTCCAAATATATGACATGAAATTGAATAGATTACTCATTTAGAAAAATAAATTTCAATTACCCTTTTCTTTTATAGATTCATTCACGGTTAGTTACATCAAAAAAAAAAGAAAAAAAGAAACGAAAAAAAAAAAGAAAAAAGAGAAAATTCTTCAAATACATTCCATTTCATACAATTAAGATTAATAATTATTATTATTATAATTTCATATTTTAATGAATTATTTGACATTAAAAATAGCAGTAAATCATTCATTCAATCTATTTTTTTTGTTTTATTATTTATACTACTTAAATGTCTACTTAAATAGATATAGATATGAATTTGTTCATTATTTCAATTATGTCATATAAATTGATATATAGATGTATGTAACTAGTTAACATTGATTACAATGAACTATTGTCATGGTAACAAATCATTGATAAATGGTTTCTATTTTAAGTTTAAAGGGGTTATATAAATGAATGATACTAATTTTTAATAAAGATATCATTATTAAGTAGTGATATTAGTTTATTACTTACTTACAGTTGTTATTTATCAGTGTAAAGAGAATAGGTTACTTACTAGTATTCATTATTGAAGTCAGTCTTGGGTAATCTTTTCCGGTTACCATTCATCCCTTGGATGTTTGTTTCCAATAATCGGTAGAGAGTGTTTTTTCGTCTACCTATTTTCTGTTTCCCTAGAGTACTTCAAGTTAGTGATTGCCTCATGATATAGTTTGATGAGTTCTGTGATGTATATCCTATCTTCATCCAATAGGTTTTCCTATTGAATTCCGTATGATGTTGACATTTTTCCCAGGTATACCATAATGTCGGGTAAGTTTCGATAATGTTCTCCTATCGATACTGACAAATGCTTTCTCATATTCAATGAAGTTAATGTATAGTGATGAGCTATATTCAAACGATTATTCAACGATGACCTGCAGTGTCGCAATTTGGTCTGTGCACGACCAACCCTTATGGAATCCGGTTTATTGATTTTGAAGCTGGACGTTTACTAAATCTTTCATCCAGTTCAGCGACACTCTGTTGAAAACCTTTCCCAGTACTGATAGTGGCGTGATGCCTCTGTAGTTCTCACATTTGCTTAGATCCCCTTTCTTTGGTATCTTGATAAGATGTCTTTCTTTACAGTTGATCGGTAATTGTTCTTCCTCCCAAATCTTATATAGAACGCGAAGCATACTTACAGTGACTTCTATGTCTGACTTGAGTGTTTCGGCTGGTATATTTTCAGCTTCTACTGCTTTCTTACTCTTCATTTGTCTGGCAGCTATCCTGATTTTTTCGTCGTTGGTGGAGTGACATATATAGGAAGGTCTGTAGGTGCTGCTTTGATGTTTCGTAGATTCAGTGGAGCCTGTCATTCACTACATCTTAATAAAAACGGTTGTATTTTCTCTATAGGCTAATAAGGCTACTTTAGAAACTTATCTAAAGGAGATTTGCCAACGAATAAATATTTTCACCACTTTGGCTACCAATCAGGACACTAGATAAGGTTTATTCCAGAGAAAAAATTAAAATGGTTTCAGAGTTAATCAACAGTGATTTGTGAAAGAAAAACGATATAAGCAATTGTCAGGGGATATAATAAACATTTACCAGTGAGATGATGTGCAGATAACTTAAGTAAGCCATTTCTTCATAAATACTCATCATTATTGGGGGTTTGAAAAGATTGTAGAATTCTCATAGTTTAGATCACAAACCGATTTTAGGTGGACCACTGTTGAGCATATGCACATCAGTGACTTGCTTGGGAATGTAATTCCTGGATTTGATTCCTGGTGAATGGAGATGAAATAAATTCTTAACAGAGTATTTACTAATGGAAATTTATTAGGAGTAAAAGCCTCTAAAACAGCGAGACAGATAGCTTCACTTTGTCACATTGTAGCGAAGTTCTTTCGACTTGTTAAAACATACGGACTGACTTTCGAATAACTTGTTAGGTGACTAAATTGTAGCTGTCACTGAATCAATTATGTTCATTAGATCACTGGTATGGTACGCATATTAAACCATCTAGGTTCTAACTTTATCAGTCCCTTAGCCATTTTTGTACATGCAAGTCTAAATGTAACTTCATTGAGGCGGGAAGTTCCATAGTAGTTGAGCACAGATGTGCAGATTTATAAAATCAAATTCAATAAAAAGCCAATCCATCTTCATAATCAATGCTTCTCAGCGACTGGCCAACTAGTTTCCAGCAATCACAAAGATCCAATCTCAAGTTTTTTTGTTAGTTAATCTTGTCACAAATTTATTGCATCCCTGACCATTGATGTTATCTCGGACTATAAAGTTAATTTGGATCCCACGGCGAGCGTCAACTCCCTGAGGACTGTAGGCATTTTTTTTCTGACATATGCTTGTACTCAAATGAAGTCTCAATATCAAACTGTACATGAAAGTTTATAAACCGTGCACACTACTGGAACAACTCAGTTATCCATCCACCTACTCAAGATTTCAGACGACATATCCTTTTGTGGATCAAAAAGACAATGATTTTTGTGAATCATAATTCTATTTGTCAAATCAACCTTCCTACTTATTTCAGTCTTCTAATTTAGTTTATTGGTTTTTAGTGTATTGTACGAAGTGTATATCATAACAGGATCAAACAGTTGATACACGATAGGAACTAACTTCGTATATATTACTCAACAGTTGATTATCAAATTATTGTAGTCAATTTTTCAACTAATAAACAAATCAGAGAGGAATTTTTTTGGATATTACAGTAATTTAATAATTGAATTCATCAGTCAAGTAAAGCAAAACCACCATAGAAAATCTGGAAGCACTAGACGGCCTTTTCGTCTCACTGTGGGACTCCTCGGCAGTGCGCATCCACGATCCCGTCTCTCAAGATTCAAACTCAGGACCTTCCAGTCTCACGCACTAAAGCAATTAACCGACAGACCACTGAGCCGGCTGGCATCCAACGGTGTTAATGTCTGACTTCAACCAATCCACGAAATCAAGCAACCATTCATCAATGTCTTCAGTGAGTTGATATCTCTCAGCAGACCTGGTAGAACTCCACTGATTACTGCTTCTCACTAGAACTCCAGGAAATACCTCATGGAGCCAGTCACTAGTGAGCCGGTATCCAACGACTCAGTGGTCTATCGGTTAAGCGCTCGCGCGCGAGACTGATGAGTCTTGGGTTCCGATCTCGCGAGGTGGGATCATGGATGCGCACTTCCACTGAGGAGTCCCACAATAGGATGAAACGGCCGTCCAGTGCTTCCAGGTTTTCCATGGTGGTCTAATTTCAATTGACTAATGATTTCAACTAGATAAAATTATTAAAATTTCCACAAAACTTCCGTCTGATATCATAGTAATTTAACAGTTAAATTCATGAGTCAATTAAAGCTAAACCACCACAGTAAACTTAGAAACATTGGACGGCAGTTCCGTCCTAGTATGAAACTCCTCAGTGGCAGTGCGCATCCACAATAAGTTCTGGGTTCGAATCTCGCGAGAGGGATCATGTATGCGCACTGCTGAAATGTCCTATAATAAGCAAATCTCTAAAAACTAAAATTCTCTTTAACATCAATTTATTTCTGAAGAATACTACACCATATTATGTTGAACTTAAAAATGTGAATAAATTTCATTGCCAATACTACTTAAAATAACTAATGATGTGTTACAATTTTGACGTAGGTATTTTTTTGCCAGGAAACAAAAAACAAAAAAAATTCTTCAAGGTCAATTATTATTTACAAATTTTTTTATCATGAAAGTTCATTTACTGATCTGTTTTAAGTCAAAGGAGATTACTTAGCAACAAAAATATAATAATAAATCGCCTATTATGAAATAGTATCTAACACCACCCCCGCCCACCCACCCCCAATTATTATACTAGAGAACATTAAATGAAAAAAAAAATGATGTTAATCAACAATCACTACTCTTATTATATGGAGTGGGTGTCTTATTATAAGAAACAAAACAAAACAAACATAATTCTATACAAAACAATTTGGCCATAAATAAATAATAGAAGTGTACTTTTACTTGTTATTTATCATTCATTAATAAGGAATAGAATGGGTTTTGTGGAGATTTTTAGTTGATTTCATAGTTGAAATCATGAGTCCATTGAAGCTAGATCACCAAAGAAAACCTAGAAGCACTGGATTGTCATTTCGTCCTATTATAGGATTCCTCAGTGGCAGTGCGCATCCACGACCTCACCTCATGCTTTCAATTATGAAAATTTTAGTTTCATTATGAAAGGTTGATAATGATATGAACAGAGAAGTTATGACAAACAACGGAAGATATTTTTGAAGGATGTTACTTCACTAACATTCATTACTGTCCATAGTTTATTCTTCAAGTCATAAGCATTCGTTTGATGTATGATTCACTGATATACATTTTTCTGTCCATAAGCTATTGTAATTTAAATGTAAACTTCATTACTCTATTTTTCTACCCTAATGGCCAGTTTTGGACATAATTGTATTTATCAGAAGGGAGGTTTTGTGGGGATTTTAGTAGTTTTTATATAGTTGAGATCATGAGTCAATTGAAGCTAAATCACCATGAAAAACCTGTATGCACTGGACGGTCGTTTCGTCCTATTGTGGGACTCCTCGTGGATTGGTTGAAGTTAGACATTAACACCGTTTGATGCCGGCTCAATGGTCTATCAGTTAAGTGCTAGCGCACGAGACTGATAGGTCTTGTGTTCGAATCTGATGAGGCGGGATCGTGGATGCGCACTGCCACTGAGGAGTCCTATAATAGGACGAAACGGTCGTCCAGTTCTTCCAGGTTTCCTATGGTGGTCTAGGTTCGATTGACACATGGTCTCAACTATATAATAAGTGTATTTTCCTAATTGTTTGTACGTTTTGGTCATGTTAGTCATCTGTTTGTTCATATATCTTTTTACATTAATCTGAATCAGGAATAAATCGAATAGTGTTCCAATTGATCTATCTTCTCTCTCAGTTGCCAACTAATCAAGTGATAGTATAATTTCCAACTCTCTATCCAAGACATTTAGTATCAATTCGAACTCATGGGTTTCTAGCCTAAAGGTTGAAACAGTTAACCTATTGTGTTAAGCCTTAATCTAGGTTGAGACAAGTTACCTTCTGCATAATTTAAAGACAACTATGTAAGCCTCAGTGCAACTTCGGACAGATCTGTGTCATAATTTGTTTGTATGCGTGGTAGTGGTTAGATACTCTTCATCAATTGAAACCAACATATATTGGTCAGGGTTTAAATCTACAATTGAATAGTTAAGACATGTTAGAGTCAACGTATTCAGATTTCTTTTTTCTACGTAGAAGCAACATCACTGAAGAGAGTTAACTATGAGAAATAATCCGCTTTTACACCTCAGTATGCTGACTAGTGTAAGGGATGGTTGGAAGAAAGTTAGGGGCGGCCAAACTAAAACGTGGCATCAGTGCTTGAAGTCACTAACTTCTGGTCTGAGCCATGTTAGTGGTAGATGCAGAATACTTGGTTGGGGTCGGCGTGACTATCGTAACCAATAGTTGGAGACTTTAGGTGACATGGCTCAGAATCGATCACAATGGCGTAGGTGTATACACTTTTTATCTTCTCTTAAATACTGAGATTAAAATTGCTTCATATCTGTCTTCTTTCCCATACTATATCCTTATATGCAACCTATTTTTTATATACTTCCACCACCACTAAATTAACTACTTCTATGGATCCGATGTTCATCTTGTTGTGCTAACGAGGTATGCAACTTGGACCGATGCATATGTGTGCTCTACCTTACGTTAAAGCTGACTGACTGATACCTCAGTATGCATCTACCAATGAATACTAGTTTCCCCACATTTGATATGATCAAAATACTTGGGCTATTTTAGGTTATCATGATAAGCAAGAGAAACCACAATATCATGATAACAGCTATCTTCAGGTATCCAAAAGTTCTACCAAAGTACTATAGGTGAGACTATAATTTACGGGTGACCTTTGAGCGAATCCTAAGTGACCTTGAGAAATGTTAGCCAATCAGTAAACAGTCAGCAGAGTAAATATATATTATACAAACCCAAAGAGTTAAAGTGGATACACTTTTTTATATGGTCCAAAAACTTGTCAAGATTAGAAAAAGGTTCAAAGGTTCCAAAAATTGCAATGCATAATGTAGAGGAATTCATCTATATGGCTCCATAATAGTTGGTCTCTGGAGCCATGATAAGGTCATAAAAACCCTCTCAGCCTCGACCACATAGCTTCATTACTGTTTGTGTCTAGTCTGGTTGTGTAAGTTTATCATTTTTATTATGGATATGTCTCTACAATACTCATACCACTGCACAGCCGAAGCTTCATTAACATCTGCGATTATTACAGCAAATGTTACAGGCGCTTTTACTATACAGTTGGTGGCAATTATTATAATATGCTTTGGTCTTAATTTGGATTGGGCGATGAAGGTTCCTATCCTAACAAACGTCTTCCATCAACATATATTACATTGAAGGACATCACAGTAGTCTGCATAAGGTCTACAAGTCATTTATTTAAAGCAATTACAAATACAGGAACTTCTTAGTAGTTTCATTTGTAGTAGCGGCTTAATTGTCACATCTTCTCTAAAATCCTCTGTGAACCGATCGTACATGAGCATCAGGTACTGAAATTGGAGCTATGACCTAGAAAACGCTTTTGTTTGGCTCGTCCATAAATTATAGTCCCGCCGAACTATATTTAATATACATTTTTTATTAATTAACATTGTTGAGAAGAAGCTAAGTGTTTTACTGACTTATTTCCTAACTAGTAGGTTGTAAGTTCAAACTTCACACTACCGACGTTGTGAACGAAAACTCAGGTGGGGACAATCGATTGTATTTAAATACAAAATTACAAAATCTTTTGCTAAAATATGAGAATCATACACTGAACACTTCATTAGCAAATTTCCATCATTTGTCCTTCACATTCTATATGATCCTTCCAGTTTACAATTCCTTTCTATTTTCCCTTCAACTGGATCTTCTTAGCTTTCTGCTGCCAAGTTTTCCACTTCTGATTGTCGTTACATACTACTTTTGTTTGTCGATATAAGCAACACACATCACACCGACATTAATTGCACGGCTGACTGGAATCCTTATAAAACGATACAAATCAAAGTCAATTACATGAATCGACAACTCATATATGATTTACATTAGCATTGAGCTGAAATTAATTAAATCATTGTCGAAAAAAAGCATAGATATCCTCCATCACAAAAGGTACTGTGTTCGAGTCCCAGAGTGAACATCAACTCTGAGATTCAGGTACATCCAGCTGACGAGTCCCAAATAGAACGAAACGCGCGTCCTGGATTCTACTGCTAGCCACTATCCATCTTTGCTTTTCCTCCATCACTGTTTATAATTCTATGCTTGTCCTCTCTTGTTTTTCATTCGGAATCAACTCAACACATCCATATAGATTAGAATTCAAAATTACCAAACAGTCCCCTTTCGAACATTCTAATATGTGTACATAGGATTTATGAGCTCCATGAATTGATGGATCGATATTGTTAGGAATATATACATTACTTATTTCTTTACGCCTGTTACCCCTCGTGGAGGAGCATAGGGTGCCTACCAGCACTCTCCATCCAACTCTGGGATATATATATATATATATATATATATATATATATATAGTTTGATTATATTTTGAATCCGTCAATACATCATAGGAACGAATCGATGCTACTTTCGTTCCACTTCGAGTCTCACCATTAAAAATATATTTGTATTTCATTAATGCTGATGTTTTAGCCACTAAGACTCTAATGTCCCACAATAGAACGAAACGGCCGTCTAGTGCTTCCAGGTTTTCCATGGTGGTCTAGCTTCAATCGACTTATGAATTCAAGTATAAAATTACTAAAATCTCCACAAAACCCCTTCTGATATGATGAACTTTTAATTGATAAGATTAATGAATGCAATGGTAATCTATGAAAGAACACAATGGTATGATATGACTAAGCGATGGTTATTCATGGGACTGTACTTTTAGTGTATAGTCCTACACCAGAATTCGAAGACAGATGAATAGAATCTTTTATGTAGGAAAATAACATGTTTATTTAATAGAATTTGAACATACAATGAACATGATGAAAATATCATAGAAGGTTAAAGAAAACCAGATCACATTCACGAGTATAATCAAGATTCAATTTGAAGCACAGATAGATGATAGCTAGCAGTGGAATCCAGAACGAACGATTCGGTTTATTTGGAAGTCGTCAGTTGAATGTGTCTGAATTTCAAAATTGATGTTTACTCTGAGACTTAAAGCGATATCAAGGCGGACCGCTCAGGATGCATATGTGCCAATAAGAGACTGATCAATTGTAGTCCTAAGCATCAATGGGAAGATTCAAACAACCAATATAAAAACCAACTAAAATCAAGATTTAATTGTTTGGTCGAGATATTTCTGGCACGATATCAATGTATATTCATCATTGAATTTCTTTCTGTTTGATAACATAAGAATAATGAAAACCAGAACCGGAATGTTTACTTCTTACTTTTATGTTTGTGTTTATGTTTAGAATGTTTTTTATGTTTTTTTAACTTTTTATGCACCGGAGAATCAACTTCATCATTATCATGAATATCAACACTGTCATGATGAGAACGTTTGTTCATCTCTGTACTAGAAGTTCGATGTTTAGATGATGATGATGGTGATGATTGTCTTCTATCATTCCATTTTGATGAATGATGATGTGTATGTTTTAAAGTTGATTTGGATGTTTTTCTACAAGTTTCATTGTTTCGTTGAGTTGTTGTTGATGATGATGGTGATGATGGAGAATTGGAAGGAGAATAGCCGTGTATTCGTGAAGTATTCAATGTTTTGTATTTGTGTGAATAGCGACTTTTATGAAGATTTTCCGTTTTATTTGAAAGTGATTCTACACTACTACATGAAAACAAAAATCAAGAAAATTATAAAAAGACAAACTGTAAAGGAAATTTGTACAAAATATAAGATACAATCATCCTCACAAACATTCGTACTCACAGTAATGATTGTACAGTCAGTCAGTCACAACGTAGAACTTACTACGTACGTACATCAGTTCGAGTTGCCATACCACATTAACACAGAGATGCAGTTGTCCATTCGAATTCCATGGTGGTAGAAGTAGTAAGAGTATAAGCATTAATCGGAAAGATTAGGGTTTGAAGATGTTATTGAAGGAGATTGTACAGTCACCAGAAACCAATTTTAAATGGTAATTTTTGAAGCTCTAACGAGAAGTTATGACTAGTGAGGTTCAACAATATTGAGTATGACGCAATTATTAACCAATAGTTGTAGAATATAGCGATTTGAAGTTATATATATGGACTACTGAATTCTAGCTCAATGGTCTAAAGACCTTAAGTTCTATTGTAAGTGGATTTGATGGTACATTTTTGAGGGATACCATAATAGGACAAAACAGTTGTTCACTGCCTTTTTATTTTTTTATTTTATGGTGTGATGTAGCCTGATTTGCTTGTAAATAAACTGCGTATGTCTGAAATACATGATTTATACAGTGGAAGGTGAGATTGTGGTCTAAACTCAAACGGATAGAGCTAGGCAAGAAGAACTAATAAGGACTCAGAGTTGACTATAGGCCACTTGTACTGGTTAATGCGTCAATGGTTTGGCACAGTGCCAAGGTAACATAAGTCGGTGTTCTAATTGGCGATGAAGTCACATGATATTTGACGAGGCTTAGGACATAACAATCAGATAACTAGATTGCCCTGTTTATGCATTCCGTTTATCATAAGCCTTTTAGTTGACCCACTAAATACTGTTATACAATTCACTATTCCTAAATTGTTGCCCATCTGTTATTTAGTCTCCTCTATTTACAAACCCTTTGGTTTGTTTATAAAAAATTGTTATTTTTTATTTTACGGTGTGATGCGGTCTGGTATGTCTATATAAACCACATTTACATGAAATATAAACATTCAGTAGAGGCTGATTGATGACTTTTGAGCTCAAGGGAGGGTATAGAGAGAAGCTTGCGAAGTACGGACTAATGGAAACCTAAGTGTGTTGGTTCAAGGTCAACAGTGGTAGTCGGACATGTAATTGGCCAAGTCAGAGACACTAGAGTATAGAGAAAACAACTGGTAAAATTAGAAGTATGATTTTGACTTGGCATATGATATTGATCAGGGGGTCAAAATGAACAACGATAAGGCTTAGTGCATTTATAACTCAGGATATAGCTACTCTAAAATATTTTAGGAAAAAGACTCAAGTCAATTTAGATCCATATGCCCATCTGGGTCAACATGATCAGTATTACACTTTGATAATACACCTTCTTACGTATTCTTTAGTAACAGGTAGCTAAACTGTATTGCAGACCATAACATAGATGACATAAGCGTAAATATCAATAAAAAAATAACATGAAAACTAACAGTTGGTCAATAGTTCAAGTGAGAGACCATAACAGAAGCTGTAAAACCAATTCCTACGCTTCTCACACTAAACAAGTGGAGATTTTTCCGATAGCAAGCTTCAAATAACCACAGTAAAACATGTACAAGCATACATTATGTAGTATTTATGACTCCATATATATAAATATTCACTTCAGATGATAAAAATAAGATAATAACAGTAGAAGTAATGATAATAATAATACGCCCACAAATGCCCTGGTACGGCCGAGAGTGAGGAGAGTCCACTATCCATCTCAAAATGCTCTCACATGGTCACGCGTACATAGCCTCTGCCAGGGAAGTCCTACTAACTGCCTTCTCGCACCACGGGTGTTGTTTACGAAATTGAGAGGACGAAAAGCGAATGCCTGGTGCTTTAACCGGGTTGGTGGACACAAAACGTTCACCTAGGTGAGCTGAAAAACTCTGATTCCAAATCAATGGTGCACATGAGCTCCAGTATCCTGGTGAAACAAATGGCGTATGAACCAATTATTGGTCACCGGCTACCATAGGACTGCATATCCTTACGATGCTCCATTGCCTTGTGGATCAGACCTTTATGTCAAAGGCTCCAGGTGTGACCCCCTAAGTAAACCACCTGCTTCAGTTTGGGCACCTGGGTAGTATCACAGCCCTCGCGCAAATAAAAACTCACCTAGATCTTCTATCTTCAGACTGTTGTTCCGATAATTCTTGACTAGCTGCCAACATTTCAGTTTGTTGTGCTATGATCTCGCGTAATACCTGAGAGAGTAGGAAAAGGATCAAGAGAAAGAATAATTACATTTTAATTTTATCATATATTTAAAGTGGGACAGCTTAACAAAAACAAACTAGTTACAGACAACTAACAGTGTTGAATGAAATTTACAAAAACAAATCAAACTACTTGTACGTATTGAAAGTAGTATACACTTACAACACATGGTAAGTTCTCTCGTTTACTGACTTTTCATGATTACATATGCATGTTTGTACCGATTCGTTTTGTTTGGCTTGTTCTACTTCGAATATCGAGTTTTCCTATAGTCCGTCCTATCCCTAGGTTAGTAGCCTACTGTTGAACCGTTGTGTCCCAGCTGATGTTATCAATTTACACAACAGTACTGCTTACATTATAGCAACTTAGTCGCTCCTGATTCCGTATGTACTGTAGGCAGATACTGAGCTCCAAATATCAGGATTTAAAAGACGCTGATATTCATATGGAGGAGTAATGAGCTGATCGATTGAATTGGAATTGATCGTTTGTCACACGTAATCACATCTTAAGAAGAAGTGATTATATGGCTTGGTCAGTTAATCATATTTGTTGGTTGTAAGACGCTTGATTATATGATATTGTCAAAATGTATTCACACAGTAAATTACTGACTAATTAGTGTCAAGTACTACTCAGTTTAATCTATACAAATCTGACTGTTATTCTAACTGTAAATGGATCTTGTACGAAGTGGTGTATTTCCACATCATCCTGATTTATTCCCGAGGTCAAGTAAATCTTTATCGAAGGTTGTCAGGTTATTTCTTACCTGCATCGTCCAATCTCCAGGCTTCTTGGTATCAAGTGGAGTGGAGTGTTGTCGTTTTAAACTTGCTAATTTTGTTACCTATCCAAAGGTCACTGGATGGCACCATATAAACAGAGTTGTATCAGTTCAATCTTTCGACTTCTACTAATAATACAAAGCTATTTTAAAAGTACAATCTTCTAACTAGCGTGTGGATTGATAGTGTTAAAGTGTTGTTGTGTGTTAATTGTCGTCCTGTCAAGTTCAATGGTTCCGTATTTAGCAATTATCGTAGACCCATGACGAATGTAATCTCAAGATATAACATCGACAAGCTACTTGAATGAGAAAACCGAAACAGATTGGGAAGTTTTTATTGGCAAATCAGTCAGTTAAAACGTAGAACTTCGTACGTACGTACATCAGTTCGAGCTGCCATACCACATTAGCCCAGAGATGGAGTTGTCAATATATATATATATATATATATATATATATATATATATATATAATTAAAGATTCACATACTTCAGTATATGATTTTCTTGCGGTATGTATTCCTCGATAACTTTGACGACGTCGTTTTGCATCACGCATCATAGATAAAACTTCTAATTTGGATACATCTTGTGATGAATTATTAGCTATAAGTTACAGAAAAAGAAACAATATTAGAATCAAGAAACAAGTAAGTAGTAAGCATATTTTGGAACGATAAATAATAAGTAAGAACTACAACTGCGTCACAAAGCGAGCCCTCAATAGGAATCCTCAAGGCCAAAGGAGGAGAGGAAGACCAAAGAACGCAGATAAGAGAAGAATGAACAACAACTGGATGGAACTAGAAAGAAAGGTCCAGGATAGAGTGAGTTGAAGAATGCTGGTCGGCGGCCTATGCTCCATTGGGAGCAACAGGCGTACGTATACAAATCTGTTAGGATTCTGTTTAAACATTTATTTGTAAGCATACCGCTGTGAAGATTGTTGAGTTTCACTGAGATTATGAACCAATCAATGTTAGACCACCATTGAAAATCTGGAAGCATTGGACAGTCGTTGAGTACTAACATGGGACTCCTAAACGGTGTATCCAAAACCCCTCACGCAGAAATCTTATCCAGGATCTTCGGTTTCCTGCAAGAACGCTTAACATTTAGACCAATGAGTGGGGATCCAACTGTAATAATATCTAACTTTAATCAGTCCATACTAGAACAAAACGGCCGTTCAGTGCTTTCAGGTTTTCAATAGTGGTTTAATATTGATCGGTTTATGATTTCAATATTCCAAAGGCAAAAGTAAACAGCATCAGAGTTCTAACTACTCGTTGTCTAATTAAAACAGACATTTGCCATACTTTTTATGATATAATCCAACTCCATCTGAAGCTTTCTAGGCGTTACTGCTGATATCAAGCCTGCATAAAGAATGGCTTAAGTAAGTGGTTACGAAATAACCTATACAGAATTAAGGGATACTCCAATTTACAGAGATTATTGTAGCTAGTATGTTCACATTGGATTACGTGATAGGCTTCGAGTCACATTATCAATTAGGTAAAAGGTTGATGATACATATCATCTGGCCATAAACAAAACGTGACGTAATATATCGCAGTTGTTGTATTCTATAAAGTATGTTATGTCAGGTTCCCTAAGATACATGAATTTTAATAATGACTATTTTCAATACTGAAGTAATCTCTACAAATCACATAAGTCAGTCATGTGTCTTAAATTGCTCGAATGTACAAAATAGAGAAAAGCAATATTAGCTTTTAACATACTCATTTTGAGTTAAGTAGTGTAAACAAAGCCAACCACAAATAATAATTCGCCTTACATGACCGATGAGATTTATCTGTGGAAAATGCCTGCATATTCATAATCCAAGATGGATCATTTGTCCAATCAGATGTAAGTTGAGTACATTCAGTCGTACATATACTAGCATCGGGTATCATGGCGTCCTGTAGGAAAAAAAAGTTTTGAGAAAGTAATTGTTGATGAGTGACAGTTACTTACAACAATCTTTTCTCGTTCTCTCTATCTAATTATTAAGACTAAAAACATAGAAAAACTAAAAAGTGTATGGTAATCACTGTTCCTAAAGTAAAACTCACATAAGATACTATAAACAAGTAAGTGATGTACGATTACTGAGATGGTTATAAAATGGATTTACAAGCAAACATATTAATTATCCCCTAACATGATATGCTGGCTGTGTTTACGAATTTTATTTTCATATGCCTCATACTCTTTATGCTTATTTAAAAGTCTTAAGGTTGCTCTCTGAAATCAGTCTCTGCACGTGATGTTTAATATAGTTACTTCGGAAACTATGTGTTGGTTAAACTTATTGTTTTTAAAGTTGACACCTTGATACAAACCAGACAATTATCAGATGAAACTGATCCCAGGAAAACATGCAACTGGTGTTTACTGTACTTTAGAGTACCAGGCTCAAGGTGCTGGGGAGTTATAGAAAATTCGTTTTCAGATGTGAGTAGAAATGTGTGTTCCGTATCAGCTTATCCAAATACTTTGCTTTGTTAAGTTGTTTTAGATAACAGAGCCGACATAGGTTCTTTTTCTGCTGGTCTTAAAGATTTAATTAGAGTAAAAATAAACTAGATTGATAAGCGATATGGTTTGATCATCTCCATTTAAATTCATCAGTTATCATCAATTGAATAACTACAATGGAGTTTGTTCGATAGATATTGCGATGTAGAAAGGCCTTGTCAGTCTACGATGTGGAGTTGCTAAATGAAGAATATTTGTGCACGCTAACGCCTACCGGGCTATCATAACTGCTTCAATAGTTTGAAAGTTTTTCATATTAAAGTTAATAGAAATTGTAATGAGGTATTCTGAGTAAGTGGTAAATACATTTCTTTCAGGAACAAAACCAACCAGTACGGTTAATACTTTGAAGTGTAATTTTCTTAATTGTTGCCTATCTATTTACATGGTCATTCACCATCTATTGTTTAATTTTACATTTTGCTAGTGAGTGCTAGTAGCTTCGAACATATAAATGTTAACAAAAAGCACTTACTATCTCTTCCTTAGCGAAACCTTGTTGACGTAATGAACAATAATGATTGTGTGTTGTGAGAGACTTTACAGGAACCCAATGATTCTGTGAATAGGAGCATCTTCCATATTCGACTGGCTAAACATATAAAAAACCATGTAGAATTCATTAGAATTGATCTTTCAAATACGACGAACTAGTATATAGTTTATTTAGTCTGAGAACAGGTTACCGATCTTTTACGAAAATAAGCACAGTTGGATACCAATAATCCTAAAGTAACTATTTCATTTATTAACTCCCCTATGCGTGAACTGGAAATTTTTCAAGACTTTAAGAGCCATATTTAAGCCTTAAGCATATTAGTATCCTTTAAGAACTCCAATAAGGCAAAAAAGATATTGTTAGAAGCCTTAGTTTCCTATACAGCACTGTGAGATACTCATACTCCAAATTATTGAGTGCATTGCTAAGCCTGGTTGTGTATTTATAAAACTTCGCGTGAAAATTTATTTCTAAGCAGATGTAGATGATACGGTCCAACATTTGGGACGGCTAAGATTATTTTTGCTTTATTGTACGAGTAGGAAGGATAATTACAAGCTATGTATCTCAATAACTTGCATTGAAAGTCATACAACACATTTACAGTTGGAGATGTAGAGCTGTGGATTGTAAGCTGGGAATGACGTGTCAGTAAATTTCATTATTAGAAAACAATTATATGTTAGATACTTTTACCCATTCACTTAAAACATCAACTAGGAAGACTTGAGTCAAATTTATTCTGAAGATCTTTGCAAATAGTACTTACCGAACACAGAACATTAGAAAAATTTCCATCTAAAAAAAGCGAATGTCCGGCGCTTTAACCTGGTTGGTGGACACGGCAAGTCCACCTAGGGGAGTTGGAAAACCCTGATTCCAAACCAATGGTGCACATGGGCCCCAGAATCCTGAAGGAACAAATGGCGTACGAACCAATTTTTGGTCGCCGGCTACCATGGGACTGCATCTCCTCACGATGCCCCACTGCCTTGTGGATCAGACCTTTAGGTCAAAGTCTCCGGGTGTGGCCCCTTGAGAAAACCACCTGCTTTAGTTTGGATAACTGGGTAGCATCACACCTCTCACACAAATCAAATGAGATTTGTGTGGCGCGTATGTATCTGGTACTTACTTGTACCAATATTTATGTGTTTAAATAAATAAATCAACATCTAAAATGTTGGCTTAGTTATTAAGGTTATTATACTTGAGAAGAGAAAGCAGTGATTATAGCAACAAAAAAGCTAAACACCAAATCAGAGCAGAAGCGAGGAAAGAAAATGATGATCTACTTAAAATATGTAACGGGATTGGTGGGTAGGTTTGCATTACTTTGACTAATTTTAAGCAAAAATATTTCACCTTCAAATGTTAAATTTATTTATGTTAGAAATAATTTCACAGTCACTTACATTGACAGAAAGAGGGACTGAATACTTTCAGAATAAATACTGTTTTTTTAACACTTGCTGCCACTTTCACTTGCATTTTTCTCTAGTTAGCGCTACTTTATGAGGTAATTTCTAGATTTCAGACGTATAAAACATGATTAGCCTACCCCCAATGATGTAATTTTAAATTGCTGTCCGTTATTTATTCTTCCAACCAATTACTCTTAGCCTAAAATTAAAGAGAAGGCAGCTATTTTATCGTTTGAAGGTTAAGTAAACCACTTGCTAAAATCTACTCTTGTCACTATTTTCAGGTTTCACCATGCGCGATGAAAGTTATGAAGATAGAACGCCGGCAAACTTCGAGCCACTGCAAGTTTGTCAACTTCTTGTGACCAAACTGTTTGTGAGAAGAAAGAATGACTGCAAGAAAAATAGAGACTAAAGAAATCCGAACTCATACATCCCTATCCGACTGTACATAATTGCTGACTGGATTTGGGAGCAATAATTACAATACAGCAGACATCACAGTTGAACACAAGTGTTCTGCTAGCAAACGATTTTTTTTCAAAACATGAGTCGCTTATGGTTAATGGTGGAACCAAAGTCTGGGGACAACCTTGAGGGATTATAAAAATGGTCTTGCAAAGTCTTTATCAGTCATTCGGCTCAGAACAAAGTTGGGGATTAATATCAGGAGTTAGACTACGGAATCGTCACAACAAATTACAGTTGGGGTTTTCATAATGATATCAGATATCGTGCAAGAACCATATAGATGAGTCGGTTTCGCACACGAAGTGCAATTTAAAGTTTGAATGTTTCATTTCCACGCTTCAGTCCAGTCCGTTTTTTGTGCATACAGTTGAAGGATTTAAGGAAGTTCATCTAAAAACTCTGAACTACTTTTGTGTAATGGATCATATGACAAGATCACAATGTGTCTACTACTGAAAAATAGTCACACATTCAGGGAGGAAGTGATAAACTGCAGTGACAACCAGCAAATGGAGAAGAAAACATTCTTAAACCCGGGGGTCTAATAAAGGAAGAAACCTGGTAGTGGGCTGAGTTAGTAATTCTTTCTATCAATTATTAATGCACTTCGGAAATTTTAAGCAAAGCGTGAAGAAAATTAATGATCTCCACAAATTTTATGAAAAGCTGGTATGAACGCATTAGAGGAGAAACCCACAGAAATGTACTCTTAAATACGTGCTCTTCATAAAAGGAAGAAGTTACGTATGAAATATTCAGACAAAACAATAACAAACACTAGTGTTTTATAAATTTACAGGTAACCTGGAATAAGCACTCACATACGAAAGAAACTCATGAGTCCATCCGAAATCTGTGATAAGTTCATTTAGTAATTTTTGCGACTCGTCAACCAGCATATTCAAAATACACAACAAGGCCAAGGCCATTAATTAATATGAGCGCTAATCTGTGTTTATAGATTAACTCGCATAAACCGATTGATTTCTTTGATCTCCATTCTTGATGTTACGGTACGCTTCTAGACCTTCACTATCCTCTAATGTTTTTGGTTAGGCTTCTTAACTAAACTGATTCTGATGAATTGTGAGTTAGTATTTTTTGATTATGGACGAGTATATTGTTGTATAACTCGTCGTGGGATACTCCTTAATGTGAAATTTTTAGCTTTGGTTAAGATGTTTTTATTTGAGCAACTGTGTGTGGCTAGTATGTTATACACCATTATCAGGTCACCTCCCTTTCTCTGCCGAATTGGTGAGAACAGTCAAAGGTAGTGATGTCGATCTTCACAGGCTTTATCTCCTATCCTGAATACCCATTTTGTAGCAAGCCCTTATACCTGTTCCAAGAAACTTATATGGCTTTGTGAAGAGGGGTATAATAGTGTCGTGGGTCTTTAGATTTTAAAAAGTTAGATCTCGAACAGTGTCAGAAGTCTTTGTGTCTAGTTGTCTTCAGAATAAGAGTTAAGTAGCGTAAGCTTGAGTCTCCCGAGTAGCTCGAAATAACGTCGTTTCACACTTCTGAGGATTAAATGTCAAATCTTTCCATTCTTGAGGCACTAGTTTTAGATCTACATGGAGCTCATGTGATTCAGGTTCATGTCCGCCAGTTTATAATCTGCCACATAAATAAGAACTGAGGAAGTGATATATAACTGGAAGATCGCTGATGAATTTTAGGAATAACGAAAAGGGCGGTATAGCACTCTGAGAAACTCCAAGTACATATTTTCTTCAACTTGGTTTTATGCAGTTAGTTTCAGTTCATTGTGTCCTGTCCTGAAGTTAATCTGAGATTTAATTGTCTACAAATGAATTTGCCAACTTAACCACTTAGCTGTTGCGCACGAAGTCTTCGAGGGGTTATGGTCAAAACAGGTTAATAGATATGCTGCCAGAATTATATTGTGCTTCCAAAAATGTAGATTAATACAAGTAGAACTGGGATGCACGCTACTTATGCTGATAGCTATACGTAATATGTAGTAACGATCGGAAGTACAACGCCTGCCAGCCGAAGATAGAATTAAAGAGAACAGGAATGCAAATAGAGAGCAATTGTGGTAACAGCAAAATTGGAAGAATCATAAAGTATGTACGGAAGAACTGATGGAAGATGCGAAAATAATGTATTTCATGTATGGTTCCCTTATTTCATGAAGGCACTCTGTAATTTTGCGTTTAATAATAAATTGGTCGGCTTCACTTGAGTTCCCGTTCACTACAGTACAAAAACACAAAGTGGTAGAGTCAGTTACGAAGAAAATAATGAATCCACACATGCCAAACAATAACAGCGACACAACGAAGTGCGTCAATAATAATGATTAATCATCTTTATTCTAAAAAAAATGGTACGGTTTAATAATTGGTTGTTGAACAAAGGGCGCAGAAATTGTTAACAGTCAGGGAATAAATGGGTCCTAAGCGACAGGCGTTTTGTTAAAATATTATTGGTCAATCAGCTCCTATCAGGTGAGGTTTGTACTGTTATGTGTTACAAAATAAGACAGAACATGTAAAAATATTACTCCATTGATGGCGAATTAAATATGCTTTACCGTCGTAGCAGTATATTAAGCGTGACAGACATTAGTTATCAATGATAATCTTTTACATTACATGCGTATCAAATCGCCACATGAACTTCCAGTATTCTGTTGGTTATCCATTGAAGTAACTGAACTTCACTTCTTTAGATGGTTCGCGGATTCAAATGGGGCTCTCTTTGGTTGTTCAGATAACCATTCTCGGCAGGAGTCATCAGACTTCCGTAACTGCAACTTCATTGACAGTTGCCGTTCCTAAAAACTTTGTTATGTATTTTAATTGTCTCGCTACAAGGGGGTAGTGCTGTTATTCATTTTAGATGCTATATCGTCCTTGTTTATTCATGGTTTTTACTTTCAGTTTTAGTTAAAACATATTAGACGGCTGCTACTTTGACTAACTGGAGTTAATTGTTAGTTATGTCCATAACTAGCCAATCAAATTGTTTTTTAAGCACCCGCCACGTTACTCTGGTCTGATATGTCTATGTACTACCCCCGTTGCACGTGACTCACCAACTGAAAGACATTATTATCCTACTAAACTAGTGTGACCCATAATTTTTATTCATTTCGATAAGGCACACTATACTGGTCGGTATGTTTGTGCTTTCCACTTGATGACTGTAATTCTTAAATTATTGTACTAATCTAATTGTCTTTATGTTTAGGAACAGATAAGGTTTAAAACCAAGTTGTCCGTGTTCCAACTACAGTTTTTACATAAACCCTGGGATCTCCAATATCGCGTTTTAGTTATACTAGTACGTCTGTGAGACAAATTAAATAATAATTGGTCACTCAGAATCGAATTGATCGATTTGATCTTTCGATTGTAGCGAGGATTAAACTCTCTCTTTCATAGTATACTTGTACCTGTAGCCTTGGGTTGCAACGCATTTGTCTAATATAAGTGTAATTTCGTATCTGTAGCACTAAAATTTTTCGGATATGTATATCAAGTATACCATGTATATCAAGTCTTTCCTGAAGCCGATCGTATTCTATAAATCAAGTTTTAACGCGCTCCCTATTCATCTCAGTGATTCGACTGGTGGAGTTAGATGGTAGAAGGAAAGAGACTCCTGAACCGAGATTTCGTGCTACTTACCACCCATCAGCAAGATGTACCTGTTATCTTATGGAAAGCAATGTTTTTTGATGGGTTTAATCTCTCATCACCCAGCTTCACAATCAGAAAAGTTACGGTCAAGCTATTCAGGCTGCTATTAACCTCTTGTATCTAGCTTTCACAAGTGCCATATTGACGTAATGTGACCTGATCAAAGCACATCATTTATAGCATCCCATAAAGTCTCCCAGAAAAAAACGTCTCAGATGACAGATCATAAAAATAAAACTGGCATATAGGAGAGTCGGAACCAACAAGGAGTCTAGTTTATCACAGAAAGCAAAAGCCATAGCTGAACGAAATAAGAGTCGGGGCTAACTGGCCATTCTATTCCATTCTGGAGAGGCACGACTGCGGCCTGCTAAGAAAAACCAATAGGCGTTTAGTGACCTCCCTTTTGAAGCATCTTAAACAGAAAGAATGAAATGTGAAGCAATCACAACAAAAAGAAAGGCCGGTTCAACACACTCAAAAGAATTATTCCCCTACCTTCATAGAGTCCTTTGAAAAGATAATTGCTGTTATAAAGTGTGGATTCGTAATATATATGAACGTGGAATTAGTGAGGAGTGGATTTATTGATCGGATGCAAATGATACTTGAAATCGTACGAGCAGTCTTGGGTGCTATTCGGTCCTTCCTATCTGCCTAGCCCAGCCCGTTAAGTACAGAACACAGATAACAGCCTCGGCAATATGAATCATTATTTCCAAACATACTGGGTTTTTATACGACCCAAAGTAATCAATAAACTGATTATAACTCAAGAATCGTATGATAATAAGTCAAGGTCAAAATAAAGCTAATGATAAGAGAAATACGAATATGAATAGTTTAGTTACGTAACAATTGTACAATAAGAAATAGGCATAATACATTTGTCGATAATAGACCTCAGATTTACCATTCATAATTCACCAGGGGATATAACAATTGCAAAATAATATTAGTAGTTTTTGACGTAAGAGTTCTGTCAGGAAGAAAGCAGAGAGACAATCTGAAAGGAAAAGATTACATACAGATATTTCGGAATGCCACGTGGAGTCCTTCTAAGGTTACTTCCGGCCACAAATCTGGATAAAAGAAGGCTGAGCATAAGGTTAGCAAAAACGTCCCGTTGGAAGTACCCTTACTGAAAAAACCGGCCAGAAAAGTTATCTTGGACCATTCAACATTCGCCCTGGGTATTGAAAAGTATTTTTAAGGAAAAGTTGTGAAATCGCATGATTAGAGTCAAAGCTCCCGGGAAGTAGTGAGTCCAATAGCTCTTTTTAGATACGGAACGATGACTACTATCGGTGCATGGAGTGTAAATACAATTTCAGAAACAGAACAACTCATTCAAACGGAAGTGGATAGGAAAATGTACAACCTGACCTTTCTAGAAAGGAATTTGACCCTTTGGACACAAGATGGACAGAAAAACTAGCTTCGAGAGAGATGCTGCGATATCCTAGCTACGAAGGACATAATCCATTACACGCATAAAAAGATGAACTAATGCTCTTCAAAACGGTAGATGAAAATCTCATAGATCCAGAACTACCAATATGTTCTTCTATACCAAGATGGGGGACGTTGCGATAAATGTTTTGTAGTGCTTTACGTCCATCAGTCGTAGAGAGGAAAATGATTAGGTTTTCTGAGGAGCTGCAGTCAGTCGTAGAGTAGTACTGAGAAAAGGATCTGATCATCTTAATAGTCGGTATGGATAACATTGGGTACGAAGATTTCACCGGATGAAATGGACTCTAAGACAGGAACGAGGATGATGATGGGCTTGAAAATCTGTGCGCTTTCGATGACATCGTCTTACCCCGCAAATGCCTAAAAAAAGCCACACACCACAGTGAAACAGATTGACCACATTTTTATTAATAAAAATTCTTAAGGTCTGTGGGTGATTAAGAACAAGAAGAGGAGCTGATATAGCTTCAGTCCACCAGCTGGTAGCAGTCAAGATGCAACTGAGGTTAGTTAAGGACTATATAACTGGAGAAACAACATTACTGAGAACACTGGACGGCCGTTTCGTCCTATTATGGGACTTCTCAGCAGTGCGCATCCACGAACCTGCTCTCGCGAGCGAGACTCCAACCGAGGACCTGCCAGTCTCGAGCCGAAGCCCTTAACCGATAGACCACTGAGCTGGCATCCAACCATCCAGCTAGCTAGTGGTTTAAGACAATATCGAGGCAATTCTAACACGATGCACATATCCCAGCAAGAGAATGGTGAATTGCGGTCCATGGAAGATTTAAATAATCAATACAAAAATGAATTAAACTCCACCCGATTGCAGAAGCTTATGGCTACCTGGACTTATTAACTCATTGGATAACGAGATGGCGTTTGGAGAGAATAGTACTGGACTCAAGTCTCGGAGTGAAGTATACAGGTACACCCATCTGACGAGTCCGGAATCGGAAGAAAGGCGTTTCTTGGATTCCACTGCTAGCCATCATCCATTTCTGCCTATAATTTGAGATCTAGTTTTTACAACAACATTACCTTCTGGTTACTAAGTAGGAATTCAAGACAAACTTTAGATAGAACTCAATTTGGAGTTTGCGCTTATCATCTTATCTCAAAAGACAATGAAAGCATCGTGATTAAATCGTTCAGCTTAGAGAAAGTGACTCTACCAAAAAGATCCTTGTGAGCTATAAATCTCCTCCATCATATTATATATAATAGTAAAATGAAAATTAAGTTAAGTGCTCCGGCGTGAAGCTGGTAGGTACTAGGCTCGAATCTCGTGGGTGCGGGATCGTGGATGCGCCTTGCTGGAGAGTCCCATAATAAGACGAAACGGCCGTCCAGTGCTTCCAGGTTTTCCATGGTGGTCTAGCTTCAATTGAATCATGATTTCAAGTACGAAAAAATGAAAATTACTAAAACGTTCCTTACTCTTTGAGCATGTATCGTTTGTGACTTTGTCAGGTCGATGTTTTCACAAACTGTACGAATTCGCTGTAAAATCAAAAAAACATTGTTCAATATTTTAAGGATTTCAATCATTGTGCATAAAACAAGGATAAAATGAAATGTTATTGCATATTAATGTAATGGATGCTACTCACAACATTGTTTGTAAGTAGTAAATAGAGGAACGTTGCATTGAAGTTGTAACAATTATCAGATAGAGTGAAGAGTTTCAGTGAATCGAAAGCACAGCATTGTTAGAACATTTGACTACCAGAAGAGAAGACAGTTCAGATGTCAGAACAAACTGAAAGTTGAAAATGGACAATTGAAGAATATGTATATGTATAATGTAACTACCTAGCAACAGTCATGCATTTTCCATGCCCATTGTCTTGTTCTACAATAATAATGTGAATCTACCAGCTAGTCAGTCATCATGAACGTAGGATTTGGTAAGAATTTTTATTAGTTCAATTTATCATTGTCATTATGAAGATATGACGGAGGGTATTGAGTAAGTGTTATGACTTGACCTAGCCGTCGCCAATTTGTTATGTTTTTGACATAGGCTGTAGCCAATTGTTATGACTTGATCAAGGTCGTCGCTGATTCGCTATGACCTTACGAATTTAACAAGGACGTAATTCGCGTAAATTATCCACCAATAGAATACGCCTTCTACGACCTTCACACTGTGACAATGACGCTCGATTAATATGAGTAATCTAGCGTCCTTATTGGTCCTTATCCGCCTAACCCGTCCACTTGAGTCCAAAAACACCAATAGCAGCTGCTGTAATGCGAATCGTTTATTTCAAACATACTTTATCTATATACCAGACAGGCAGACCACACCATAAAATAGAAAATAATATTTGTACAAAACCAGGCCACATGAGGCTGTAAGCGTGGGAGACAATAATCAATAAACTGAGTATAACTTAGGAACAGTAAATCATACAATAATAATCAATAGGTCAAAATGAAGCTTACAATAAAACGAATATAGATATAGATAATCTAGTTACCGAATAGTTATACAGTAAGAATGATAGTCCAATAGTAGGTCCTGCAAGTTACCCGTACTTATGTCTTCGCTACTACATAACAGAAATACTGACACTAAGTTTTCCCCTCAAGTTATTCTAAAAGTCTTAAACTTTCGTTTGATGCATGATTCACCGTCATGCCCTTTTCTATCCCAGAGCTATTGAAACTTAGACGTAACCTTTTATACCGCGGCCTTCCACCCTAATGCACAGTTTGTTAGTGAGTTATGGTCTTGTTAATCACCTATTTACTGATGTATATTTTGACACTAATGAGAATCGGGAATCACGAATATATCGAGTAGTGTTCCGGTTGATTCGTCCTTTTTTTCTCCGTCTCGCAAGTCAACCGTTAAGGTGATGGAATAATTTTTGTCTCTCAGCCCAAGACCATTAGCCTGAATGTGGACCCAAGTATCTTCCAGACTCAAGGTTAATCCAGCTAGTCTATCGTGTCAAGGCCGTAACCTAGATCGGGAAAAATTCTCTCCTGTATATTAGGTAGACAGATTAAAAGTAGTATTGTATTTATTGCACACAATTTAAGGGAAGTCATCATAATGGGTAATGTAATTGGTTGTGAAAGTATGAGTATAGAACATTTTAAATTACAGCTCCTTATTTCTAGTGGAATGTCACGAACCAACGGTATTGGTGCAAACTTATTCATGCAAAATACCTTTTTAAATCCTGTTAAAAAAGGTGAACTGGTTCCACTTCCTACTGAGTAATCTAATTACAAGCGAATTAGACAATTGGTTAAAAACGAAGCCCACTCCATACCCTATAAAATCTAAAAACAAAAAAGAGAGTTCAAACAGCTCCGAAAAAAAGGAGTCAGCCATTTGTATCGGAATACTGTTTTCAGCACTTTATTTTATACTTACATAATTCCATACTTCTTGTAAGATCCAAACCTAAATTCCAATAGGTCTGGATGTGGTTGAATAACTACAGTAAAAGTTTAGAAACTCGTTTCAATTGAAATCAAAACAAAGTGTTTTGATGTAGTTACGGTTCTAAATTTCATCATATTTACAAAAGTACAAATTTACCTAAACAAATATTACTACCCAATTATTATTTTCAGAATATATTATTATTATTATTAGTTATTCAACCGACAATTAATACCAAAATATTCAATCTAAATTACAATGAATAGCAAAGTGGTAAGAAATATATGAAAATTACTTAAAACACCAAAAGGCAAGTGTTATTCTATCCCTTCTGGATAGATCAAGTAAAATTCCGTCTGAGCAGCTGTTTTATAACACAAAGCGTTTCAATATCTGGAAAAGTACTCCAAATTACAACCAAAGATGCACGATCCCAGTCAAAATCAAACCGCACAATCAAAGAGCGAACAGTCAATATGGCAGCCGCCAAAATAAGACCAATTAAAACAAATTGTATGCAGTTCAAGTAGAATACAGAAACCCAATGAAAGCAACAGAAGAAACAGGGAAAACTATCATGAAATGAAACACCACAATACAAATTGGTATCAAAAATACTAACAATAATGTACAAACGACAAAAACATTGAGAAGAAGCTATAGATTTATGTATGGAGGGATTTTCACACACGAAAAGTTGAAATTGATTCTACACTTCTTTCTGAACTACCTTCATTTATACAGTTCCGTATCCACTCGTTCGTTGTTCACTTATTTTTCTTTAACACATTAGTATGCTCTTACGTAATAAGGACTTCAGTAACTGACAAATAGACTAAATGGTAATGTCTTAACTATCCCTACATGAATATTGTGTGCTCTGCTTTCGTCTTTCCTTTTTCGTACACCTTTTCGGCCCCCTGGAGATACCCCACCGAAAACAGATATGGCACGGGTGACTTCGTCCTACACCGTTATTAAAGCCTCAGATATTCCGGAGGGATATAAGGTCGAAGCTTCTAAAAGCCCCCAGCTTCACATATATGTATTCTCGACCATCAGCTGTATGTTGCAACGCAACCTTCATAAAGTGCGCCACGTGTGATATTGACATGTTTCTTACGAAATCCGTTTACATTCATATCTTATGAAATATCAACCCAGCTGAGTAATTTTCTACACTGAAAATTGTAACTTCTTGAACAATTTGATCTTGCCTGTAAATCGGCATGCTACGTGTAAAAAACTGTTATTCGAAAATAAATTATTATTATTTAAATGATACTGCCAGTAAGCCAAAAAGGAAGTACCGCAAAACAGAACGACCAGTCAAAACAAAAATTAGATATTAAAGTGGCGGCAAAGATGCTCGAAGTCCTCTACAAAAAGATTTGCTGAGAATAACACGTAAAAGCCGACTCTAAAGAAGATTAACCCTGTCGCTGGTCATACATAATGTTTCTTTACATTTCCATCGTTTTTTAAATGTTTGACTTCTGGATGCTTTACTTGAAAGATATTGTTGATGGCATAGTCAAACTTTGCATAAACAAGATTGCACTATAATTCTTGAATTTCCTGTAAACATTGTGATCAATTGCTGGAGAACATCCATCCATTAGAATCCAAATTGCAATTAACTGCTGAGAGTATACATACTTCTTACTTGTATAAAATAGTGTTGTTTGATGATAAATTGTTGTGTAAGGACTATATGGAGCCATCGGAGATTTAGTAGGCAGGACGATCCTCACAGCTGCTGCATTTATTGAACCTTCATGTTATCAGCAAATAATTTAAAACATTGTTGGCGATAGGAAGCGGATTTGCTTACTATATTCTAATTGAATTCCTCGAAGCAAAAGGGATAAACACAATTCCACTAATATATCGATCTTTCCAAAGGTGGTAACTTGCCATATGTTTTCACAAAATAACTTTGTAGATTAGGAACTAGCCTATCGAATAATGGGAAAATCCGTTTCGAAGTTAACATTACTGCACTGCACCAGTTTACTGCATTTATTTCACTGCCATACAATTGCTGGATATTCTCAGTGTTATTTCTATCCCAGTACAATTGATGGACATTCTAAGTCTCCAAGTTAATATTTAGCATTATTTGGAAAGAAAACATATAAAGCATTTCAAGTCACCCGAACACGAGCATCCTGCAAGTACGTCACCTCCACAGTCCTCGAAGTGACCCCCGAAAAATCGCGCATCAGAAGGTGAAAATTTAATACCATCCAACTTTTTCTTAACAAGAAATGTGTTCACTTAGAATGCTACTACAACTGAAGCGACGATGGCTTCTTCAGCGGATAGTTTTAAGGGAAGACTTGAAAAACATGTACTCATTAATTGATTGGCATATAGCTCTTGAACCAGCTGTGCCTGATGGATGTCCTATAATTCGCCTAATGTTGTCATTATCACATATCAGTAACTACTTCCTACCTCGCCTGTTATGATCTCCATTACCCAATTTTATTTTAAAACTTTGATTTTCTCTCACTGTCTGCATTACAAAATAATTAACTCATTTATTTCTTGGTATAATCATCTTCTCTTAGCACCCAAGTTTTCACCCTTTTATTCGTCATACTGAGACAAAGAAACCTCTTGCTCAGTAATGGGACAGCTGTTAATATCCAGGGTCTCTATTAGTCTCAGCAAACTCACTAGAATTACGAGATGTACAAATTCACAAATAGCTATTAAACCAATTACAGTTAGTGCGGTCAAGTTAATATACTAACATCCATTAGACTTAATCAGATCTCTGTAATCGTGTCGAAGAAATAAGAAGAGTGTTCAAAGAAATCGGTCTATATACACAAGAAACTGGATATATTGTTTATTGAACATGATAGCGCTACACATAAAATCATTTAACAGGAGGTATCAGTTATCGACCCCAACTACCACTAGCTCGTAAGTGCTTCTGTTCATATTAATAAGATAAAAGAATTAAGAAATTTACCGTATTATAATCTGAATGTAGTAATCCATAGTGTTCTAAATCGAAATTCTTCTGAATGAGCTTGATTCGTTTCTGTATTATAGCTTATTAATTTTGTTTACAGTGAGTGATTCTGTCTATAGTTGATATGCACTCTCGATGAACAATGTTTCATCTTTTGAATAGCATATATTTCAACAAATTTTCTGCTTATTACGATTATTTATGTTAACGTTTAGAAACATTAGAATTAGTCTTTCCGCATTACATACGCCATTCAAAATGTTAATATGTTTGAGTTTTTCACAGCTGTCATTTCTTTCTATTTTTTGCTTGGGTTTTGAAACTATAACTCAACTTTCTGACACAAAAGGTTCCGAATTGTTAGATTCTGAACTTCAGTTCAGTTCTCCTTGGTGTTTTCAAAAGAACATTCATATTTAGCTATCAGCTGGTCAAAAGCGTGAGTGTTGTTGACTCTTCGGACTCTCTAGTATAGCTTCAGTACGTGATGAGTGTAATTTTTTGAGTGCAATTTATACTAAATCTGCATGGCTTTAAGTTATTCAGACAGTTTAAATTTGTATAATTTAGTCCATGTATATTTATTCTTTATCCAAAAGCTTTCTGGCAATATCGTACAAACCAACTGCTTTCTTTTCATCCACTTCTGAATGTTATCGTATAGTTTTAAGTATTTACGCGGATGTTTATGTTTTAAATATATTTTGAAATTAATGTAATTCAATAAACAATGTTGTTCACTAGTTGATAATTACTAGATTAAGTTATTTATGGGCATTTTCATCATTTTTTGAGCTTAACTTAGCCAGGGGTAAGATTATTCACACGAATTTAGTTTATAACGTTAATTTTATGGTTATCGTATAGAATTCAATTAGAAGACTGAAGCCTTGTAGCATAATTTAGATGGACAGATTGTTACTCCTGATAAATAATTTGAATACCTCAGTCTTGCTAACTATGTTATACTCATTATGATGTTAAGATTGATACCCTACAACCAGTAACGCTTGTAAATATACACAAGAAGTAAATGAGAGTTATTTTAGTATTCCCTTGATTCATTGTTAAATAAAAGTTTTTATCTATCAGAATTTCAGAGAACCCTTTGCTTTTATTTTGGATCGATAACATTTTGATCTAATTCTGGGACTTAAACAGTTATTACACTTTAAAAAGTTTTGAGAAATCCAATAGATGTTTGGATTATTTCACTTTCTCTCATTTGTTTGAAAGAATACAACTGTGCCCAAGCGAAAAAGTTCCTTGACTTTTGTAAGATTACATTACCAAATTATAAATACTGGTCGACGTTAGATATAACAATTCTGAAACGCTTAAACCTTATTCCTTATTAAACGAGTGAGCTTATCTGCAACTATATGTAAAAGAAACTTCAGACAATGAGAGTTTCTCAACTCACATTGATTGGAGAATTACGTTCGTACATAGTGAAGTAACGATGGAAAGACAAATCTTGAACGTTGAATAAACTTATTTAGTGTTAATCGCTGAAATATCCTTTGATAGTGAAAGCCCTTTTTTATATGCCTCTGCTTTGACTTGACTCTTGGGATGTTAGAATTTCAAATTATCTCGTAATCTTTGATGACTCAATTATCATTAATTTATCTATCATTAGGCTGTGTAAAGTCTATAGTCAAGTACAAATATTTATAAGAATTTGTATTTCACATAGCTTAGAGGACTACAAAAAACCACTAGGTAAACACAACTGCACATAATTCGATAAGGGTAGGAAGCATAAAAATATCCTGTCAACAAACTGACAAAAAACACCATCTAGAAGTTCATTTACATGTTTAAGGCTAAATGTAATAAGATAACTATGATGCAATAAAACGAAGAACAATCTACATAAGCTAGTATAGTGATACATGAAATTTTATCAAAGGTTCCACAATATGCTTTTTTTATGTATCACTATATTCTATTTTTCCTAAACTAACTCAACCTTAGTATATATTTTTGAAAGTATCATATCAGCGAATTGACTGCTATTATTATCATTACCGTTGATAAATAGAAATAAATATTAAGTAATTATATTAGCGAATGATTATAGATTGGCAAACATACATTACAAATTCTATAGGTTGTTTCATAATATTTTTAGAAGGATTCTACTAACATCTTTATACAAACACTTGCTTCATCAAAAAAATATTCTATTTCCATTGTATTATTTAATATATCACAAGGGGTTTTGTAGATATTGTAGTAATTTTAATAGTTGAGATCATGAGTCAGTCGAAGCTAGACCACCATGGAAAACCTGGAAGTACTGTGAATATACACAAGTATATAAGAGCTATTTTAGTACTCTTTTGATAAGTTGATAAATGAACTAGAGCATTTATCTACATGAATATATTTATATGTTAAATATTTTGTTTCAATGTTATTATATCTATCAGTTTGACAATAATAAATAAATATTCGTGGATTGGTTGATGTTAGACATTAACACCATCGGATGGCGGCTCAGTGGTCTAGTGGTTCAGCGCTGTGGCGGGAGACTGGTATGTCCTGGGTTCGAATCTCAGGAGGCTGGATCGTGGAAGCTCACTGCTGAGGAGTTCCATAACAAGACGAAACGGCCGACCGGTGCTTCCGGGTTTTCCATGGTGATCTAACTTCAATTGACTCATGATTTCAACTATGAAAATATTCTTTTGTTTCTTTTAAAATAAAACATAATAAAACCATTTATTAAGGAAAGATAAAATAAAAAAAACATATTGGTACTTTGTAAAATTGAGTATAATATAGGCAGATATACCCCGTTGCTTTTGACCTGATTATTAGACAAACACTTTAGAACTAGCTGCACCTCAGAGAATCGCATATTAACTGTCAGAATATCGAGGTTGTATCACCTAGAAATTCCTTCTTCTTTCTTAAAAAAAAGAAAATTCTAATTAGAACTTAAAGCAAGAACATTTCACTTTCTCGAAACTTGACAATGTCCATTAGTGCGATTCAAGATTCATGTTTCATCCTATTCATAACTCGCCAATTAGATGTACCTTAATTATAGTATTAATGTCCACCGTATTATTTTCTGTATGTACATTAAATAACACATATTTAAGAAATGAATTAATTATTAAGTGTTTTGCTATTATTCCCATGATATACTTCTTTAAAAAAGTGATTATGTCTGAACACTAACTGATTTTGAAGTCGAAGCCAGTGTCATCTTTGTTTTTATTCTTTATGCTGACTAACCGATATTCATTTTCAGCTGAGAACCAGGCATATATGTGCACCAGTTCAAATCAGCATACAAGACGGGATTCAAAAAAATGGTTCTAGTCTAAGTAATTTAACATGATTCTATAGTTAACTAAGTGGTTAAAGGCAGTCGTAAGAAATTTTTCTCAATTTGTGCTTCATGCCACCTAGAACTAATCAACAAAGTATACCGAAAATCCGAATCAACGTTATACTATCTATCGGATTCCAAATAGCGTTGCCCAATATGTTTTAAGTTTCATATCTGAAACGGTCACATATAATGTCACTTGTAGACAATTCAAACTACTTCAATGAATTCATTTGTTTATAGATTACTCAAAACTTATTCTAAATCTATCTATTGATATAATTCTTTACAATTTTAGCATTAAGTTTCGTTTAGACTGCTTAAATTTATATGCAAATATATACGCTAAACTACAATGCTGTGGATTTTATAAGGATAAGAATTATTTGACTGAGATCATGAACCGGTTGATGTTAGACCACAATTGAAAACCTGGAAACACTAGAAAGCCGTTTCGTCCTATTGTGGAACTCTTCAGAAGTGCTCATTCACGATCCTGCTCGCAAGATTCTAACACAGGGCTCTTATTCTCGCGCGCGACATTTCAACCTAATAGACCACTCAGCCAGCATCCAACAGTGTTAATATTCAACCTTAACAAATCCACATTATTGCGCGACCATCTTCGATTGTACTGATGAAGATACCCGTCTCTGCCTGACATGGATTAGCTCCACTGGTCACGACTTCTCACTAGAACTCCGAGAATTCCCTCAGGAAGTCAGTCACTAGTGAGCACATGGTAGTTATCAGTATGGTGTTGTAGAGATTATTATGTTTTTGATCGACATCATGAACCGATTGATGTTAAACTACTGTTGCAAACCTAGAATAAATATCACCACAAAAGTCTGATAACATTTAGATAAATAAAAATTTCGGATTATTTAGAAACTATAAAATCTCGCTAACTAAACTGTTTGATCTTTAGAACTGAATGAATTCTGTTGATCAATTTATCATGTGATTATTAGTCTATCCATGTGATATTTAGGATACTTCACCATAATAGAATTGTTTGACCAACATTCTAATTAAGGAAGTTTCAGATGTTGATCACCTATATTGTATCTTGTATGTTTTCCTGATTCAGAATTACTAATCAGAGTGATTTCAATACTAAATATCAGTTGATTAGGACTACAGTTTCTCTTGAGTCGTTTAGTTATAGAAAATAATCGTTTGAAATTAATGTCACTGTTTATTAGTTCGTTTGTTATGGAATATATGTATAATTCAGCGTTTAATTTTTTATTGTAATCATGAATCGATCGATCTTAGACTGACATCGAGAACCTAGAAGCACTGGATGACCATTTCATCCTAGTATGGGACTCCTCAGAAGTGCGCATCCACGATCCTGCTAGTGGGATTTGAGCCCAGGACCTTCGGTCTCACTTGTCAATGCCTAACCTGTAGACCACTGATCTAGCATTCAACGATGTTAATGTCTAACTTCAACCTATCCACTATGTTTCGCGACAATTTTCCGTTGTCTTTGGTGGCTTAACCCCCACTCAACACGGTTGAACTCCACTAATCACAACTTCTCAACATTGCAAAAGGTTTGGGGTTGTAAAGTAATATGGTTTGATTGCATATTTTATTGTTTCTTTTTTTAGCTATCTATGAACCATTAACGTTGAAATGAGTAAGCATTGTTATACTTGAAATAGTGTAAAAAAACACAAAACTGAAAAACTCTATGATGAAAGCGTGTTTTATAGTGAAGTCTCGACATAGATTTAAGAAGGCGGATATTCCATATGAACAGAGGAACTCATTTTATTGTTTTTATGATATCCAGATAGGGTAACCCATAGAAGATTTAACAAATTCATTAAATAGTTTCAACCTTTGTAACATTAGGGTTTTCCCCTGTAAATTATTCATTTTTAATAACTATCCTCTGATGGCTTTACAATGGGTTTAATATTATCCTGGTCACTCCAAGAATCACTAAGGCTTGTCTCCATATTATATTCACATCAGGTTAAGTTTGAAGTAAAATATAAATTAAATTTTTGTTTTCTTACAAATGAAAAGGATAAATTCCAGAATAGTTATGAGAATGATCTATCATATAATTTTTATATTTAATTTCCTGAACTGATCTCTGTTAAACAGCTACTGAAAACCAGGAAGAAATGGACAGTTGTTTTGATCTGATATAAAACTCCCTAATAATATGCACTCATTACTCCACCTCCAGAAATCAGACGGGTGACTTTAAGTCTTGAGTGTAAAGGCTTAAACTCCAGACCACTGGGCTACCATTAAATGGTTGACACGTTCAACTCTAATCAACTTATGATATCGCGCAAGCACCTTCCAAAATACTTGATGGGTAACTGTCTCACACTAGGCATGGTTTAACTTCACTCGTGATTAGATCCATGGTGCAAATCCTGGAGTTCTAGTAAGAAACCATGACCAGTGGAGTTCATTCAGTGTCAGTTGCGAGATATTTATCCGCCTCAGGCAATAGATAAAGGGTTGCGCAAGATCGTGGGTTTCAGTTCATTGATCTACAGGTTAAGAGTTTACGCGCGAGACTAAAAGTGATGAGTTCAAACCACAGGCGCGGGATCGTGGATGCATACTGCTGAAAATTCTCAGACTAAAATGAAACGGTCGTCCTATGACTTAACTTATCATCCAACAATCCTTATAAGTACAACTTCGCCAAAAATAAGTAAATATTTCATATTTTATTTTGTATATCGATGATTTTTAATATTTGTACTTTGATATAAACGATGAAGGTATTTTTTTTGTATGGATTAAATAAGGAAGTACGAGGTTTCATACATTCAAATGATCACCTTTGTTCATTATTTATAATTTAAATAAGTCAGTAAATGGTACCATAGTCATTATTGTTAACCAGGGGATGATTTTGATGTTTAGTGGTTCATTCTGTTTTACATTGTGCCTTAAAATGTAGAGGATATTCACAGGTTACAAATATTTTATCATAGATACCTTCGAAGCTTTACTCGTAAATTGTGGAACCACTGAGTCAAACATTCTGAGGTTATACACGAGGTATTAGGTAAAGATAGTAAATTGATTGATCGGGTTATGAATTTTTATCTTTTGTGGTGTTTGGACTATATATTACATCATTCCAACTACCTCCTATTTCAAAGATATATGTTCTCTGGTATAGCAATAGGTTGGAAGGAAGATAGGGGCTGTCAGACTAAATTATGGCACCACTCTATGAAGTCAATGGCCATCGGACTGGGTCGTGAAGGTAGATACAGACCACCTGATTGTGACCGTTATGATTTCATGGTCATAGAGTTTGAGTGACGTAGCTTAGAATCGTTTACAGTGTCTATGGTGCTTTCCTTTTTTTTCTTTTCTTGAGTCTTAAGTTTCTAAATAACTCTGTAGATCTATTTTTTCTATTTTACTTCTCGAATTGCTTTTTCAATACTTAGTATTTTATATTATCACTGATACTGTTACTTACTCTGCTGCCCGAAGATCTACCCTGACAATTCCATCTTGCTTTATTTATCGAGTGTGGTACTTTGAATTGATGTATATGTATAATAGATTCTACTTTGGTTATGACCAGTTGAATCACTGACTAAACGTTGTTTACTATATTTTTATAATCATCCACACTGCATATATACACACAGTTTATTCTGATGTAAACATCGTTCTTCAACCAAATTTTCTTATTGTCAGCAACATTTATGACATCGAATTGACATATGTTGTTTAAGACTATTTTTTCAAGATGTCCATCATTGTATAATTTGGTAATAGTTTAAAAGTAGTAAATAAGTCAATCACAGAAAACTACATTAAAATAGATGTACACTCTTCAAATGTAATGTCATTTGTGTGAAAATGGATCATAAATAGAATAGTTCTTATTGAAATCTTATAATAATATATACAAATACAGACGACTCAATGCTCCACATACACCTGATTTCATGCAATAAGATTTGTCTAGAATACTCTTAAATACTGGTTTCCCATGTCGTATGAATTCCTTTTTAACAGTTCAATAGTTTATTTGCATAAGTGAGAATAATTTACCACCGACCTCTTGGAGTGGTAAGTTTTAAATGATCTAATCATTACGATGATCCATTGATAATCGGTTATACAAAAATTCTGATGTTATGCAATTGTAAATTAGTGTTAGATATCTGGATGTAGCTGACTGAAACGCAGAGCCTGGGTTTCATGTAAGTTGGTACTCGTCAGTAAGGTCAGCGTGCAATCCTAATGGAGTTAATGTTTCCTGTGCTATTCATATTTGTTTCTATCAGTCTAACAGTCTGTGATCTGGTGAATCAATTATTTCAGCTGTGGTTAACCTACTGTAAGAATGACATATTTATGAGTAATTGATTACTGAGTAGTGATCGATGTTGTGTTTGTGTGATCTTTATAGCTGATCTAATTCCTCTAGACCATGATCGCATGCTGCTACAAGCCCAACCAGATAAAATATTGAGATTGGAAATTTTGACATTTAGGTTGGTGGCCGTATTGCAATCTGGTCGATAGGGCTCAGTTAACGCTAAACAATTAGACAAAAACGACACTGATCATTACTCAGTGATCAGTCGATTATAAAGTAGTAGACTGTGTAACATATCTTGAAAAACGACAAATTTGTGTCAAATAACTAAAATATTGCACACTATTGTAAAGTGTGTACAGAGTGGCTAGACCTTTCCACAGTATCATAGTTTAGCTTAAGTTAGACTCATACACTATTGAGTACGGGCTCAATGGTCTGGAGGTTAAGCGTTGATATGCAAGACCGGAGATCCTGGGTTCCACTACCTCATGCAGGGTCATATGTGCACACTGTTAATGAGTCTCATACTAGGACTGATTGAGATAAGTTTGGATTTGTGGAGGCTTTTTGCAGGTGTTTTTTGAAACGGACAATTAGCTTGTTATCTGAGTATATTCATTATAAAATAAAGTATTAAACTTCTACTTAAAAAATAAAAAAATTAAACTGATTTTTAAAACTTTCAATGTATAAAGGGAGATGAATGGTGGCTAGCAGTGGAATCCGGGGAGGGGGCACGTTTTGGCCTAGGTAGGACTCCTCAGTTGTCTGTATCTGCATTCTAGAGTTGATGCTCACTTCACTGCTAGACACCATTCATCTTTGATTATAATGGTTGTGACTTGATGGCAATGTCGAGGCAATCCGCATTGAATTTATATGTCACAAAAGAGACTAATGAATTGCAGTCCTCAAAATTAATGTGAAGATTCAAACAACCAACACAAATGTATTTAAATGTATTTTCACAGAGTAAATACATCTGTCGTTAGCAGTGAAATACAGAAACCCGTCCTAAATGAGACCCATTAGCCAAATTCATCTGATACATAAACATGTGTTGATCTTCACAGTGAGACTCAAGCGTAGTAATGTTTGCTTTCGTAGTAACATCGAGACAATTCTATGATTATTAGAAAGGAATGAAATTATCCCATTATTAATAAACTCGACTGAATTCTAATCATTGTATAAGGCATTGAAAATTAGAAGTAAAAGATAATAGGTTCGAACTTTACTTCGAACATCATTAGTGGAATGATGAGTCCTAAATAAGATGTAATGCACGTCCTGAATTTCAGGGCTAGCCATATATTTATCTATTCTACAAAATTAGACATGTAGAAATGGCTGTTTTCAAGCAATCTGAACAACATACCTAAAACGACTTGTCGAAATTCAGTCAAGATCATCAAAAAATGGGATAGTTCAAATCCATTTTAACTTCAGTGTACAGTAATCTCAATAGTAATAATAATGACATTAGTAAATCTATGGATTGTTCCATGGGTAAACTTCATTACATAATGTTATTTTAAGGTATCTGAAAACATTAACAGTGAAATTGGAATTAAAGTTAAACGAAACCTTATGTAAGTGAATTCTAATTCATTTGAAGCAAAGATTGTTGTATTAGCTGTCATGTTTTCCAGTTGTTTCATTAAGTAATATACCATTTAACTGTCCAATCAAAATATGATAGATTACTTATAAAATCAGAATCCTTTTTGCCATGTTATTCAACTCTTAAAGTGATATAAACCTCTACAGATTCACTTCACAAATTTGTTCACCCCAAATTCCCTGGAACGGCCGAGAGTGAGGAGAGTTCGCTCTCCCTCTCTAAATGTTCTCACATGACCACGCGTATACAGCCTCTGACAGGGAAGTCCTACTCACTGCCTTCTCACAGTGGCGGAGGTGTTGTTCACGAAAGTTAGAGGACGGAAAACGAATGTACGGTGCTTTAACCAGGATGGTGGATACGGAGGGTCCACCTAGGGGAGTTGGATAACCCTAATTCCAAACCAATGGTTCCCATGGACTTGAGTATCCTGAGGGAACAAATGGCGTATGAATCAATCGTGGATCACCGGCTACTATGGGACTGTATCTTTCCACGATGTTCCGCTGTCTTGTGGATCAGACTTTTAGGTCAAAGGCTCCGGGTGTGACCCCCTAAGAAAACCACCTGCTTTAGTTTCAGCACCTGGACAGTATTATAGCCCTCACAAAAAAATGAGATTTGTGAGGCGCATATATATCTGGTGCCCTCTTTTACCATTATTTATGTGTTTAAATAAATAAATAAAATAATCGTCTACACTCATTTTTTCAATTAGATTTACTACAAGTATCAATAGTTAGACTTTGTTTGATGGCTACAACTATCTACAACATTCGATCATGAACATATCTAGTGTACTACAGCCTAACAGGAAGGATTAAGAAAACAAAAGTTTAGTGAATGTTCAAACTTGAAATGAAGTCTTTATGTAGAGCTAACACACCAAATAAAAGGAGAAATGACCAGTGGTACTAAGTATATAAAATATTGTGAACACTGAGTATGGTCTCAGCTTATTTTCATTGAATTTATCAAAATAATGAAAGCCTTAAGTCATTTATTCATAAATACCAGTTGATCTTATAAACACGATCATAAATGAAGCTAGACCACCATGGAAAACCTGGAAGCACTGAACGGCCGTTTCGTCCTATTATGGGATTCTTCAGCCGTGCGCATCCACGATCCCGCACTCAAAACGGTCGTCCAGTGCTTCCAGGTTTTCCATGGTGGTCTATCTTCAATTAACTCATGATTTCAACTATGAAAATACCGAAATCTTCACAAAATCCCGTCTGATCTACGATCATAAATGTTTGAAAACTGTATTTTTTTCAAATAGTGATATTTGTAATCACCAATTCACCAATTAGTATATATTATTTGATTGTTGGTTTTATAACCGTCATATTTGACTTAAAACTAACCTCGGTATGAGTTCACTATGTTATCCTGTCTTTATACATAAAAATAATCTATTTAAGTTTTGACAATGTTCTGTTCTCCTCTTTGTTTTTCTAATACCTGTATTATTACTACTACAACTGCTCACACCACTGTTATTATTACTGTGGTGTATATACACTGAGGTGGGGAAAACCAATTTATTGTTTAGTTCAACATTACATAGTTTCTCCATACATTAAATGTTTCATTTGCACACCTTCCATCAGTCATCCCTTGCATGCTTCATGATTCTTCCAATTCTCAAGTCTTTCATGTTTTCCTTTCTGTTTTCTTCAGTTCAATCTTCTCAACCATTCTCTTTTGACTGGGATTCCACTTTTGATCAGTGTTACATACTACTTATATCTGTTATTATAAGTAGCATACACCATATTACTATCACTCACATTACTACTGATCACACTACCGCTTCTACTACTACTACTACTACTACTACTACTACTACTACTACTTACACTATTAGTAACTACTTATTCACTTCATGATAGAAAATACACCACTCGTTGCACAACTGTGTATCAAGGAAATGTTAATAATAAATCTATCATTTTGATTACCACCGAAAATTCCTTAGACATTTGTCACTTAACGAAACTAGAGTTTCTCACTTAGATATGTTTGAAAAGGTATTTGTCTTTTTTTTTCTTTTATGCTTAACAACAAATAAACAAGTTGTGGGTAGATGTAAATATATTTTTGTTTTCCTGAAAAACTACGAATCAATTTAATCACTAAGCAAATGAGAAAAAGTGATGAATGTTTCTTTTGGTTGGCATGTTTATCAGTTTATAGGGACAACATTGAAAACTAATTCAACTTACTGACATACATACATACATACAAATTTATACACATAAAATGTGCTCAATTCTTTAAAAAAGAATATGAGAAAGTGACCGTTAATTTGAAATCATTACAATGATTACGATTATTATTATTATTACTACTATTACTATTACTACTACTACTACTGATATTACCAATACTACTACTAATACTAATACTACTGATATGGATATACCCATGACAAAGTAAATCATTTTGATGGATACATTTTTATCTATGTATTAGGAAATATACACACATATAAGTTTATACTTTATATTGATGAAAACATTGAATTCCAACAATCATTATTGTAATGAGAAATTAGTAACCCCGTAAAGATGTCAACTGAATATAAACAAAATCAAGAAGGAATATTCTTAGAAAAATGTCTATGATATAATCAACTACACTCACATGCACACACACACAAACAGTTATAAGTACACATACACATAGTAACATAGAGACTAACTGTCTAAGTGTTTGCTTATTATTATGATTAGTAATAACTAGTAGTAGTAGTAGCAGTTTGTAATCGTCAATTGTTTAAATGATAAACACAGTGATTAACACCAATAAGAGTAATTTTAATAGATTATAGACAAAGGCTAAGTTTTATAATGCATAGATGAGAATATTTCAGGTATTATTTTCGGGTAAATGAAATAATTTCTTATAATTATCAAAAGATGAGTTTTATATAGTTGAGATCATGAGTTAGTTGAAGCTAGACCACCATAGAAAACCTGGAAGCACTGGATAGCGGTTTTGTCCCATTGTGACAATCCCGCCTCGCGAGATTCGAACCCAGGACCTACTAGTTTCGCGCTAGAGCATCTAACCGATAGACCACTGAGCCGATGGTGTTAATGTTTAACTTCAACCAATCCACGAAGTTCGGTCAACCATTCACCAATTGTCTTCAGTGAGTTATCTCACAACACACCTGGTTGAACTCCACTGGTCACTGCTTCGCACTAGAACTCTAGGAAATATTTCTTGAAGTCAGTCACTAGTGAGCATATGATTATTTTCAGAAGGGGATTTTTTCTAGTCATATACAATAGTTCTTCAACCATTCATTAATTACAGTTACTATGGGAATCCCAACTGGAAAGTTGGAGTTTTGGGATATAGCTCACTAGAATAGTAAGTGATTTCATGATTTGGTTTGGAGGTCTTTACTCCTTCTTTTTGAACTTGAGTTTATGTTAATCAACACTTGAGCGTACGTAGAATTACGTCGAATTCATAAATCAGTCGCGAAATAGCATCTAACATTATTGACTACCCAGTATTAATTTAAATGAGATTGACTGATCAGTATATGTTTCATTAAAACAAGATAAAATATTGCCCGAATATTCAATACACAACATCAACATATGGAGTTTTTGCAGATGGTTGAATTTCATCGTTTGCATCCCGTACTAAACGTAGGTAAACAAATACTTTTGATGTTACTCAATCACTCACCGATAGCATTGGGAGATGGTTGACCGAATTTCAGGATTTGTTAAAGTTGGTCATTTAAACTAATGAATGTCAGCTCAGTAGTCTAAAGACCTGAATATTCTTGATTCAATCTCTGGTGTGATCCTGGATGTGCACTGCTGAGAAGTCTCAGTTATTGTCTAATATGTGATGTGAATTATAATTCATAGCAATTTTTCAGTACTCAGAAAACATAAGAGTTTCTCAGTGAAATTAACCCATATAATTTCCATAAATTCGAGTCAGAAAATGTTTTAATTTCGGAAACAACAAACATCTTAAATGAAAATTAGGAGATCCAAAGATATAATTGTATTATTATCAGAAAGGGGATTTAGTGGAGATTTTAGTAATTTAATAGCTGAATTCATGATTCGATTAAAACTAGACAACCATGGAAAACCTAGAGGCATTGGAGGGCCGTTTCGTTCTAATTTGGGACTCCTCAACAGTGCACATCCACGACCCTACTCTCAGGATTCGAACCCAGGACCTACTGGTTACATGCACGAATGCTTAACCTCCAGACTGCTGATCAGGGATCCAACGGTGTTAATGTCTACCTTTAACCAATCCACGAAATTGCACCGCTGTTCACCATTGTCTTCAGTGAGTTACTATCTCCCAACAAATACTGTTGAACTCCACGGCTTCTCACTTAGAACTCCTGGAAATACCTCTTGAAGTCAGTCCCAATAAGGGCCTAATGATTATTATCAGAAAGGGAGGTTTTATGGAGATTATATTGTTACAAATCAGAGAAGTATTCAATAAATTTTTCATGTTAGTAAAATAAATTTCAAAATATTACTTTTTTCTATACAGCACAACACAAAAAAAGAAAGGTAATTCATACTAGAAATTCTTCGACTTCAAAACGTGCGCCATATAATTTACTTATTGATTTGGAGTGGAATGACCAATCTAGTGTGTATACACTTATAACCACATATTTAAAATACTGACGTACTAATGTCTTTTACTTTAGATAGATTTCATCTGTAGACTAATTGAAAGGTGATTTATGACTATTTTCTACTCAAAGGTCACATGTAGTCATTTCCCCCCCCCCTGTGTATAGATATAATCTAGCAAATATTACATTGTAAAGTATACCCATCATCATTTTAGTAAGATTTAAAACTATACACTACAATGTAGACGACTGCTGAGTAATAAATAACAAAGCAAAATCAATCTATAAGGTTTGGTAATTTGGTATTTATGTATGTATGTATGTTTGTAAAACATTGAGCAGATATTGAAACGAAAAAGTATTTCATTACCAGTTTTGTAATAATATAACAGAACAAACAGAAGAGGTTTTGTGGAGATTACAGTATTTTCATAGTTGAAATCATGAGTCGATTGAAGTTAGACCACTAGGGAAAACCTGGAAGCACTGGACGGCCGTTTCGTCCTATTGTGGGACTCCTGCTTCGCGAGATTCCAACCCAGGACCTACCAGTCTTGCGCCACAGTACTTAGCCGATAGACCACTGAGCCGGCATCCAATGGTGTGAATGTCTAACTTCAACCAATCCAGGTTTTCAATAGTGGTCTAGCTTCAATTGACTCATGATTTCAACTATGAAAATAATAACAAACTTGGTGGTAGAAGCAAATTATACTGATGGTCTTCAACGATTCCAGGAGTGGTCGTGAAATTAACCAATCAACTATTCACCATTCAAAATTCAGCTCTGTAAATGGGTTGTATACAAAATCCCAGCAAATATTACAAAGAATGTAAAGTTTTGGAATGTTAGTGTTGTAACTCGATTAACTCTTAATCTTGATGCTCCCCAAACATACTTATCTCTGAACTATGTGCTTTTTCAGGATATCATTTTCTGATCACAGCAGTTCAACATTCTGTAGGTCATTTACGATCAGATTAATATCCAACTTAGTCAGAAATGTGACATCCAGTAGCAGGCTACTCGTTATTATGCTTTAAAAATTTCTATCTTCATTCGGATTGATCAGTTTCAATTATTTCCAGGCTATTCTCCGTATATTTATGTTGATAACGACTGAATGTAAGATAACAATGATAATTGTGCTTTTTTTTTGTTTTATACAAATTTGCCGTAACTAGTATTGAGGTTAGACTCAGTGTACCAGGCAAATGTAGTAAATTGGTTAATAAAACTATGACTACCTCCAACCACCATCTTATCCCAATGTCGAGTCACCTAAACTAATAGCTACACTGCAACTTAGTAGATGGAATTCGATCTCTACTAAGAAGGACCTAATACACATGACATTGATCACCACCCAGTGATTAATCAATTGTAAAACTGTGAATGTTCATCGATTGAGGTGGTTGGCATGTGTATGACCTATGCTCAACCATCAACCACCTTGATGTGCGATGATAGCTGATTCACGAATAAGTTAAAAGAAAGGCAATATACAGATCAAGCTAAAATGCTATATCAATCCATGACGTAGTTGATTAACGGTCTAATACAGTCAAGGTCTAAGCAATAACAATGATCATTAGCAGGAAGCGTCATGCTGCATATTCATAATCGATCACAAAGATATAGGTGTATTCTTCTTCAATTTTGTTCGCTTTGATCTACATTTTTGAAATTATTTTCATCTTTTATTCCATGAATGAACTGTATCTTTTTAATTCATATTCTCTGAAAATAATGGTTTGTACTTCCAGTAGTACTATTATTAATTGTCGTTCTGTAATGTTTATCTTGATCTTATTACCTCTATACGGTGATATGATTTGGAAACTTGAAGAAAGTACAAATATATGTACATATATAACTGACTAACTGTCTGATTTGATATTCAATGATTCATATTTACAACTAAAGTCTATTCACAGTATGTTACTACTATTGTGGTGTGGTCTACTTATATCCATATAAGTATTATACAGTGTTGGTCAGGCATAGAATGTATTTTGGCGTAAGACCGATGAGGGAAGAATTGAAATGAAGCGCAATCGGTAGGAACATGCATGAACAGTGAAAGTAGAGAAGAAACAGTGAAGATTGAGGCGATTGGGTGTTAATTTGCCAATTAACTGTTCATTGTATGGTTATCAGAATTTACTGAGATAGTCTGTAATTTTTGCTTAAGTACATTCGATTGTCCCCAGTCGTGTTCTGCTCACTACACTATTATCCAATTTAGTAGTTGATGACCATTGTGCCCGCTGGCTTTTAACGGCGTTAATGTCTAACTTCAACCAATCCACGAAATTGAGCAACCATTCACCAATGTCTTCAGTGAGTTGATATCTCACAACAGACCTGGTTGAACTCCATTGGTTACTGCTTCTCACTAGAACTCCAGGAACTACCTCATGAAACTATTCACTAATGAGCATATGATCATTATCTCCACAAAACCCCTCTTCTGATAAAATGAAATACTTGTTTAATAGTTCTATGATTTTCCAAACAAACTTCAATCTTATTTACACTGAATCATACATTCTAAATCATTTAAAATTGAATAATTAAATGATAGACATTAAAACTTTGAAATGATAAACTACTTTATCAAACTTACTACTTATTTTAGTAGCTAATACTTCTCAACTGACTGATAGGCTTGTATGAAATGTAATCAAAGTAGTTAGATGTTATGTCATTCATTATATCAAGTAAATACTTGGATAAATGCATATTATGGATAGGATTCCTTCTTTATATTCAGTTTTATTATACAGTCTGATGAAACTACTAAGTTGTCATTTCAAGCAAAGTTTGATGGTGGCTAGCAGTGGAATCCACGGCGCGCGCCACTTCGTCCTATTCGGGACTCGTCAGCTGGATGTACCTGCATCTCAGATTTGATGTTCACTCTACGACTCGAACGCAGTACCTTTCGCTTCAAACGCCATCACGTTATCCACTCGGCCACTGAGTCCTGATAGCCATTTGCTTGTGCGATGGTGTGAAGTTTAAATTCATTTCGTATTGTCTGTTTGAATCTTCCAACTTGTTTTCATATTTTATATTATTGGTTGATTTTAGTTAAACAACAATCATTGAAACTCAAGATTCATTGAAAAGTTCTTTTGTTCTGCTATGGAACACTTCAATAATGCACATCTATGAACCCATTGAAGATCACATCCTGGACTTTTAATCCTAATGTGATCGATTGAAGTTTAAACCATTGATCTTGAATCTAGTGGTTTCAATGTGTAACTCGAATAGACTCATGATATTATGTAAACTTCACCTATTACTTGAGGTGAATGAATGTCTCATAATCGATATAGTCGAAATCCAAAAGTTACGGCTTTTCATTAGAACTTAAGAAGTTGCATCATGAAACTAATCACTAGTAAGCACATAATTATTACACTGTGGGGATTCTTAGTCATTGTAGGACTTTAAGAATCACATTTTTAAAGTTTATGTAATTTTTATTCTGTAACATGCCTTTTTATGGGAATAAATTTGTAGATAATCTCTTAAAATGTACAAGTCTTCTAGGTTTGCTTTTATAGACTTAATTTTCAATATTGTTGAGTAAATCTGTTCCTGAGAGTGCTGATGATTATCTGAAGGGGTTTTGTGGAAATTTAGTATTTTCATAGTTGAAAGCGTGAGTCAATTGAAGATAGATCACCATAGAAAACATGGAAGCACTGGACGGCCGTTTCATCTTGTTATGGGACTTCTCAGTAGAGAGCATCCACGATCCCATACTCGCGATATATATGCTTAATTTAATTTTCTTTGATATTACTAAATGAATAGATATTGACTCAAGATGAATAAGTAAATTGGCTTGTCCAGAAGTTAGAATAAGGTATGTGAGCTTAATATATCAACCGGCACTACAGATCTATCATATCACATAATGGATTCGTTTCATCGAATTATTATATTCAATTCCCCCCCATAGAAATTCGGTATATCTATCAAATTACAAAGAATAGTACACATTGGATTTTGAACTTTGTAAATTGTGTAAACGTTATTTACACAGCAAGAAAAAGTAGAAGTAAATTTTAATGTATTCTTGTCATAAATTAAAGGTTGAACTATAATTAATGATAAACTCAAGTGATCTATACCCTTGAACATAGATCATTGTGATTACATAATATTATGAATAACATATTGTTTGTGTGTTTTCATTTTATTTCTATCATTTATCACTATTAGGATTATTCAAAGTTGAGTCAATTGAAGCTAGACCATCATGGAAAACCTGGAAGCATTGGACGGCCGTTTCATCCTATTATGGGACTCTCCAACAGCGCGCGTCCACGACCCCGCACTCGCGAGATTTGAAACCAGGATCTATCGGTTAAGGGGTCTGGCTCGAGACGGATAGGTCCTGGGTTCGAATCTCGCAAGTGCGGGATCGTGGATGCGCACTGCCACTTAGGATTCTCATAATAGGACGAAACGGCCGTCAAATGCTTCCAGGTTTTCCATGGTGGTCTAGCTTCAATCGACTGATGATTTCAACTTTGAAAAACACTGAAATCTCCACAAAACCCCCTTCTGATTATTAGGATTAATGAAGTTTGAGAATGACACTTTAATATGTTGTATAGTGAATAACTATAGTTCAAGATTTGTTAAGAGTATGTACATTGGAATGTAAACAAAATCCAACTAAACAATTTATAAATTTAAAAAAATAAATCCACTTAGTATTGTTTGTTTGAATCTTCCCATTGATGTTTTTAGGACTGCAACTGATCAGTCTCTTATTACTAGCATATGCGCATGCTGTGCGTAATGCCTCGATATTGCCTTCGTTCACAAGCATTATAAGTAAAGATGGATAGTGGCTAGTAGTGGAATCCAGTTTGACGAGCGTTTCGTCTCATTTGGGACTCGTCAGCTGGATTTAATTGCACCTCACAGTTGACATTCACTCTGGGACTCGAACCCAGTACCGTTCGCTTCAAACGCTATCGCTTTATCCACTCAGCTACTCAGTCCTGATAAGCCATCACTGCTTGACACTATTCAAAACATTAAATTATCATTTGATATAATAAGATATATGTATTACGATAACATAACTAAAGAAATCGATAGTCTAGAGATTATGCGATCAAAAACGTAACCAAATATCCTGGCTTCAATCACTAATTGTTGGGATGATCCTGCAAATTTCTCGCAATTGACATGATAAGCTCAGGAAGACACTAAGGATCATTTTATCCAATCAGCGTTTGATTAGAAGTTTTTTTGGTAACATAACGAAAATAAAAAGTCACATGTAAAGTTTCTGATTGGTTGATTACTACACTGCTACTATGTTTAGCAGTATTCTAGAATTTTCAGTAAAACCCAAGGACTTTTAAATTACTATAAAAACCCTATATTTTCTGTATATGAACGAACCTTGGAGTAAAGTGCTTCCCACATCTTTTGTGCCTTTTCTCTCGTCTTCAAATCGCTGTGTAGTTGTAGCTTGGGGATTACGAAACTAGCTTAGGATCCGAATATAGCGTTCAGCCAGTAAGACGTATCACTAATAGTGAGTTTGTAGATGAGCATTGCTTGCTGACGATATCCAGAATAAGACAAAATAGATGTTCAATGCTTTCTAGCTTCTGTCAATTGTCTAGTTCTGATCATTTAAAGATCTACATAACTAAGGTAGTTAAATAACTGTTTGTGGAAAAGAAACCCACATTCATATCAATTAAAAATTTTCCAATAAAATTCTGGCTAACTGATTTCATATTTTCTGTTTACAATAATTCACTAAATTAAACTCAGAATTATGACAGAAAAAAAGACCATACTCTCTCAGATACTACTTCCTGTTATTTTCCTTATTAATAAACAAAATTGTTTATTTTATATGGTTGAATACATGAGTCAATTAAAGCTAGACCACTATGGAAAACATGAAAGCACTGGACGACCTTTTCTTCCTATTGTGGGACTCCTCAACATTGCGAAGGTTTATGCTGTCAGTGGACGTTCCCATAAAACATACAAAAAAATCTAACAAGTACTATCACAAAGTCTGAATTAAACACTCAGTCACATAGTGATACTGAACAGATAACTAAACTAACACTGGGTAGTACTAATAGTCAGATAGAAGGTACAGATTATCCTGAAGTTCCCACCGTTCTTGTCCCCGCTTCAGATTCAGTTATTATGAACGCCTAGTACACTAAAATGCTTACTAATCTCATAACGGTTCCTCAGCAGTCCCACAATGGGACGGAACGGCCATTCAGTGCTTCCAGGTTTTCCATGGTGGTTTAGGTTTGATTGACTAATGAATTCAACCATAAAATTAATAAAATCTCCTCCCAACCCCCTTCTGAAAATTGTTTATCATTAAAAAAGTTTTTTCGTACATTATCATAATTTACAGCTCTGTAATGTCTTTTTTTCTTATCGTTTAGCCTATACTTCCTCATCAACTATCTATTTGGGATTATTTTAAAAATCAATTTGACTCAATGTACCTTGATTGGTTCTAAATTTATGAGTATAGTATCAGTCAGTCAGCTACAACGTAGGACCAGGCACATTTATGCATCGGTCCAAGTTGCCATACCTCGTTAGCACAACAGGATGAACACCGGGTTCATAGAAGTAATTAATTTAGTGGTGGTAGTAGTATATAAATTATAGGTTGTATATAAAAATATAGTACAGGAAGGAAGAGAGATATGAAGCAATTTTAGTTTCAAGGTTTAAAGGAAGATAAAGAGTGTATACACCTACGCCATTGTGATCGATTCTGAGCCATGTCACCTAGAGTCTCCAACCATTGGTAACGATAGTCACGCGGACCCCAACCAGGTAGTCTGCATCTGCCAACATGGCTCAGACTAGAAGTTAGTGACTTCAAACACTGATGCCATGTTTTGGTTTGGCCGCCCCTAACCTACACTAGTCATCATAGCGCGTCGTGGTAATCGGTGTTCAGGCATACGTAACACGTGGCCCAACCATCTCAGTCGATGAAGATTCATCACCTAATCAACTGATTTACCATCGTTCCCTAATACCCTGCATCTAACCTCACTATTACTTACCCGGTGATCCCAGCAGATGCGTGCAATATTTCTAAGACATCTGTGTAGTATGGTTACATGTGAATCATTATATACATATATCTGTAGTGTGTATGTGTGTGTAGCATAGTATTATTTACTATTTACAGAACTGATATAAGTAGTAAAAATATTTTCACTAAAAATTATCATTCTTTATTATGCATCACTAATTAAACCAAATGATTTATATTATTGAAATGATATTCCAAATTATACTACTATTTAATAATTTAAAAAGTAGTATATTTATTTATCATTCATTTACGAATTTCATTGAAAGAGATTTAATTAAAGTAAAAACATTATTATCAGAAGGGGTTTTTGTGGAGATTTAGTATTTTCATAGTTGAAAGCGTGAGTCAATTGAAGCTAGACCACCTGGGAAAACCTGAAAGCACTGGATGGCCGTTTTGTCTTATTGTGGTACTCCTCATTGGCAGTGCGCATCCACGATCTCGCACTCGAGAGGTTCGAACCCAGGACCTACCAGCCTGATTGTAATTATTAATTAAGTTATAAACAGCAGTGATACTTTTGAAATAGTTAGTTAATCATATATAAAGTGAGTATTGTATTAAAGGATTTATATAGTTACACTTGATAGATTGTGGTTAAATTGCTTCAAACGTTTTTTAATATTATCATCATAATTTGGTAGCAATAGTATTACTGAATAATAGTGAGCAGTATTAGTAGTAGTGATGGTGAGTATTAGTCGTGTGTAGTACTGGTACTATTTATGATAATTGATCACTAGTGGTAATGAGATGAGTTTCATCCATAATAAGAGTGTATAAGAGTGAAGTAATAATAATAACGATGATAGTAGTTCAGTATAGAAAACTATAACTAGAAAGGATTCTTTCAGTTAAAGTAGTTCCTCTTATATGAAGAAAGTAAAAGAAGGTCACAGTAGAAGCGCCATTATCTTCTATTCTGAGCCGTATCTGATAAAATCTCAAGCCAACCAACGAAGGAGTAGTAAACGATTAGTCTTGTACAGATTTCTTTTAGACTACGATACCATCTTATACACTAACCATCCCTCCGGTTTTAATAGCCACTCCTAGCTTCGGCAAATAATATACAATTCGGCGTAATTTGAAGCACATATTCAAGTCACTAAATTTGGTGTTTTAGGATAGTGAAACTAATTTAATAGTTGAATTCATGGGTTAATTAAAGCTAGACCAACATGGAAAACCCGGAAGCATTGGACGGCCGTTCGCTCTAGTGTGGGACTCCTCAGCAGTACTTCTAGGTTTTCCATGGTGGTCTAGCTTTAAATGACTGATAAATTTAACTTTTAAATTCCCATAATATCCACAAAACCCCTCTCTATAGTGACATTGATTGAATTGGCGAAGGTAACTAAGAGATATATTTTTACTTACAACGATTCACTCTCATTTTGATGGAGTTTTCCAACCTAACAAATCATAATCGACTGTTAATAGGGATCTATCTCTTGCTATAACGTTTAGTTTGACATCAACATCAAAAGAAATCAATCAAAGATTCAACAGGTTTCCTGGATAAACGCAAGTGAAAAAAGAAGCTTTTTGAAACGATAAATGCAGAGTGAATTTGTAATACTTCATTAGAGTCATGAATACAAGTCACAGATAGACACCAAACATCAATACTGAAGCTTTCTAAAAGTATTGTAGTGAACAGAACACTGGTTGGGGACAATCGAATGTATTTAAGCAAAGATTACAGACTATCTCAATAAATTCTGAAAACCATACAATGTACAGTCAATTTGCAAATTGACAACCAATAGTCTCGATCTTCACTGTTTCTTGTCTAATTCCATTGTTCGTGCATTTTCCTACCGATTGCACTTTGTTTCAGTTCTTTCGTCATCGGTCTTCTGCCAAAATACATTCTATGTCTGACCCACACCATATACTACTTATATGGATATAAGTAGATCACACCACAGTATAACCAACCCTTCCATAAGTTTTTCTTCTCTCTCTTAGATATTGTAAATATTTATATACTTATCATGTAATGATTCACCATGTAAACTAAACTCACTTTTCTCTTTTTAAATATTGAAATACCTAAAAGAAATTTCTTGTAAATAGTTTTACATAAAAAAAATTTTTCTTTAAAAAAATAGTAACTAAGTAGAGTTAAGAATTAAGTAGTTAATGAATGTCGGTGAAATGTATCATTATGTGTATATATAGAAATGCATAATACAGTACATTACATTATTATGTATTCGGTAACAAACGAATAATTCTTTTTGTAAGCAATTTTTGGAGGAGAAAGATTGAGAATACAATACTGTTGTCTCTTTCTCTCTCTCTCTCTATGTACTTGCATCTGCGTGTATGTGTGTGTGTAGGTATAATCAGATTGAATTGTTGATTGTGTAAAGATTTACTATCCTATAGTATTTTGGTAAATGCTGAAGTGTGTTATCTGCCAATTTAACCATAGGAATCATGAGGCAGTTAAAATAACTGTTAACTAGATCAGAAAAATCGTGGAACTAATATAGGGTCCTGGAAATTATTGAGTTTTATTGAGATCATGAGAAATTTCATTCTAGTATGCAACTCCTCAACAGTCTTCATACACAATACTACCACTATGAAACGAGCCAAGAATCTTTGTTTTTACACATGAATGCATAACCTTTAGACTGCTGAGTCGATAACCAATGATCTTAATGTTTGACCTCAATCAATCCAGGGTGTCTAGCAACCATCTAATTACACATACAGTTATCATGTACTCGTTGGTGACTAGCATCGAGAAATGATTCTCAGAGGTCTAGTGAGAAGCCATGAACAGTGGAATTGAACCATGTTGGATGTAAGGCAGTTACATACTGAAGGAGATGAAAGATGATGGCGGGATACCGTAGATTCGTTGAGGTTATGTATGAAGATTGTTGGATATTGGCTAAGTAGTCATGAATTAAAGTGTTTGTGTGTGACCGTTGGTTTTTGGTTTTACTTGTGGTGGTGGTATTGTGGATGAGTACTGTTGAGGAGTCCCATATTAGGACAAATCGGTTGTCCAGTACTTTTTGATTTTCAATGGTGATCTAATATTAATTGGTCCATGATATCAACGAAAATTATGAAAATTAGTTGGACCATGTTACAATATGATTATGAGACATGAATGTTCTACGTGTAAATGATTATCTTTTCTCATGATTTTCATCTATTTTACTGTGATCAAATAAATAAATATCATAATTGACAGTAATCAGTGTTCGAATTGAAGGGGTTTTTCGGTCTTCGATTATCACAGTTCATATCACGGATTAACTTTATTAAGATAAACATTAAGAACCAAGAATCACTGAACAGCTGATTTTATGTAGTATGAGTCTCTTCAGCTGTGCCCATCCACGACCCAGCCGACCATGAAACTCAGAGTCTTCTTGTGTACCACGGAGCACTTAGCCTTTAGACTACTCAGTCACCATCTAATCGCTTGCCTTTTTAACTTCAATCTATAAATAAATAATATATTTGTAATATCCCAATGAGTGGAAAAATTAGATTTTCTACTCATTGGGATAATAAAAATATATTATTTATTTATAACAATCTACCCAATGCTCAATTTATTCAAAATTAACTTCAATCTGTTCTAAATATTTGATGACCATCTTTCCGTCGTTGATGAGCAAATGGTGAGTAAGTTTTTCACCAGATCTGATAATATCGGGTTCGATCCTTGGCTAGGATGTAAATAGACACTCCCAAGGAGTCTCATGATAGTCTGAGTATAAGGTTAGGTTGTCAGTTTAATTATATTCCATTTGACTTTCAATCGATATAGATATTATTAACCCCTCGTCTCCACTTCTTGCCATATTAAGACTCTGTTTTTCTGTGCTGATATGAAGTGTGAAAACTTTTACAAATGTAAAATTATGCCAGGCCTTACGTTGACTACATCTAAGTTCCCTTATTCAATCACTTGAATTTCTTTGCTCATAAAATAACTAAAGAGCGAAAAATATTATCGCATTAGACTTATAAATCGTTAGAAAATATTCAGATTCGAGTACTTAATGTATTGAAAAATACTCGAACAGTACAATGTGTTTTCCGCTAAAGATCACAGTTTTAAACCAATTCGGACTATTAAATTATCCAAGAAAAATGATGAGTGTATATCATCTTTAATCCGAAAAGATTATTGAAATTCTACTGTTCCTCAAACTATTTAGGTCAATGTTCAACCGATACAATATTTTTCTTTAAATGTTGATATACAATCAATGCTGCCTTCAAAATGTATTGTGACAATCATATAGTTCTAACAAACTGTACTTCTCATATATACCAATATCTTTGAACTTATCGACATGAAATGGTGCTGCATTTTTTTAGTGATAATTATTGTTAATGCTTTGAATCAACACAACTGTTGATTGTACAGTGGTGAGTGAAAACAGACAACAAGGGAATTCTGCTTGTCTCATGTTTTATGATATGTTCCACTCATCGGAACAATGTACCAGTAATTTTAAGGAAGCTGATACCCCTGGCAGATCTGATTTTGTCTCACCATTGGGTGATTTTAGTAAAGACCGATTTCCTATAGAATTGAAGCGTTGTTTTTGGTGCTGATGAATTTTGAGTCAATTAAACTAATGGCCACATTGCAACATGATCGATAGCATTCGATCAACAATAAAAGGGTATTGACATATATGAAATTCTATCAGACGGGATTTTGTGAAGATTTTGGTATTTTAATAGTTGAAATCATTAGTCAACTGAAGCTAGACCACCATGGAAAACCTGGAAGCACTGGATAGCCGTTTCATCCTATAATGGGACTCCTAAGTGGCAGTGTGCATCCACGATCCCGCACTCGCGAGATTCGAACTATGGACCTATTAGTCTTGTGCCAGAGCACTTAACCAATAGACCACTGAGTTGGCATCTCACGATGTTGACGTCTAACTTCAACCAATCCACGAAATCAGTTAAGTGATCTGGCGCGAGACTAGTAGGTCCTAGGTTCGAATCTCATGAAGCGGGATTATGGATGGGCACTGCACCTGAAAAGTCCCATTATAGGACGAAACGGCCATTCAGTGCTTCCAGGTTTTCCATGATGGTCTAGCTTCAATTGACTCATGATTTCAACCATGAAAATATATGACATTGGTTAGTACTCAATGATCAATCAATTGTGAAAGTTTTTTTTTTTAATGAATTGCCTCGATTTAACCATGTTAGGATACAGTAACGCTGGAATGAAGAGTTCTGAATGAAATGAAATATGAGTCTTATATCCCACTGTTAATCATCATCCATCATTTCTCTTTTTTTACTATGACTTGATGTATTTATTAGTTTTTACTTATTGAGTCCATCTTTGCACACAAATAGATATATATGACTAAACAGTGATAGAGCTGAGGTATGTAACACTAACATACTGGTATTTTGTTTTTTATATTTCTCATTTGCTGCATCATGTAGATTGTTTTCACATGAATTTTGTTTGTTGTTGTTGTTTTTTGTTTGTTATTACAAAAACAAATCGAAACATTTCGTTACACCTCCCTGCAGTATTTGTGGCTTTATATATATATATATATATTGACTAATATTCTGTTGGATACAATACAAACACTTGGATACTAATAGTGATAATAACAATAATAATATTAATAATTATCATTATCTATGACGCAATGGCAACTGTTGTAAGTTGTACCGCGTATTAAAACATTTCTGTCGGAATTTGTATTGATCATTGTCAATATGATCACAAAAAAAAAACTATCGGAATACTTAAAAGTTTTCTTTTATTGTATATACGGGATGCTGTAGTTAGATCATGGAAAATGAACAGTTTTATGTGCTCAGACAATCATTGTATAGTAATATAGTGGTAATAATAATAATAGTCTACCATTCGATATCAAATCAAAGTTTCGATTTTGAGAGTTGACATAATGTAACCTGATAAGATAACTATTGGTTTAATGTTTATAGCATTCTTCTTTCGACTAGTATTTCATAGGTTCGAATCTTAGTGTCATCTAATTTGAGTTTGTCAGATGGCTAGTATCACTGACTGCCATAGATCCTAGGTTCGATTTCCGTTTGTGTGGTCATAGATATGCACTATTAAAGAGTCTCATAGTGGGTCAAAAAGGTCGTTCAGTGCTTCTGAGTCCTCAATTGTGGTCTAACTTAGATCGGGTAATGGTTTCAAAAAATTCAGCATATTCCACAAACGTATACTTACATATCAGCATTTTTAAATCTGTTACATGACATCAATCATCATTTACTTCAACATATGATGTTTACTGATTTATTAGGGTGTTGTGAGATATTTAAGAGTGGTCAATCCAAAGAAAGGCATCGCTTCAAGAAGTTAGTGGTTGCCTATTTGTTTATTTATTTATTTATTTAAACACACACATACTTGTACAAAAGGGCACCAGATACATGTGCGTCACACTATTGGTTCAGTACTCATAATCGGTGGAAGCATTCACTTTCGACCAGACAGCGACTAGAGATCGTTTAGATAGAACAGAGTTTCCACCATATGCGAGCTGTTGCATAAGTTGAAAAGTAAGGATGCATAAATTGGGAATAAAGGGGAGTGAATAAGCGATATGGTAAATGTTAATAATAATAATAATAATAATAATGCAAATTGTCTGGCATATAGTAAGCGAGTAAATAGGATTGTCAGTGCAAGTCATCATTTCATTTATTCGTGTAAGGGTTGTGATACTGCCCACGTGCACAAACCAAAGCAGGTGGTTTGCTTAGGGGGCCACACCCCGAGCCTTTGACCTAAAGTTCTAACCCACAAGGCAGTGGAACATCGTGAGGAGATGCAGTCCCATGGTAGCCGGGGACCAATAATTAGTTCATACGCCATTTGTTCCCCACTCTCGGCCGTACCAGGGCATTTGGGGGCGTTGCCTATTTGAGTCATTTTTGTGATTACAAACTACTTGTATAAGGTCTGTGAATAATGTTTTATGATGTATTCAATCTTTATCTTAGCGTATATCTTGAGTTCAGAAATTATCTACTTTTATTCCTTGACTATTCTTTTATCATTAATTTTTTCTACCACTGCTAGTACGCTACTACATCTACTACTGTCATTTGTCTTGATATATAAATCTTATTGTTCTGATGTACTATGGCAACCGGAATTTACAACTTTTAAACAACTTTTATAATGCTATCGAAGTCACTGGTTTAGAATTGAATAGAGAGATAAACTATGCTTGAAATAAACTACAGTAGATCATATGGGTACAAAATTCAGTATTAAAATTTCTACTTTACATTTATTTACCAATGTCTATTGACCAATATAATGCTATTCAATTTATAATGTTTATCAGCTTCTATTAACTAAATAAAAAATAGATTATTGTTAATATCGCTTACAGTGATATCGGGTTCAAATCCTACATACGGAGCATAAATTACTCCAAAATTGTATACATACCTTACTTCTTTATGCCTAATAAAACAAAATCTGTGTGAAACGGGGCTTTATGTCCAAATTATGTCAGATTATCTTGCATCAAAACTTACTTCAATATGATTTATGCCATTTTACTACTGATTTCCGACTTGTGCATATTTATTCTAATTGTTTACTAAGTTAGTGTATTTATTTCCACTTTGTAATTACCATTTGCAAAGTGAATAATGTGTCAATCATTTGACGCAAAAGTCACTGGGTTCGAATCCCAAAACTTATGTGAACGCTGATATTCAGGTATCTTCATATGGCGAGTCCAAATTAAGACGAAACCATGGACGTCCTGTATTCTACTGCTAACCACTATTTAATTCTACTTAATTTATTTTTAATGTATGTTATTAAAAGTAAGTTTGAAAATTTTAGTGTGACTTGATATAAGTTTATTGTTCATTAATTAGTTCCAAAGTAGACAAGGTGATCAAAGTCAGTCAGTAATCAAGAAATATAATGACTATCTACTGTCATCGATATCATTTATTTAATGCCATTTTCAGTAAATGAAGAATGCCTATTGATGTGAAGATATACTGGTTTTCAAAAATTTCATTCTTTACGCTGTACAATTTTATATAATATAAACATAAATATTATTCAGTCATTTCATAAACTTACCACCTCTATACTTTTTCTTCTAAGGAAAGCACAAAGTATCTAGATATTCATTGTTACATCTTAGTCGTTTCTTTAAAGTATAACCTACTTACTTATGCCTGTTACTCCCAATGGAGCATAGGCCGTCGACCAGCATTCTCCAACCCATTCTGTCCTAGGTTTTCCTTTCTAGTTCTATTCAACTTTTGTTCATTCTCCCCAAGTCTGTCTCCATTTCTCGGCGTAATATGTTCTTTGGTCTTACTCTTCTCCTTTAGACTTCAGAATTCCATGTGAGTGCTTGTTTTGTGATGCAATTGGGTGATTTCCTCAATGTGTGTTCTATCAGGTTCCAGCACTTCTTCCTGATTTCTCCCTCTGCTGGATGAAATGTGGTTTGTTCTCTCCCACAGTAACTTGTTGCTGATAGTGTTTGGCCAACAGATCCGAAGTATTTTGCATAGGCAATTGTCGATAAACACCTGTATCTTCTGGATGGTGACCTTTTTTGTTCTCCAAGTTTCCGCCCCATACAGTAGAACTGTCTTGGCATTTGTATTGAAAATTCTGATCTTGGTGTTCGCTGACAAAGTTGTTTTGAGTTTCAGATGTTCTTCAGTTGTAAATATTCTGCTCTTGCTCTTCCAATCCGCATCCTCACATCTGCATCAGATTCACCGTCTACATCGATGATGCTGCTAGATATGTAAACCTTTTGTACATCCTCCAATGCTTCTCCGTCAAGTGTGATTCGATTGGTGCATGCTGTATTGTTTTGGAGAATCTTGCGTTACCCTTTGTACATATTGAGACCTACTGCTTCTGAGGTTAAAGTATAACTACGATGACATTTTACAAATTCATATTTCTGCAACGATCTTTTTTGTTATCTGATTGGTTATTACCGCTTTTTGTTTGCCAACTTTATATATTTCAAGGTCACTTGATGTAACTGTAAATACAGAGTTGTTCGATTTTTTACTTTTGGTTCTTTTATGTACCATAAGGTTATCCTGAAAGTCCCATCTTTTTTCTCTTATTAACGTATGTATGATCAACGCTGAAGTGTCTGAAGGTGTGATACATCTGAATTCCTACTAGTTGTGTTGTATTACACCATTCGTTCGTAAATAGAATTTATTATAGGTCTACGGAAAACATCAATACTAAATAGTTTCTATTAAGATTTGATATCCATCTAGTTTTAGCCTCATTAATTAATGCAAGTTATGATGGCTATTGAGATAACATTTATTAAACATATTCAAGTCATGAAATGAATACAAACTAGCACCATTGTTTTGAGTTGTACAAAAGTGATTAATCACTTAGGGGAAGGTTAAAATTAGTTGTTATGTTAGTTTTATTGAATATTTAAGAAAACTTTCCACTACTATAATTGAAACTTGATTTCTGTTTATACAACAAAGTGAAATATGATGCCTTATCGAGTTTTATTTTTTTAGAAGGGGGTTCTGTGAAGATTTTTAGTAATTTTATAGTCTTGCGCGCGAGGCTGATAGGTCCAGAATTCGAATCTCGCGAGTAGGGATTGTGGATGCGCACTGCCACTGAGGTGTCCCACAATAGAAGGAAACGGCCGTCCAATGCTTCCAGGTTTTCCATGATGGTCTAGCTTCAATTAACTCATGATTTCAACTATACATAATTTTAGTTTTTTTTCCTTTTCCAACTTATAATCAGTTTATAAACATTAAATATTGTTCTATTTTCCTATTCTTTCTTTTAGAATTTTATATTAAAAACAATCATATCACTTTTAACTGGAATCATTGAATAAAATCATTGTTGAACACTGTAATTATCATATACGATGTTGGAAACTATAACAGTAAGTTTGAATATATATATGTGTATATTTCATTATAAAGTATCATAATGTATTGTTTAGTGTACATCATACGATGTACACTAAACAACTTTCAAGGTAGTTATACCTGAACTTTAAATTACTAGTCCTAAGACTCGAATCATAACCCATCAGTCAGTGTAGAGAGACGTAGATTGCCTAAATGGGGTCTGTGTGATGGTTGTAACTCATGATTGAAGACTAAGTGAACTAGCTCAAAACCAGTTGTGATGATGCAGATACATTCAATATTTGTTTTTGTAATGCTTATACTTTCGTTATCTTGTGGAATACTCATTGTCTGTACATATTTGTTTTTATCTACCAATGCAAAATGTTGTTACTCTGGTCTTTCTCCTGACAATTTTTTCTCGTTCTATTGGTATTGTGCAGTAGTTTGAACTGATACAAATGTTTGACCGGTTCCACGTTGTATGTAATTCTCAGTCTAGATTTTATTTTGAACATCTACAACTGTCTACTATAAATATCCCTAGTGTAATGTACCCTGATATGTTATGTGAAAACACAGAGATAGTGAAATTCAGAACTTCAAATGAAACTTCTAATCAAAAAGTACTCTAATTTACATCTCATAAACTGAATGAATGTTAAATTGATCGAAAGTAATGGAGACAAAGAGCATATTAAAGACTGAAGACATTAAGACAGACAATTTGTATTTGGTATTTTATTCTTTGAGTTAGAGGTGGTTTGATTTTGAAACTTCCATTGAACATTTTCATTTTACTAAATATGGGTGGTACGGATATCATCTAGAATGACAATAAAATCTCGACAATTAAACCATCTGTAATTTAGAGAATACAACACCGCCAATAATATCCAACTGAGTTACGACTGTTCTTCATCAATTCAGACAAATTATATTATGAGATAGTGGAGAAGATTTATAACTCAGGTGGATGATTTTGATGAAGTTTTGTTCTCTAAGCTGAATGGTTTGGTTGTGGAGCTTCCATCGTCCTTCTGAACGACATCATCAGCAGCACAAACTTTAGGTAATTAAAAAGGATAAAAGAATGTATATAAAGTATATTCATAGATATAAAGGTTTTTATTTCATTTTGAAACCTACTACTCATAATTGTAAAACAATAATGGGCGTGAGTTTTTCATTTAATCAACAGACTTCACTTACTCATTCATTCATTCCTTTATTTGTGTATTGACCAATTATACATTTTTGCTGACTGAAGATAAGCAAAATTTCTTTTTAACTGAGACTATCTTAGTCACCAAAATCATTGATTTTAATTGTCTTTTATAAATGAAAATCAATATAAGTTTAGTTTACATTTATACTACATTGAGTATAAGGTAGAGGAGACGATTGAATTTTTATTGAGATCATGAAATAATCAATGTTAGACTACTCATCAGACTTGGAAGCGACTCCTGTATGAGAGACTCGGTTTCAGGATCTTAGGTTGCACACGAACTTCCAACCCTTAGAACATTAATCCGATATCTAACAGAGTTAATCCATAATCTCAGTCAATTCACGATGTTATGCTACCATCTCCTTATACATACAATTATCATGTACTTACTAGTGACTAGCATCGAGAGGTGATTCTCAGATTTCTAATGAGAAGCTGTGAGCAGTGGAATTGAACCGTATTTGATGTGAGGCAGTTACATATCGAAGGAGATGAAAGATGGCGGCGCGATATCGTGGTTTGATTGAGGTTAGATATTAAGTGAATTTAAATTTCACCCCATTGCACAAGTATGTGGCTATCAGGACTCAGTAGCTGAGTGGATAACTCGATGGCGTTTGAAGCGAAAGGTACTGGGTTTGAGTCACAGAGCGAACATCAACTCAGATGCAGGTGTATCCAGCTGACGAGTCCCAAATAGGACGAAGTACCGCGCTTCCTGGATTCCACTGCTAGCCACTATCCATCTTTGCTTAGATAGTGAGATTGTTGGATATTGGCTCAGTAGTCGGAAATTCAAGTGTTGATGCATACGGTTGAGGAGTCCCATTTTGGGACAAATCGGTCGACCAGTATTTTCTGGTTTTCAATGGTGATCTAAGACTGGTTAACTAATGATTTCAATGAAATTATAGAACTGTTCAAGGATAAAATATTGACAGTTTGCAATTTGTATCTAATACATCAATTTAAAGTATTTTGTGGTTTGAGAATAAAATTACAAAATAAGATTATAGTTTAAAATAAGTACAAAACCTCCTTGGAAAGTTCAAACAGATGGTTCATTCTAGTATGGGACTCCTTAACGCATGAACTAACTGAGTTTAGACAACGAAGCTATTAAGCATCAATTGGGTAGTCTGCAGATGAAGCGTTTTAGTGATATTTGTAAGTCTAGGTTTCCACACCTAGTGACTGGGGTGGGTGTACACTGGTGAAGAGTAACATACTTGGACGAAACAGATGTTCAATGCTTCATAGTAATCATTGATTGTCCTACCAAATTCAATCTATTATATGAAATTTCAAATTCAAGAATATGCACAACATCCTACAGCGATATTCCTATATTATCTTATGCCTTACCACTATAAAATTTATTTAAAGCTACATCAAATTCACTAAACTATGTAGCTTTAACACAAATCTTTCCAAGAATTTAAAACATAACTTCAACTATAACTGACCACAAGTTATTCTGATTCACTTCTGTGGACAGTAGCTAGTACTAAACTTCATTGATTCACATTTCATAATATTTCAGAACTCTACATTTGAATACAAACATGTCCTAGGACACTAGAACATACTATTCAGTACTTCAGATATCAAAGCCTTTATTCACTGATTAACCATAAACATAATCAACATGAAACCTCAAGCCCTTTCAAATTATTCTTGAGTGATAGTCATGGAAAATACTGGTTTAGATAAACAATTCTGTGGTATTTGATGTATTAATTCTTAAAGAAAATTGAATTGAATACTTTGAAAGTAGTTTTTGTCATAAACTGATGTCAGTTATAGAAACTGCTTGCAAAAAATCGGAATGAGGAGTGCTCTGTTAGTGGCTGTTGTGTCTAAATTTGGTGCTTATCAAAAGTGCATATGTATGACATAACATAGGTCCAAGTCTATATCTTTTGGAGTTGAGAGTTAGATCTCCTGTACTATTTTTGGAGATATCGAATTCTCTAAGCTGAATGGTTTAGTCATATAGCTTTTGTTGTCTTTCTAGATAGTAATAAAATCCGGGTATACTTCAGCGAGAAATGAGCCATTAAAATCCCCTTAGAACTGGTTCACTAACTGGAATGACAACCTAGAATTTGATAGTTTGCTGTTCATAGTTGTTGACTTTGTTTGGGTTTATTCTTAGTTACTTGTGAAAATATTTTAACAACCCGATTCTCTTTGAAATATCTGATGGTGATGTTGTCTAGAAAGACAATGAAAATCTCATGAATAAACACCTCAGAAATCCTCTTCCTGAGTGATAAATATACTTCATCAATTCATACTTTATAAATATTCGAGAGAAAAACTGACTTTTCTAATAAATAAATATATATATTCAAAAAATGAACAATATTTGAGCGAACAATTGTTTTCAATAACTTCATCATCAGGCTCTACAGTTATAAGTCCATAATTATAATATTTTACAAAGTCCAAAATGAGGCATGTATTAATGAATTTGACAATGTTATATGTTAAAAATGGTAAACGTTTGCATCTGTTACGACATATATATACTTTAAAATTGTGTTATTTGTAAATTAGAAAGGTCATTTAATAATAAAGGTCAAAGTGATTTGTAATCAAGTGTCTAGTCACAATCGATTTAATAGTAATTTCGAAAAAATGAAAATGCCAAAAGAAATTGTGTGAATAAAGTGCATAGTAGGAGAATTTCATCTTGTCAATTGAGATAATAATGATAAATAGTAATAGTAATAATAATAAGATTGTTGTGTGAATATAATATGTAATAAAAGGGGATGTTATCACGATAATTTTTTTTTTTTCTTTGTTGATCACCTTTATCTTAATCTTCACATCCATCATTCCCAATTCCTTTATCGTAATTATCGTGATAACATCCCCTTTTATTACATATTATATTCACACAACAATCTTATTATTATTACTATTACTATTTATCATTATTATCTCAATTGACAAGATGAAATTCTCCTACTATGCACTTTATTCACACAATTTCTTTTGGCATTTTCATTTTTTCGAAATTACTATTAAATCGATTGTGACTAGACACTTGATTACAAATCACTTTGACCTTTATTATTAAATGACCTTTCTAATTTACAAATAACACAATTTTAAAGTATATATATGTCGTAACAGATGCAAACGTTTACCATTTTTAACATATAACATTGTCAAATTCATTAATACATGCCTCATTTTGGACTTTGTAAAATATTATAATTATGGACTTATAACTGTAGAGCCTGATGATGAAGTTATTGAAAACAATTGTTCGCTCAAATATTGTTCATTTTTTGAAATATATATATATATAAGTTTGTGGAGACAGTTAGCCACTTCAGAAAATGGATGAAGGGTTGAGCAAGATCATGTATAGATTGAAGTTAGACATTAACATCATTGGATGTCTACTCAAGGTTGAGCTTTCGCGCGTGATCGAAGGTTCTGGGTTTGATTCCGACCTACGGGATCGTGAGTACGCACTGCCGAGGAGGCCCACACTATGACGAAACAACTGTCTAGTGTCCCAAAGTCTTCAGCGGTGGTTCAGCTTAAATCGATTCATGAATTCAACTATTGAAATTACTACAATTTCCAAAAATCCCCATTCTCATACTATATTTGTGTTATTATCATTACCGCAGACTGAACAGGTAGTGTAAAACGTAAAAATAAATGTTTTTATGTATTTTCAGTTAAATAAAAAAAAACTTGTGAGAAGTAACCATAGTAATGACCGAAATACATGGTTTTTTTTCTATACTACTTGTTAATTATGACCTATGGTGGATACATTTACAGCAGTACACCATTTTAAGTTGTTTGGCAGGAAAAAAACTGCGAAAGATCTATTCTACGTTGATCTAACTCGTACTTAAGTGTTGTTGTTTTTTGAAAGTGGATTTGAAACACCGATGGTTACCTAATAAGGTGTTGATGTTTATCACTGATAGACGGAAACATTTTAGTTCACCGCTTAGTAACAATAAATTAACAGTAATTAATTTATAAACCAGGTTTGTTCTTTTAATTTTTACAACCGGATACTTGACAACTGAGTTTTCTTTACAAGTATAATAAAAAATAGGAATGTGGTAATGATAAAAAAAGGTTAATCTGAAATATTAGGATTATGAAAAAGATTTGAAATTATGTTTAAATTAAACAAACTGCTATGTTTGAAGAGATTGCGATATCACCTAGAAATCGGCGAACGGAATAAAGGATCAGTGACACAATGACAATACAGATAAACTATTGCAATGTGTCCCAGCCCCGATAACTAGAGAAAAACGTCTGGGTTCAGATGAGCAAAAGTATATATTCCACAAGTAGCTAGAAGCACGAACAGCAACAAGCGCACAACTCTAGCCTATGTATACAGCATTAAAATGTCCTTTGAAAACGTCACAGAATAGAAAATCAGAAATGGCAACCAAACAATGACATTTGGGGTCTTTTCAAGTGGGAGATACAATCTGAAGGTGAAAATGGGCGCCTTCGGCAAGAAAACGAAAAATTCAAATTACTAAAATAAAATTAGAGAAATAAGACGTTTACCAAGTGATTTCTGGGGATCTAACAACCCCAACACAAACAATGATCATTTAGTTTTTCTTATACAACAATATAAACTTCATAGTTAACGTTCATGAGTGATCATAAACTTTGGGTGTATTGGATTACTTACTTACTTTCGCTTGTTATCCCTCGTAAGAGCATTAGGCGTCAACAAGGATTCTCCAACTAACACTCTTGTGGGTTCTCGTTTCCAGTTCTTGTCAAGTACTATCCATTCTTTTAATTTCTACTTACAATTTCCGATGCAATATGTTCTTTGGTCTGCCTCTTTTACTTTTACCTTGAGAAATTCAAGTTAGGACGTGTTTTGTGATGCAGTTTGATGACTCATTTAATGTATGTCCTATCCACCTCTAGCGGAGTGTTTGATAGATAGTGTAAAGTATGGAAACTTCAGTGATCTTCATAAACTACCGTATAATGATAGTAGTCATGATCTCGAAATGGTGGAGAACAATTGTAAATTAGGGGAATGATTTTGATAGAGTTTCATTCAGTGAAATGAACGATTTGATCGTGGAATTTTCATTTTTCTTTTGCATTACATCATCAGTTAAAAATTTCTGGTAGAAGTGCATTATTTGCATTTCTCCATTGACAGTTTGTCGTGTCGTCCTTGATCTCGATTGTTTGTTGATGGTCTTTATAATATCACTATCTGAATATTTAATTCAACTACCTTCTATTTTGACTAACTCGACCAAGATCATAAACTCATTAGTGTTTGGTTGTGAGCGGTAATTCCTAGAGTTTTATTGAAAAGACCGACAATTTCGGTAATGAAGCAGTAATCAGGTAGTCATTGGATAAATGGTTAAGCAATATTACTAGTCCGTTATAGTTGTAAATATAAATCGTTGAATACCGATTCAAGTGCTCATTACGATGTCTGAATGTCCTGGCTTTTATCGCGGATATGCATTTCCTATGAGTTCCCTATAAAGATAAGACAGGTTTCGGGTGCATCTTGATTTCTAATGGTTATCACACTCACTTCGCTTTGTAGAAGTCGGTGTCATGAAAAGTATGTGATTTTACTGAAATATATATGTACTTAATTGCTGGTTTCCGTAAGGATCGATCGTGTACAGACCAAACCGCAACTCTACGGATCATTGTGGAACAATCAATCGAATGAAACTCATCACTCTTCATCAACTTCATTGAATACGAGAAAGCATCTGAAGGCGTGGACAGGATAACACTATGGAGGCTACTTCGACACTACGACGTACCTGAGAAGATAGACAATATCATACAGAACTCCTATGATGGATTAAACTGCCAAAATCGTTCATAGAGGCCAACTCACCGACTCATTCGAGGTAAAGACCGGTGTTAGGCAAGGTTGCTTACTCTCACCCTTTATCTTTCTCCTGGTGAAGACGTCAACAACTGGAGGGAAGCACGGGATACAGCGGACAGCTAGGATGCAGCTAAGATGTACATAATAAAGGAAGCATAATAAACCTGTGGTTTGAGCTAATTATGCGGACAGACATTAGTATTATGTAGAAGGAATTTTATGTGGAATGATTACCAGTAGAAGAAAGGAAAGCTGAGAGAAATCAGAATAACAACAGGATAAGAAGAATGATAAAGTAAAGGACAACACCAGAACGATACACAAACGATGTATTTATTGTATGATTTTCATACTTTACAAAGACAATGTGAACATTTATCGACACTTTGTTACTTAAATTATTGTAAATTTTTATGTTTTCACCCATTACATTCAAACAAAGAGATTTTGTAGAGATAATTTTGTTTTGCAGTTAGTGTAGTGTGGTCTACTTATATCCATATAAGTAGTATATGGTGTTGGTCAGACATAGAATGTATTTTGGCAGAAGACTGATAAGGAAAGAACTGAAATGAAGCGCAGTTGGTAGGAAAATGCACAAACAATGGAATTAGAGAAGATGAACTGATATTTACAGAAGGAACAGTGAAGATTGAGACGATTGATTGTTAATTTGCCAATTGACTGTTTACTGTACGGTTATCAAAATTTAATGAGATAGTCTGTAATTTGTGCTTAAATACATTCGATTGTTCCCACCCGTGTTTTGTTCACTACATTAGTACTGATCACAGAATAATCTCATTCAAGGTATCATTTACAACCAGAGATTATTAGACAGGAACTTTGTTCTAGTATGGAACACACTAATGAACTCAAGCTTAGTAGCGGCCTGTTTAAGCATCTGGGCTACTTGTTCCTGTCATCTAGATATTTCAACAAGTTATCTGATTTCGTTTGTTTGAATACATCATTATTCCTATTAATCGCACAACCTATTCAGGTGCGTTTCTGAAAAGTGTAAGACCTTTCGCTGTAAAGGTTACAGAAGGCTTAATTAGAGATATCGTGGTTGCTGGCAATATGCAGCGACAAGAATGTACATTATCCAGATATCGATTGACTGGGCTGCTAAGTTCTAACTGGCGATCACTCAATATTTATCGTCAGGAAGGACGGAGAAGTAAGAAACGAAAACTTGTTGAAGTACTTTGTGGTGAGAATTCTATATTGTACCAAAAATATAATATTGAATAAAGCTAATAATAATAATAGTTCATCTCAAGATCATAGCAGCTCTGGATTCGATTACTACCATCATAATTGTCATCTGATTTAAATTTTTACCTAAGATACTAAAATGTATAAAATTCTTAAATAAGTAACAATTATTGATTTTTGATATGATTGATTAAGGTTGTTTTACTCTTTTCTTTCTTTTCCAATCATTTGAATATGGTAATGACATTTAGTAACTAACCACCGAGTAGGTTAACTGACAAGTGTTAAGCACGAAATTTTATACATAGTTCTAAATGAAAGTTTTTTATTGATTATAATTAGAGAAATTAGTCTATTTTTTTTTGATAGATTAATTGTTTTATATTTCTAGTTTGAAGATTCCTTTTAAGAGGGCGATCGTTCATAACTTTGTTATGAATTAAATACCATATTTACCATTCTTTCAGAGTGTACAATGTCTTCAGATGAGATTGAGATACAATAATTCAGTTATTATTTCTACCTTTTATCATTGTTACCAGTGATATCTATTTTACACCAAATGCGGTTGAATTACACTAGTTATGATTTTTCATAAGATATTCAGGTGTTTCAGAAGGGGTTTTGTGGAGATTTCAGTATTTTCATAGTTGAAAGCGTGAGTTAATTGAAGCTAGACCACCATGAAAAACCTGAAAATACTGGATGGCCGTTTCGCCCTATTATGGGACTCCTCAGTGGCAGTGCGCATCCACGATCCCGCACTGGCGAGGTTCGAACCCAGGACCTACCAGTATCGCGCCAGAGCACTTGATCGATAGACCACTGGGCCGGCGTCCAACGGTGTTAATGTCTAACTTCAACCAATCCACGAAGTTTGAGCAACCGTTCGGTTAAGTGCTCTGGCGCGAGAGTGATAGGTCCTGGGTTGAAATCTCGCGAGTGCGGGATCGTGGAGGCACACTGCCACTGAGGAGTCCCGTAATAAGACGAAACGGCTATCCAGTGCTTCCAGGTTTTCCATGGTGGTCTAGCTTCGATGAACTCATGATTTCAACTTTGAAAAATTCAAGTGTTTATCTAGAGCTCAGATATGTCTTAACATTTCTGGAAGAGAGTAATAACGTATAAATCTATTTTATTGATTGACTCATATGGAACTACAACTGACGACTTTGTCTTATCACCATTTTGAATTATACTTAGAAACCAGTGTTTTGGAAGCGCCGTGGTTCCATCATATTTGATCCTTTATTTATTGAAATCATGAACCAATCAATGTTAGACCATCATTGAAAACCTGAAAGCAATGAACGGCCATTTTTTCCGAATACGAGACTCCTTAACAGTCTTCGTCCACAGGTCTACCACCACGGTGCAAACTGAGGACCTTTAGTCCCATACGAACGCTCAACCTCCAGACCACTGAACCGTCGTCCAACAACCTCAATGTCTAACCTCCATCAATCCATTATGCTGCGCGATCATTTTCGATTTTCTTTGGTAGGTAACTGTCTCATACCCAACACGGTTCTGTATTCAAGTCTCGCTTGGATGATCGTGGATGTGCATTATTGAGGAGTCGTATGCTAGGATCAAATAGCTTTTCAGTGCTTCTGGGTTTTTAATGTTGGTTTAGAACTGATCGGTCCATAATCTCAACAAAAACTAAACAATCTCCACAAACTTATATTATAAATCCTCTTTATTGACTCTATTTCATTGCAGTGGTATTATTCTACTTCATACAATGTATTTGTTAGAAACCTTTTTTTGTATACTAATTGAAAAGAGTAGTGAGCATGTGGTCATTTAAATAGAGTATTCCATGGTGTTAGTGAGTATTTTATTCTTTTTTGTTTAGTCTAAGGTTTATTTTTTGAAGATATCATTTATACTCTTTTTTACTTACTTACTTACTTGCTTTCGCCTGTTACTCCCAATAGAGCATAGGCTGCCGACCAGCATATTTTAACCCACTCTGTCCTAGGCCTTTTTTTTCTAGTTCTATCCAGTTTCTGTTCATTCTTCTCATGTCTGTCTACGTTTGTTGGCGTAATGTGTTCTTTGGTCTTCCTCTTCTCCTTTGGCCTTCATGATTCCATGTGAGAGCTTGTCTTGTGACGCAATAGGGGGATTTCTAAAAGTGTGCCCAATCCACTTCCAGAGCTTCATTTATACTCTAGCTGAGGTTAAACACAATCTGTTAAATGATTATTAAGTCTATCATTAGCATTAACTTAAGTCATTTTTTCGTCCACTTAGTGGAATAGCGGAAGAAGCCAAAGTGTAAATTCTCATTAGAAATTTCATTTCAAATGTCTACAGTAATCCATAACTGTTTTCTGTGAATATTTCAAGTGTACCCCCACTCCAATATGCCAGATGAAAACGCAGATAAAGTAAACTTAATGTTTAATATGAAAATAAACTTTACTGAACCCTCATTCGCCCACTCAATGAGCGAATAATTGCTTTTTCATAAAAGAGTTCGATTATAGTTCATATTTGAATCCATCACGCATACTGTTTCATCATATTTTGAAGTCGTCAACGGGATGTACCTCGATTTCTGCACTGATATTCACCTAGGCATTCGAACCCAGTTCAATTCAATTTAAACGTTTAATATGTTAAACGCTTAGCTAATGAGTGCAGTACATGTACAGTGTATGTGAATTTTAACTCAATTTGTAATAGTTTGTGGGGTTTGAAGCGAATGGTACTGGATTCAAAACTCAATGTGAATATAAACTCAGAAACCCAAGTATATCAAGCTGACTAGTTTCAAATGAAGTGAAATGACGTGCTTATTGGATTCTATTGCTAACTGAAATTTACCTCTTCCATATGTTTAATTGTACATATTATATAAGACCACATGGAAACTATTTAAAGACAAAATCTAAGCCATAACTATCTTCTATTGATAATAAATCAATACAATACATTCCAAACCGATTTGTGCAACTCTGCTACTGATTTCCAATAATTATGTTACCATAGAACATACACGTACACAATGATGCCTACATTTAAATTTATATATTCTATCTTGATATAATCTATAATAACATTCATAAATAGTATTATGTAATACCGTTTTCTTAGCTTGTGTGTATTTACTTACCCATAAAAGCCAATATCGATTATAGTCCTGAAACTTGATCGATTCTCTCTAGTTCTCTCGCTCTCCTCTCTTTCGATGGATCCATACCAGTAGTCAGTAAAATGACGAAAATGTATTGTGAAACTATCCATTTTGTATTTTTTTTATGTTAACCAGTTTTGTGCATTATATTTAGCCATATATACATATATAGATATCACAAAGCAGTTGAACACCTTATCATAGAAAAAGTGTTGCCGTTTTTTTTTGCATTTTCCGTACTGTTTCTGTTATTAATTCCATTTAACTGAATATTATGATCTTAGACTATTTATGGTTTCAAGGGATTAAAATGCAACTTATGTAAATAGTCGTTACTGTGGTGAACGGGAACATAAGTACGGGACAATCCAATGTATTGCAACAGTAAATACTTCATTTGCAAACTATCCATCAATCGTCTCAGACTTCATTGTTCCTTTGTTTCCACACCAGCTATTCTCTGTTCTCATTCTCTTCTCTTTAATCTTCTCAGCCTTCTGTTCTCAAGTATTCCACTTTCGATTGATGTTACATACTACTTAAATCTGTTTACATCAGTAGCACACACCATATTACTACTAATGAAGTACAGTTATTTCGAAAGTGAGTTAGTTATCAATTCGAAAATAACAATTACTAGACTACAACATAGTGATATGAAAGTTGGACGCTCATTGTAAAACTTGGAGGTCCAGGATTGAATATCTTGTAAGATCTTGGATGTGTAAAACCAAAATTTGCTATTCTAGGGCAAAGGAATTATCTGGTGCTCTCTGGCCTTCAATAGCACGTTCAAATGAAATACGTTTATAATGAGGGTCCTCAGCACGACTTCATACCCGTTGAAAAAGTTAGTAGTTATCTGGATTCAGTAACCCGGTGGATAAAGTGGTATTAAAAGCCATAGTTATTGAGTTCGAGCCCCCATTTTAGTGGACAAAAAATGGAATCCATGTACAACAAGACAACGAGTCTCAAATGGGTCGAAACGTGAACCTTGAATTTTGCTACTAGACATATGTCAGTTATACTGAGATTCGACAGAATTTTGTTTATTATAACTGGATTGTTTTTTGACTTATCTGAAGAACAGTCGAAACTTAACCAGAATTTTTTCCAACCAAGTTGTTCATGTGTATTCGTGTGTAAATACGTGACGTGTGTAAAAAAGTTCCAAGATCATCTAAGCAACCAAAAATTGAAGCCAGCACAATTAAAACTATAAAATCCAATACAATACCTGATTTTACCTAGCAGTGGAATTTAAGACACGAGTTCCATTCTATCTAGAATACATCATCTGGATGTACCTGAAATGTCGGTATAGATGTTCATCATACTAAGGCTCGACTTCATTATCATTCACTTCAAAGATAAACTTTTTATCTACCAATAACTGAGTTCAAGTAATCGCTAACTTGTTTAGTATACATTAAATCACTTGTAAGAGTTTATATGATTTGGTTATTGATAGTTTGAATTAAAAGTGATCAGTATCTTTTAACGGTTGAATTCATGAGTCGATCTAAGCTAGACCACCATTGAAAACCTGTAAGCATTGGATGGCCATTTCGCCAAGTATGAGACTCCTAGACAGTGTACATCCACCACCACACATCAAAGGGACTCGAACCCAGGACCTTCAGTCTCACTTAACCTTTAAACCAGTGATCTGGCATCCATTGATGTTATTGTCTAACTTCAATCGATCCATGATCTTTCTCAACTCCTCGTTCATTATCTGAAGTGTATAAAATAAGTAGTGTACACGATGATTTTACATAACAGTAAGACAACAAATATAATAAGTACTATTAAATTTATGTTTTGGTAAAATTTAAACCACCTTTAAAGTAATCTTATACCGTTGGATGCCGGATCAGTGGTCTAGTGGTTAAGCGCTCGCGCACGAGACTGATAGGTCCTGGGTTTGAATCTCGCGAGGCGGGATCGTGGACGCGCACTGTCACTGAGTGTTCTCACAATAGGACAAAACCGCCATCCAGTGCTTCTAAGTTTTCCATACTGGCCTAGCTTCAATTGACTCATGATCGCAACTATGTAAAAAAGTTACCAAAATCTACACAAAACTCCCTTCTGATAATCTATATTGTGTTTAACTTTTAATAATGATCATTGTATGAATTCATTTGCACATAATGTAATTTCCATAAAAACTGTTTTGAATCAATGCTAATAAAGTTTTTCTCGACGAGATTGTAATTTATGAGCGAATCACTCAGGCTTAGGATAACAGATCTTGGATTTTGGCACGAAATTCATTTATCCATTTGGTTAAAGAACATTTTGACACTTTAAGTGATGTCATTATGTGACGAAAAATCTAAATCTATTTCCTAACCATAACCATCAACTGTAGATCATCATTCTAATTCTTTACACTGGTTTATAACCTCTATTCAATTCTAGTTGTTAGGTGGATACTCTCAAGGTCAATTTAGCATCACTCAAAGGTCATCCATAAATTATAGTCTCATCTTTTTGTTTGAAAATGTTGACAATATAGTAAGTGAGAAAGACAGAGAGAAAGGAGTAGATAGAAAGAATGAAGTTACCATCAGTTACATTTTTTATATGGTATCATAATTCTCATCAGAAAACATGTTGACTACAGTAGCATTATTTGTAAATTGTTCAGCCTACGTTTACATTGTATCAAAGGGTTAAACAAAATCCCAAGATCATGTAAAAACTAGAAAGTACTAAACAATTCAATCGAAGCAATACACTTCATCGTACTCATGACTTCATATGTTTTGTAGCAAAGGAAATGCATTCACATCCAATATCTTGATATCTAATGACATCTTTCATACCTACTAATGATATTTATCCCGTTATCGACTTGGCGTTCACTGATTCATACTATTATTTTTCACTTGAGTGTAAGCAGAATCCAGCTCAAAGTTATTCATCAGCTTACTGGTATGGAGAGTCCATCAGAAGTAGCCTAATGAGAAGGTCAATCGACAGCGATCAGAAATGACCTAAAGAAAAAGTCCGTTTCATTGGCTAAGGAAAGGATTAGTATCCTAAGAACTAGAGCGGTCTATGTATATATATATATATATATATGAATGAGTAGACCGACACACTTTCTTGATCATGCTTGTGTTGTCTTTCTAGGTTTTCTCAGTACTGTTCAGTCATGAGATGTCTTGATCAGGGGAGTTCAACCTTGTCCATTGTAAAAAAAGGTACCCATTGAAGACGATGAAAGATGGTTGACCAGTATCATTGAAATTAGATATGTACAACATTAAATTACAAACCAGTGGTCTAAAAGTCAATTGTTCATGCACGAAACTAAAGATCTTGAAGTTGACCTCAGGTGGTAAGGCCGTGGTTTTAGACTGCCGTGGAGTCCTATACTAGGATGAGATAGCTACTTAGCGCTTCCAAGTCTTGTTTGTTTGTCTAACTTAGATTAGCACTTTATTTTAATAGTATATAATAATGATTTTTAAGTTCTTACTGTTAATATTCAGGAAAGCAGTTAATCAATCCCTTCTGCCATATGTGTATCCTGAGTAGCTTGTCTCCATAAAGCCGTTATCTGCAATCTTTTCAACAGTAGAATCTAAAAGGACTTTTTTGTCCTACTTTGGACTTATCAGCTTATTGTACGTATTTTCTAGTTTTGATGTGTATTCCAGTAAGAAACGAACTCTATGTTTTTATCGCTTCAAATGTTAGCAAGTTATCCACTGATCTACTGATTCTAAATGGTATGATGGTATTCGTAGGAATTCGTAGTTTCTTATTAACAATATTCAACATTTAGATGCAGATAAAATGAACTGAATAGTGTCAAATAGAACGAAACATGCGTCCAAAGTCCCATTCATAAACCGTCTTCTATAGTTCTTTAATTTAAAAATATTTTTCCATTTGACTATTAAGCATATTTTCATAGCTGAAAGTGTGAGTCAATTGAAGCTATACCACCATGGAAAACCTGGAAGCACTGGACGGCTGTTTTGTCCTATTATGGTCCTGTGTTCGAATCTCGCGAGTGCGGGATCGTTGATGTGCACTGCCACTGAGGAGTCCCACAATAAGACGAAACAGCCGTCCAGTGCTTCCAGGTTTTCCATGGTGGTATAGCTTCAATTGACTCACCCTTTTAAATATGAAAACACAAAAATCTCCACAAAACCCCTTCTGATAATATTATGCTTATCAAAAAGGTGCATATTAACAATATTTAAGATCTATAATCTATTCTATTTCAAACTGATCTAAACTGATCTTAATGTATTGAATTTCCATAGTGATTGTTTTGAAGATCATCTCTTCTCTAGACTTTAGTTCTATGAGATTATATATATGTATATGTATTGTTCATTCAAACTCTCTCTTTATTTTAGTCTCAATCAACAGAGGAATCCTATATTAAATGGTTAAATGATCATTTAACTAAAGCCACACCTCCATTAATTATATATGATTTAACTGAAGAAATTATCTGTAATGGTGTAGCTATTGGAGTACTATTAGAAATTATTGGTAAGTTATGATTTTCAATTAATGTGAAAAAAAAACGATTTCTTGCTTAGTAGAATGACTTATTTACTTAGGGTGACAACCTCTAAGTTGGACAGCTTAATCGTGTGTATTGTTGGTTTTCAGGAAAATCAAAGCTTTTATTTGACCTGAACAGACGAGCTTAATACTATTGTGCAACGATAGAAATACTAAGAACCCTGGTGTATCAGAGGAGTTCATACACATAGCATACAACTTTCTTTGAACCTAGTAAACATGACTTTTGGCATATTAATCAGATGGAAAACCACGTGAACATTATCAAAGTACCTGAGAAGCTAGGTACTTTCCTTCCAGCATAGGTACACGATAAAACAACCTACCTCACAGAAGAAAAAAACTTCATTAAAAGTTGTGATTGTTTGCTATTAATTAATAATTTGGTGGTATGTAATCACTTTGAAATATATCGCAGTCCTATATGAGCTCACTCTTGGCCTGTATGACTTAATGGTAACGTCTCTGACTGTAAAGTTGGGCGATATGGGATCGTGTCAGCCTGCGACAATCAATTTCCTCAGGATTACAGTTACATATTAATAATGAGTGTCGAATAGCGCGAAATGTAGATCAAGCAGGGTTTTCTGTCGATTATCTCCAACAATTACCTTTCATTCCAACACAGTATACGCGATGTCGAGTCACTGAAACTGGTAGCCAGATCGCAGATCGATCCATAGAATTTGATCAGCAATAGGAAGGGATCGACACTTATGACATTTGTCACTACTCAGTAATCATCTAATTGTAAATTGATTTTCTTTCTTCAATCAGATTGGTTTTTTATAATTGATGTTATTTCATCTCTTGATTGTCTTCTGTTTTGGGTATTGTAAATTGTAATTATTTAGACTAATGAATACTCGTAACCAGTTTTCTATCACATTGTCTGAAGCATAGATAACTTGATCCTATTGTTCTTAATTGACATGTGATCGAAAAGAATACTTTATCTTCAAATTAACTCAACAGTTTCGTTTATGTTTGAGTTGTTGTCAATTTATTAAAAGATAACTGAATTTGAGAAAAAATAACGCCAGACGGCCATACGAAATTGGTCTCTTCGTTTGTTTTAACAAAAAAGAAGAAAATAAATATTCACGTTTACTGGTTGGTTGGTCAAGGAATCCTGATTGCTGGCCTACGTTACATGAGGGGTAGCAAGGGTATGTAAACAGAGTACTTAGTAGTTGATGATAAAGCTGGCATTAGTTGGTACTTTTTAGCATGTTTGTGAATTCAGTCAGTTTATGTCACTGAGGATGATTGTTTGACTTCCGATACAGCGAAGTTCATCAGTTATCATTTCTCAGTAGGACTTTCAGAATTCATTTGGAGACAAGTCATTATTAAGCATATAATTATAGTACTGTTGTAAAGTCTTGTTTTAATTTAAAGATGGTATTTGGCATAGATTAAATAGTATTGAAATACTGTTAAAAAAGAGAGATCTGTGGATTGCTGTGAATAGTTTTTAAAAATTCAAATCGTTTATAAAGTTTTTGGTGTCCGCTCTGTTTTAGTTCAAGTCTTATCAGAAATATGAAACCATGACACTATTCCGTATAATTAAATTGTCAAAACGTAGTAGCCAAGGCTTTAAGTTTACGAATATAGTCTTTATGTTAATTAACAAGTGGGACGTTGTTTACTATGTCGTATTGGCTGGTAATATGTCGAGCTCACATAGATTATTCTAACTTTATTTTTCTTAAGCTACACTTTGACCTTATCACTTGTTTACTTATTAACTTCGACTGTTTTTTTATATGATCCGTATGTGCGTGTATTACTTACCTTATTCATCATATGTCTGTAACTTATTTTTGCTTGACTATAAATAAATCAAGTTGGCCCACACACCTTCTCCACAATGCATCATTTCGTTTCACTTCGTTCTCTCCTCTTCGCTTTGTTTCTTTGATCGTTTGTTTGGATCAATGATTGTATGAAATATACGTATCCAAAAATCCATTCTCATATTTGACTAATTTGACTATTTGATAATGATCATATGCTCACTAATGACTGGCTCCATGAGGTATTTCATGGAGTTCTAGTGAGAAGCAGTAACCAGTGGAGTTCAACGAGGTCTGTTGTGAGATATCAACTCACTGAAGACATTGGTGAATGGTTGCTCAATTTTGTGGATTGGTTGATGTTAGACATCAACACCGTTGGATGATAGTCGGCTCAATGGTCTGTCGGTTAAGTACTCGCATGCGAGATTGATAGGTCCTGGCTTCGAATCTCGCAAGGTGGGATCATGGATGAGCACTACTGATGAGTCCCACTCAGTAACATAATTTAAGTCGATAATTATGTACGCTGGTAGTTGAGATGTATATTTTAATAACAAAATAACATTCTGTCATACCATCGAATTGGAGTTAGATACAGGGGGGGGCAAATACTGAAATCTTACAAGTTGAATAGTAATTAATGTTAAATATTTTCGCAAATTATATTCACTTATCAATCATTAAATTAGTTGAAAGAATTTCATCATTTCTTTGTGTATATTAAGTTGATTGATCCATAGATGAAACAGAATGTACCTTTTCTAATGTGGTAGATGTTGTAATATGTAGATCCGACAGTTTTCGGAAAAATACAAAAAAAACATACACAGGGTTACATAATGATTAATTGATTATTTGTCAGGAAATAAACAAACCTGTAGGTGAGATCATAAAAGCAATACAGATTGATCAAATGTAATATCCTATGGTTAATTTATACATAGATAGGTCGATTTGACATGTTATCTATTAAACTACCAAATTTAAATAGTCGGCCGTTATAAATATATACAACAGAATGTTTGTAAGCGATGATGGATAGCGGCTAGCAGTGTGTTTCGTTCTACATGAGAGTCATCAGCTGAATTTACCTACTAAGTGAACAAAGTGATGTCGTTTGAAGTGAACGGTGCTGGGTTCGAGTCCCAGAAGAGAAATCAACTCTGAGATGTAGATACATTCAGCTGACGAGTCTCATATAGGATGGAATGCGCGTCCTGGATTACACTGCTGATCTATCTCCATCTTCGCCTGAAATGCTTGTGAATTAAGGCAATATATATAAGATGCACGTGTGCCAACAAGAGACTGATCAGTTACAATCCTAAACATCAATAAGACGATTCAAATAATCAATATCAAGGAATGTTTACATCTTTAGAAAAACATTTATTCATATCTTGCATCACATTGCTGTTTTAGTCATTAGTCCATTCATATTTCATGAAACAATAAATGTGAGAATTGTGGAAAAAATTTGTAACTCAGGAGAATGATTTCGTGAAAACCATGTGTTTCTGTGCTGAGTGGTTTAGATAATATGCTTTCATCATCTTTCTAGACAATGTTCATCTTTATCTACATGTACACTAATTGGATATCAAGTACTTCAGCAAAACATCCGTACTAACAATATATGTAAACAGCTGTAAACACAGGTTTTGATAGGGAAACATCAAAATCTTGGATAGAGGAAGTATGAAGATTGGTAATCTATCATAAACCAAAGAATCAGATAAGAAATAGAGAGATGATCAAAATGAATACGCAAAGAATAACCGAATATGTCATGCATTTCATTATTTTTTTACTTACCTGAACAAAGCTAAAATAATAATTAAGTCTGAATAATAATGACACGATTTAGTGCTAATAGTAACTAATCCAAACCTATGTTCTAACGGAATAAGCTGTTAATCCATTGTGCTGTGATTCTTGTAGCTCATTTCTATCTAAAGTTTATGCTGATGATGTTGTTTAGGATAACAATGAAAGAATTACATTTATGTCATCCATCTCAGAAAACACAGTGTCGACGAAGATATTGAAAACTTTTTTACTGAACAGTTTCTAAAAACCGATGTCAAGTATGAATCACTTCCTACTTATTTTTTCACAATCATTGATAGTTAGGACGTTCTTGTATGGAAACATCATTAAAATTTAATAATTTGTGATTACTTTTATAGAGTTTAAATCATGAGTCAATTGAAACTAGACCACCATGGAATACCTGAAAACACTGAACGGCCGTTCCGTCCTATTGTGGGACTCCTCAGCAGTGCGCATCCGCGAGATTCAAACCCAGGAGCTGTCAGTCGTGCACGCGAGCGCTTAACCGATAGACCACTGAGTCAGCTGTTATCCAACGGTGTTAATGTCTAACTTCAACCAATCCACGGAATTCAGCAATCATTTACTAATGTCTTCAATGAGTTGATATCTCCTAACAGACCTGGTTGAACATCACTGGTTATTGCTGTCCAGTGCTTCCAGGTTTTCCATGGTGATCTAGCTTCAGTCGACTCATGATTTCAACTATATAAAATTACTAAAATCTCTACAAAAGCCCCTTCTGAGAATTTGTGATTACTGTCAAGAAGTAATTGAACCTAGCCTAGTACTATGTGATCTTCGAATTGTCAATATGAAATGGATGCCTAGTCAGAAAACTAAACCACTGAACTATGTGTTTTTAATAGTTTCAGTTCTTTTTAAACAGATAAATATCTAGTCTTTAAAAAACAACGTATACTTACACTTTAATATGCAGTAAACTGGTATTCTGAAAATTAACTTTTCTAATAATAACAATATTTTTATTAGGACAGTAGTACTACTGTTACTTATAATTTACTTGCGCCTGTTACTCACAATGGAGCATAGGCCGCAGACCAGCATTTTCAAACACACTCTGTCATGGCTGTGTATTCTTTTCTAGTTCCATCCAATTCTTGCTCATTCTTCTCATGTCTATCTTCATTTCACGACGTAATGTGTTCTTTAGTCTTACTCTTCTTCTTTGACCTTCAGGATTCCATGTGAGTGTTTGCTTTGTGACACAGTTAGCTGATTTCCTCAAGGTGTGCCCAATCCACTTCCATCGCTTCCTCCTGATTTCTTCCTCTGCTGGAATCTAGTTTGTTCTTTCCCACAGTAGGTTATTGCTGATAGTGTCTGTTCAACGGATCCGAAGTATCTTGCGTAGAGAACTGTTAATAAACACTTGTAGCTTCTGGACGATAGCTTTCGTAGTTCTCCACATCTCCGCCCCATACAGTAGAACTGTTTTGATATTTGTATTGAAAATTCTAACCTTGGTGTTGGTTGACAGTTTTTTCAGTTCCAAATGTTATTCAGTTGTAAATATGCTGCTCTTGCTTTGCCAATTCGTGCCTTCACATCTGCACCAGATCCACCGTGTACATCAATGATGCTCCCCAGATATGTAAAGGTTTATACATCCCCAAAATCTTATCCATCAAATGTGATTTGATTGGTGCATGTTGTATTGTATCAGAGAATCTTGCTTTTTCGATTGTGTATATTGAGACCTACTGTTGCTTAGGCTGTTGCTACACTGGTCGTCTTCTCCTGCATTTGCTGTTGCGTTTGTGATAGAAGAGCCAGATCATCCGCGAAGTCTAAATCGACAAGCTGCATCCTTCCTGTCCACTGTCCATTGAGTAGCTCATGAAAGGCCTAAAACTTGTTGTTGTGGGCTATCTTGAATTCATTGAGTTTGTCAGTATCCTGAAGAAATTATGTATCTGGTTTACATGTATGATTAGTTGACATGTAGTTAATACTGATAAATAATAATCATTTAAAAGAATGTATTATCTTTATTCGATCATAATGATATTGATGATGGTTACTATTCACTGTATTGTATACACACAAGTTCAATACTTTGCCATTGTATTTTTCTACCGATTTAAAATACATGATGCCATCCAAAATGATTGAGATGACATAATTAACATTATTTTCATAAGTATACTACACTACATGAGATAAATGTGTTTATTTACCAAATTATTATTAATCTAATTTACTCTCTTGTCATATATATATATATATATATATATATATTACTAGTTAGTAATAATAGTGTTGTCATCGTGAAGAATGATGTATTGCTTCTAAGTATTTAGATTTCTATTGTGCATATGAATATACGAACGTACGTAGGTAATTAGATACAATGAATATTCTGTTGCTATGAATTTTCTCTTTTTGTTAGAATTAAACCAGTTTCTTTTCTATTACAACAAGCTATCCGATCTGATGATTAATACACCGAAAAATTTACATTAAGTATAACGATTTAAAACAAACTGTTTTGTCATACACAATCCAAGAGAGCTAGCTAGAGAGAGAGAGAGAGAGACGAAGCTGGTGCATAATATCGTTAATATGTGGAGAGAAAATCTACTGTTCTACATTTTTTGTTTTCAGCTTTTTGTGATATTGTGTCATAGTGCTAGTAATTAAAACGATCCAACAGTTTTCGGTTCCTCTTAGATCGATAACTGATAATTATTTGTTACTGATCAGATTCTGTCAATCAAGTCCCAATTTCTCTACCAGCGTTGCGTTCACAATGTGCAATGTGGTTGGGATCGATGATATTGGTTGCCACTCAGAGACTCATCAATGTGAATATCTCACTCTTATAGCATATCAGTAGCAGCTTAAATAACTCAATCGTATTGCCTCACACTGTAAAATTGGACGAAGTCTGTTCGATTCACACTGTCAGCATAAGGTTCGTGAAGATTCCAGGAACTCCATCCTGATGAGTGTACAAAATAATAAATAAAGGGTTAAATCCGACTCACACGTCCTCGTCTTGCCTCCTGGATCATGGGACTGTTTCCATGTACTAACATGAGCGGTAATACGGGTGGTAGAGATCGGCTTAATCAACCACTCTACCAATACCCGAGAACGATTAAGAATGCTACATAGAGTGGTTGTATAACTATTGGATGGTCAAAAGAGTGGTAAAAAATGCGTCTGCCCAAATAAAAACAAAAAGACAAAAAATGGGTTATGAGTGTTATGTAATGGTTCTGTGTAAGCAGTGCGGAAACAGCTATCGCGCCCCGGCAGTTGTGTCGTACTTCCATGTAGCACTCTTCTAGAGAAGGGCCTACTAGGCTTCACCATTCTATATGGCTGAAAGGACAAATAAAGGGTTGAAATGTCCTTTCGACTAACAAAAATTATGCTGTGCTTTGAATGAAAATTGACCATATAGGGCTTTTTACTATTCATATTTGATATCAGTAGTTTACGTTATCTTGTGCCATTATTCTTGGGATGAATTTTCAAATGTTCTATGTTAACGGTAATAAAAAAACTATTTGATCATGAGAATTTAGAAAGATCTTTCCGGGCGAGTACGTATAAACATAATAAGCAGTTTGTAAGTATATAATTAACAAATATGAAAACACCAATTAGTCAATTCACTATATTTGACTTTTTAACGTCAATTAATTATAACATTTCGGTACCTCTCACTGCTGAGTCAATGAATAGATGGTTTGTGTACCAAGAATGAATCTTAATTCCCCTTGTAATGGTGGAGAGAAATACATCGATGAGTCTGAAACAGAAAGAATCATACATCCTGGATTCTGCTTCTGGTCATTATCAAATTTTACTTAGGAAACCTACTCATTCACTGACGCTCGTTACTATCATGAATTATAGAAAACCGATCAGGATTCTCCAACCATATCTATCCTGAACTCTCATTCCAAATTATTGCCAAGTGAATATTTTGCCTCCTAACTAGAATTTATAGCGCAATGTGTTCTTTGTTCTTTAAATTTTCCTTTTGACTTCAGGATTTCAAATTACGGCTTACTTTTGATGCTCATAGCTTATTGATGATATCGGATCAATGCCAAAAGAGATTGACCACTTGAAGTCATTAACACTGATAACAGAAAAACTCAAATCCTCATAGACTGTTCATGGCATATTCGAAAATTATTTTGTCTTGTTTGTTTACAACAGTAATCATAATTGAACACAGTGACTTCCATTTTATGGTCGAAAGCGTTAGTCAATTGAAGTTAGACCACCATGGGAATCCTGGAAGCACTGGACGTCTCGAGACTGGTTGGTCCTGGGTTCGAATCGCGCGAGTACGGGATCGTGGATGCGCACTGCCCAGGAGACCCATAATAGAACGAAACGGCCGTCCAGTGCCTCCAGGTTTTCCATGATGGTCTAGCTTCAATTAACTCATGTTTTCAGCTATGAAAATACTAAATCTCCACAAAACCACTTCCATTTACATTTTTTATAGTTTATTCATTCTCTTGTAATTTTTAACTTCTTTTTGCCAACTTAATTAAGGTGGAATCAAAATTGATGGGCTACTTTTACAGCCAATTACAACTGTGGAACGTTTACATAATATTCATGAGGTATTTAGTGTATTGAGACGTTTGAATGTAAAAATCAATAACATTCAACCTGAAGGTGAGTGATAATTTTATTAATATTCTGACTGCCTACTTATTTATCATAACAGTAGCATATTTTGGTAACTGGTTTCAAATATGTAGGAGATTATGACGTACGGTAATGGGATTAATAGCTAAATCATGACAAGGTCAACTACACTGGAAATAAAAAATGATCGCGGGTGTCCACAAAACTGTTTATTATCAAAGTGAAGTGATGTTTAAAATTTATGCATTACTGAATGTTGCTAGAGTGACAGGCAACAATCAAGGCCAGATTGATAACCGGTTCATATTTGCATTTAAATTACCATGTAACCATAATACGGTATACAATCTCAGGTATTCTGTACAAGGTATCACTATCACAGTTTGCATTCCATTCCCATCTCTGAGATCGTATATAAGCAAATAGAATAATAATATTTTAAGGTATTTCTTGAATTAGAATCCCTAGAGTGAACATCATCACCATACTTACTCAAGAATATGATATAAAGCTGTTATAACTTTTGACCCGCTGACATGTATCGTGTACCAAGTCAACAGTCAAAATCCTAATTTTAATTTAATCTATTTTGTGTCTGTTGTTGCTTTGACAGCCTATTCTCTTCAGATTGATCAAAATTACACGCTCGATCAGTACTACTGACCTTGAATAGACGCAATTAAATTCCTATTAGTCTGTTATTTGCAAACTCGGCTCTACGTTCAACCTTCAATTTGAGAGTCAGCAACTAACTTCTACGATATACTTACATTTTAAACAGACTTAGTTTATATACAGACATACTGGACTGCATCGTGCCATAAAATGAAAAATAAAAATTATTCATAAGCCTGCCAAAAGTGGCCATGATCAGGAGGGACTGTAAGCAATCCACTGACAATAAATTAAGGATAGTAAATCGTATAGCCATCCTTAATAAGTTGACTAAAAGCCTTTTAAAGGTGAAATATATATATACGTAGTGAACTAGTCACTCAGTAATTCAACAACAAAATTATGATTAATAATCATTCGAATGACCAGTTCCAGCTTTTACAATAGTCGTTCTGCTTTATAAAAACAAATAACGTATGATATAATGGCTATATCGAGACATTCTTCACAAAATGCTCATGAACTAACAATGACTGAGCAAGATTCATTTCTGAATATTGGCAATTGGATAAGCTAAGAACCTTACTAATAAATTTTATAGCTGTTAAGTCTATCGAGGCGTCCACATCACCCAATTGAGATACGCGCTAAATCGAAGTTCACCAAGCAACGATTTCTTTAAAAAAAGCGGTTGTTTATTGAATAACATACAAAAATTAGTTATAAACCTAAACTAGTGAGGTGTCTGTAGCTTTTACTGAGTCTTTTTGTCTGAAATAAAAAGGCTTCGATAGTGCAAAACGTCAGCTATTGATTGTCTCTAAACTTGAGAAAGGGTTTACCAATAGGTAAAAATCAAGCTAAGAGCAAGCAATATGAAAACTGTTGCGTTAAAAAGAAGAATAAAAGATTGCACAAAATGGCGAATAACTGCTACAATGATTCAGTTAGTTAGCTACAACGTAGGACTAGGCACACATATGCATCGGTGCAAGTTGTCATACCTCGTTAGCACAACAAATTGAACACCGGTATTATAGAAGTAGTTAATTTAGTGGTGGTAATATATAAAAGAAAGGTTGTATATAAGGATATATTAAAGGAAGAAAGATATATATGAAGCAATTTTAATCTCAAGGTTTAAGGGAAGATAAAAAGTGTACACAGCTGCGCCATTGTGCTCGATTCTGAGTCATGTCACACAGTCTCCAACCATTGGTTACAACAGTCACACGTATCCCAACCAAGTAGTCTGCATCTCCCAAGATGGCTCAGACTAGACGTTAGTGACTTCAAGCTACAGTGATTGATACAAAGTAATTTTAATGATAAATATAATTAATATTATATGTATATGTAAATATTTCAGAATATTACACGACAAACTTGCGTTACAACAGACACTTAGAAACTGTTAGGAATACAACTATTTACTGAATATTAATAAGTAGTATAAAAGAATACACAAAAGAGTCGAAGGCAAGTGAATTACTTCACAATAATCGTCATATTTGCTAAACAATTTACTAGTTATCTGGACTTAATAGCACATATTATATCCATTGACATCTGATTCGAGAGATGGTGAGTTCACTTATATGATAAACATATTTATTTATTTATAAGAACTTTCGTCTAAATTACAGCGAATAGTTTCACAGTATTTGGGCGCCGTGTTGATGTAAGACATTAAATAGTAATAATATATTTGTAAAATCACAGCGAATGAATTTGAAGTAAGTCCAACGTTTCGCCTGGCAGTCTAGTCCAAGCTTTTTTATCCTTGACTTCTCCCAGAATGTCTCCGATTGTACTTTTTTGTAACTTGTACAGCGAAAGTTCTTAAGCCTTTCATAAAGGCGCTTGAATAGGCTATGTGATTCATAAATTCAATTAGTATTGTTTCTTTGAATCTTCCCATCGATGTGTTAGGACTACAACTGGTCAGTCTCTAATTGGCATATGTGCATCCTGTGCGTATTGCTTCGATATAGCCTAAATTCAAAAGCATGGCAAGCAGAGACGGATAGTGGCTAGCAGTGGAATCCAGGACGCGCGCCACTTCGTCCTCTGAAGCGAGGGTACTGGGTTCGAGTCCCAGAGTGAACATGAACTCTGAGATGCAGATACATCCAGCTGACGAGTCCAAAATAGGACGAAACGCGCGTCCTTGATTCCCCTGCTAGCCACTATCCATCTCTGCTTACTATGTGATTAATGGATATAATGATGTGTTAAAACAAACAAACGAACAAAAAACAGATAACTTGTTGCAATATCCAGATATCAAGAACAGGTAGTCCAGATATTCAAACAGGCCACCACTGAATCATAAGCACATTCTATTGACGAAACCCAAAATTGGACGAAACCCGTGTCTTGGATTCCGCCGATTACCACTATAAATCTATTTTAATGAAACATACATCTTTCCTTGTGTTTCATACATACTTTACACATCATTTGCCATCTGTTACTGTTTCTTTTTATCCAATTACAGATATTATGGAAGGGGATAAAGACACAGTACTTGAATTATTGATTGCAATTAATGATTATTTTTTACCTAAACCCAATATGAAAACTACTAAAAAATTCAATCCAAATAATCATAACAGCAATTATTATGATATTGATTATAAAATGGAATCAAATGGTGTAAGAAGGTTTTTTATGTGAAGGTTTTTCTCATGTGCATATTTTCATTGTTAAACATAACTGATAGGAAGCTCTAATTGGTACTCATCAATTAAGCGTATCTATAGTCTTGAAGAAGATGAAATTGTTATAACCTGTGGCCGAGTGGATATCTAGTTAATGTATGACTTGATAGGACCGTAAATCAGATAGCAGCAAATTATCGATTGAAACGGTGACACACGAAAAACCGTACGAGCAGTTTAGAGCGCTAACCGGTCCTACGATATACCTAACCCAATCAGTTAATTCCAAAACACCAATAACAGCCTCTGTGATATGAATCATTATATTTCAAACATACTGAGTTTATATTACCAAACAGACTGACCATATCGTACCAATAAAATGGAAAATAACATTTGTACAAGAGTTAGTCAAATGTGACTGTGAATAAGGGGAGCAGTAATTAATAGACTGGGTATAACTCAGGAATGGTAAGTCGTACAATAATAGTCCAAGGGTCAACATAAAGCTCACAATGAAAGGAACATGAATATGAGTAGTTTAATTATTTAGCAAATATACGATAAAAATTATATGCATAATATTGATCCATAAACGAATCCCAAAGTTACCATTCACTATTGTTATCGGGATATAACAGTGACTTTCACTGAATAGTAGTTAATGTTAAGTGATTGAAATAACAGAACATCCAAAACCTATCGTACATGGTCATTCAAAGACTATTGGGTGCATTTAACTCAGTTGATGGTAGTTAGGTCCTAATGTCTTTCAACTCTACTACTGATATATGGGTCTCCTAAACACGTGTTATATCTGTTATTTGATTGAGAAAACTAACAATATATAGGAAGCGTTTATTGGCTACTCAATCATAAGTGTACATCTGTGGTATATGCTATTTATTCTGACAAATATAAGTGTGGTGTGTACTACTAATGTCGATAGATATAATTAGTATGTGTCACCAATCAAAAGTGGAATGCCTGGTGGTAGAAGGTTAAGAAGATCGAAGAAAAGTGAACGAAAATAGAGAGTGATTGGTGTGGAAATTAAGGAACGATAAAGTCTGAAACAATTGATGCATATTTTGCAAATGAATTATTCACTGTATGGTTCACAAATTTTAGTAAAAGATTCGGTTATTCTGTGTACGTTTAGTACGTTCAGTTGTCCCGCACTTGTGTTCTCATCTACTACATAAGTAGTATGTATTACTGATCGGAACTAGAATGCCTATGAGAAGAAGATTGAGAACACTGAAATAGATAGAAGTAAGAACAAGCAATAACAATGACAATAGGAATTAAAAAACAGTGAATTTTGTAAGAGATAACTGATGGAAAATGTGCAAATGATGAATTTAATGTATGGCCTTCGTATTTTACGAGATTACTCTGTAATTTTCCACTCATTAATAACTTGGTGATCCTCATAAAGTTTCGTTCACTGCACATCTCTCTCTCTCAGATCTTCAACCAGAGTATCTCTCTTTCTTTAGGAATATTAGGCCAAACATAAACCACTCGAGTGCACCTGTCAAGAACTTTTACTTATTATTTGTCTTATTCCTGGTTGGTCTAGACTATCCTAATGATTCAAACGTAAATAGGAATTAGACGAATATGACACAATTAGACAAAAGTGTCTATATTCACATGGTTATTAAGCTAGTTAAAACATTCTGAAGATATTCAATGAGTTGTCCCCTAAGTGTTGTTAAAAGACCAAGACGACTTCAACGTCTCTAGAATGTACTCCAAATCTAGTTGCATAATTTATTTGGTTGTATTGTTTTTACCTCATTTCCTCAATAAATTTTTTTCACAAACTACATTTGAATAACATCTTATGTAGAAAGTTAGTTTATAAATTGATGATTTTGGAGAATGTGAATTATCCCGCGTATATGATCGTAGATGCTCTCTGCTAAGGAGTCTTATACCAGGACGAAACATCCGTCCAGTGCTTCTAGGTTTTCAATAGTGGTCTAACATTGATTGGTTCATGATTTCAATCACAACATGAATTATTGAAATGAAATACTGTTTGGTGTTTTAAACCTTTTACAAATATTCTGTAAGTTATGCTAACTAGCGTTTTGAATGCTGGTGAGCGGCCTATGCTCCTCGACGAGGGGTAACAGGTATAAGTAAGTATGCTACCTAGCTAGATTCGGAATCAAAGTCGATATTTTATAAAAAGATTTCACCAATTCGACAAGGTGTTGGGATCAGTTCCATTATGAATAAATAGGCGATGAAAAACTACAGAAAACCAAAGTCAACGAATACAGATAAGTGAAAATAAAGTGATATAAACATGAATTTCTAATAATGATCACATGAATAGCTCAGTGTTAATTTCTCAGTATGTGATGTTAAGTGACTTGAGTTCGAATTCCGAAGGCAAGATCAAGTTTGTCCGAAACAGTGAGTACACATAATCTATAAGTTCTAATAAGTATAAAATCTAGGCAAAATAAGGTTTCTTATCGATTATCTCCAATCACAAACCATGTTCTAGTACGGGACGTTTCAGAAGGATACATCCATGACCTCATCATCACGGGTCGAACTGAAGACCTTCAATCTCGTATAAACACTCAATCCTAAGAGTACCGAGTCAGTGTACAATGGTGTACATGTTTAAATCTAATCATTTGCGAAATTATCAAACCGTCTTCCATTGTCTTCGACAGGTAACTACATAGTACTTCATTTTCTAACTAGTGACTGATTTAGAGCAAGTGATTTGTGGAATACTAGTGAGAAGCTATGAATAGTGGTATTCAACCACGTTGGACACGAGACAGTTATTCACCGCAAGAGATAGATGAAAGTTGAACAATATCTTGATTGAAGTTAGACACTATTGTGACTGAATGTCAATTTAGCGGTCTAGAGACTGAGCGTTCGTGTACAAAATCGAACGTTCTAGGTCTTTTCTGTGGTGGAAGGTCCGTGAATTTTCAATGCTGAGGAGTCCCGTACTACGCCGAAACAGCTTCTAAATGTTTCTTGATTTTCAATGGGTGTCCAACTTAGTTAGGCATTTGCCTTGTGACTTGATTGACAGAATAAGATTGACACTATAAGGGTGAGACAAAAATGACATCAGATATGTTTCAAACGAAGCTAACACTATTTTAGCACAAGTAGGTGGAATTAATAGGTCATATAAAGGGTAGGTTTATCAATGACAGTAAGAAAAGATATAAACGAAAAAATAAAAAAATGGAGTCCCATAATACAAAATATGTGGTAATATTAAAATTCAAGGTCTCTTTAAGAAAATTCAGGATGATTACATCTGTGTCAGCAATGTTATCCCTGGTACGGTCATGGATATACGTTTTTTGGATGTCTGATACTATGACAAAGTAGCTTACCGGTACTTCTGTGTTTTTAATGGTTGCCAAGTTTAGTCCAGTCTATGGTGCCATCTGCTAAACTAAACACTCATCATTTATTATAATAAGCTTACTCATTTTATATTCGTTTTAATCAATAACGTCTACTATTGGAGTTTATTGATATGCTCTCATAAATTGTTTACAATATACAACACAACACATATACTGTGGTGTGTGCTACTTATGTCATCATAAGTAATATATAACGCTAGTCAGGAAAAGAATGTCTAGCAGCAGAAGGTTGAGAAGATTGATGAGGAAAGAACAGGAACAGAAGACAATTGGTATGGAAATGCAGGAGAATTGAAGTCTGAGACAATTAATGAACATTTTGCAAGTGAAGTATTCATCACATGGTTCTGAGATTTTACTGAAACGTTCTGTAATTTTATATCCTGATTTGTGTTCTCGTTCACTACACCATTCGTAGCGGTTAATATTGTTTTCCTCCTTCTCCTCCTACTCTGTAGAAGTGTAGAACTTGTGTATTATATATATTCTTGTCTGAGAAGAGGTGTCATTTGAACATGAGACATCATAGACACTTACAAGTGAATATAAAAGGCAGTTGATCACAGTTTTAAAACAATCCCATTAATTTTTTTTTATTTGTACCATTTTGACAGCGTTCATCAGCATGGAGTACTTTAAGTAGTTCAACTAGAAGAACACCAATAAATCGATCAGAAACAGCACCACATTTAAATGGTAATCATGAAAATGGACTATTATCAATAAATAATCATCATTTACAAAAAAATCTTTTACAACATTCGACAAATGGTATAGATTATCCTATAATTGATTTACCATGGTCAAATTCTATAGATCATTTTACAGATAATACTAATAATCGACAACTTTATGCATCTTCTCATCATTCATTAGCACCAACACCAACTCCATCAGAATTAACTAATTCTACAAGTCCACGATCAAAAAGTACAGTATATAGAGTTCGTTCAGATCCATTATCACCTAGATCTATACATGGTAGAAGGTAAGAGATAAGATTTTGTTGTTTATAAAATACAACAAGATTTTTGATTATCATATTATGGGGTTGTGGACATTATCGAGTTACATTGAAGTTGCGATCCGATCAAAGTTGTACAGCTGTTAGAAACCTTGAATCACTGGACAGCTATTTTGTCCTATCGTGAAGTTCCTCAACAGTGCATATCCACGACTCTGCATGAGGAAATCAAACTTGAAGGGCCTGTGTCTGACTCCCTATGGCAGGATCGTGGATATATACTGTTGGGAAGCTCCATACTTGGATGAAACAGCTACCTACTGCTTCCAGGTTTTCAACAGTTGTTCAACTTTTATCGAAATGTAATTTCAATGAAAATCGTTGCTATTGAAAAGATAAATATCGAACGTTAACAACATGAGCGATTTCAGTATTTTCATTGTTAAAAGCACGAGTCCATTAAAGCTAGACCACCATGGAATACCTGGAAGCACTGGACGGCCGTTTCGTCCTATTGTGGGACTTCTAAGCAGTGAGCATCCACGACCTCGCCTCGCGGGACTCGAACCCAGGACCTACCAGTCTCGCGCCAGAGCACTTAATCGATAGGCCACTGAGCCGATATCCGTGGTGTTAATGTCTAACTTCAACCAATACACGAAGTTGAGCAACCAGTTCACTAATTGTCTTCAGCGAGTTCCTATCTCACAACAGACGTGGTTGAACTCTAATGGTCACTGTTTCCCACGAAACGGCCTAGCTTCAATTGACTCATGCTTACAACACTGAAAAATCATGAAAATAGTCTATACGTTATAAAAAATTATTCAGTTATTGATCAGAATAAATATAGGTAACATGGAGTGAAAGAGAAATAAAAAGAAAACTCCGAATTAAGATAAGTGTCTGGTCAATATTTACGCAATATTTAGAAATAATGGACAGGGGGGAAGTTAATGGAGTTTCCTAAATGTTTACAAGCGTCACAATAATTAAAGTAAATCTGTATGTACATTTATCGAATTATGTCATTATCATATCATCTTCATAACTTCAGCCACAGTATTTCTCTGCATGTATCACATCTAAATTGTATGCGTATAAACAGAGACGTTTTGCTTACACTTAAGATTTCTTTTTTTGTTCTGTTTTCTAGGTCAAGTATATATTTATAAGTTTCTCAGAGTATCCATTTCCTTTAGGAGTATTATTCATTGTATTTCCCCGACCGTTGCTGGCACCTTGACGTTGTGGTCAGGCTTGCCTATCGTGATGAAGCAATCGAGCTATACTGGCTGGAACAATCGTTCCTCAAGGTCCTACCATGCCAGACAGGTCGGTCGAAGAGCGGTAAGACTAAAAGCAGCAAACCCAAGATCCGAAGGCGAAGTCGTACTGTTGACTGTACAGAGGTGTGACAGCAGCAAGGTGTTTCCTTCAGACAACCAGCATAACAGCGATTCCCCCTTCCCACAAGGGAAGGTAGGGTTAGAGAAGGTCGACCTTAAAAATGCACACCTCACCTTATCCCACGAATATCCGTCTCCGGCGGTAAGGTCCTCTGAAGAACGAAGATAGCACGTCAAAAATCCCCCACAAAAAGGCCATGAGTGATCGACCTCAAGCAGTTGCCCCTTGGGCACTGCGGTCACACTCCCAGGTCGTTAAAACCAACACTAACCCAGCTTTCTTTTCATGTCCCTCAAGACTGACTCAATGTATTTGCTTCTTCTACAACTGTATCTAGGTAGTTTACAGTTTATATTCTATATCAGAGTGTCTGAAACAAGGTTTCTTTTAGCTTATATTGGAACAAACTTAAGCAAACCTATATATGAAATTCACTTGGTATTGTTTTACTTGAATCTTACCGTTGATGTTTAGGATTGTAATTGATCAGTCGCTTGTTGGCATACGTGCATACTGTGCGTAATGTCTCGATATTACCTTAATACACAAGCATTATAAGCAAAGATAGACAGTGGTTAGCAATAGAATCCAGGACGCGCATTCCGTTCTATATGAGACTCGTCAGCTGAATGTACCTGCATCGCAGAGTTGATGTTCACTCAGGGACTCGAACCCAGTGCCGTTCACTTCAAATGCCATCACTTTATCCACGTAGCCACTGAGTCCTGATAACCATTGGTTTGTGAAATGGAGTGCATTTTAAATTTACTTGGTATTGTTTGCTCGAATCTTCCCATCGATAAGTGAACATCAACTCTGAGATGCAGGTACATTCAACTGACGAGTTCCAAATAGGATGAAAAGCGTGTCCTGGATTCCGCTGCTAACTACAATATATCTTTGCTTATAAACTTATGTGTTGTCTAGTTCAAGTACTTTCCGTATTTCAGTTCCTTCTGTTTCGTAACTATAAGTATCGATGTATTCTTTAAGATTTTAAATTACAATCAGTTTTTTGTCATATTACTATATTTACGGCAAGGTTACGTTGTCCAGCCTTGACAGTTTCGTACAAAATGATGTTCAGTGGATCTAAACTATTATATTTTTCAGAAGAGGTTTATTGAAGATCTTAGTAATTATATAGTTGAATTCATGAATCCACTGAAGCTAGACCACCATGGTAAACCTGGAAGCATTGGACGACCGTTTCGTCCTACTGGTGGATTACTCAGCAGTGCGCATGCATGATCCCGCCTCACGACATTCAAACCCAGGAGCTATCAGTCTCACAAGACAGGAGTGTGAATGCGCGCTGCTGAGGAGTCCCAAAATAAGATGAAACGGCCATCCAGTGCTTCCAGGTTTTCCATGGTGGTCCAGCTTCAATTGACTCATGAATTCAACTATTAAACTATCATATTTATTTATTATTGAAAATTTAAACACCAGAAACTAGTTAATAGTAATAATCAGTTAATAACTGATTGTTCATTGAATAACGTGGTGACCACTGATTATTATATCTTCATTTACATTGATTTGTCAACACTCAATGACTAACTTATGTTAATATCTCAGTTCTATAGAAAATCGGTCGCTGTTCGAATGACTCATCTTAAGGCATAATTTAGTTCATACGAGATTTCAGTTAACTGGTAACCTGTCGGAAACCGTTAGGCAATGAAATACCGCCCTGTATTAGTATAGGACTTCATAGGAGTATCCAATCTTGGACCGGTCATGGAATGAACTTATGACCTTTAGATGTTTTGCAAATAGCTTGTTTTTTTAGACTATTAAGTTTAAACCTATATATTTCTAATTTAAATTATCGGGATATTGAACGATGATTATCTAATATCATTCTTCATGATGATTTCGCTCCTAATGTAACCTTAACCTAATCCCTAGTCTTTAATGAGTATCATAAAAACTCATTTTCCTAGAAGTCCTTTTTCTAACTTACTGGTCAACGATAATGAAAGTGCCATCAATGTAACTTAGTTAGGAAAGAGTCAAGAGGTGAGATATCATCCGTTTCCCATTTAAATTCATATATTCCAGTATTGGGTTGCGGAGATTTCTCTAGAGGTTTAGAGGTTAAGCGTTCGCCCATGAGACTGATGATTCCGGGTTAAATCCATGCTTGTGGATTCGTGGTTGAGTACTACTGAGAAGTCCCATATTAAGACAAGATGGGCGTCCAGTGCTTCCAGGTTTTCAATGGTGGTCTAATATTGATCAGTTCATGGTTTCGATGACACTCATATATTTCACCTTGGAAATTAAACCAAAGATGTCTTTAACGCTTCTTTTAGTGAATAACTTGAGTAGAGGGTTCGGGATTCAAACTAGCCATATTGTAATTTTATAATAATGATAATTATACCTATCTAAAATTGGACGAAGGGGAAGTTCTGACTTGTAAGCTTGGAGTAAACCATAGAGTTTTGATGTATTTGACGCCGTAAATAATCCAATAAACAGACGAAGTTTACCCATGTCTATGCTTAACCAAAAATTCAAACAGCGTTTAGAAGACTGTATCACATCCTATTTTGTTTATAAGTTTACATGTGTATATATGAATATATGTATGTGTGTGGACACTCATAGAGGAGAATAAGCACGTGATAAGAAATCATTTTCGTCTATCGTTATATATTTAATTGAAATAGATCATAAGACTGATTTCAGATCAACCATTGTAGTGTTCTATATAAGTATCCTAGTATGATGACCATAGTTTGTTAATGCTTTAGTCAGGAAGGGAGTCAAACCTCTTTTATCTGTTTAAAAATAATTTATAATTTCTTTGAATCGACTTTGATTTGTGATTTAATGCCCAGATATATATGTGTTCTACTTTTTCTTTAATATCTTCGTAGTTTCTATGTTACCCCATTTAACTAGTTCCACATCCACATTTTTCATATCTGTAAATCAAGAAGTTAGTATCTGATCTATTATTGTGAAATGTTATGGTTTAAATCACTAACTGGCCTTTGTTAATCAACCTTTGAAAGCCAAGAAGTATTGAATAACTCTTTTGTTCTAGTATGAGATTCTTAAATTGTGTGTATTCATGACCCCAACTCTGACCATACCCTGGATAATGAGGTTTCTCAAGAAGCACACTTACCTTTTTTTCATTATCTAAATACTACTATTACTACTACTAACAATAATAATGCACTGATTACTACAACAATCTAATACTTGTCGGTAGAAAAACGGGTTGAATGAAAACATTAATAAGCCAAGACAAACTAAACTTCCTCCATCTTGAGTAACTCAGATGATGTTAGTTTTCATCATATAATCACTTTCACTTTAGTATAAAAGAATTTCATTCGATGATATTGTTACTAGGTAGAATGTTAACCAAATGTGAAAACCATCAGCGAAATGGATCATTATATCAGAAATCGACTTGAATATTTCTTACTCAGATTTAAGGTACAATTTTTGGTTAAAGACTGACGATACTATATGTCTGCTCAAAAAAGTATGTGTTAAAGGTTTTAAACCTAAGATTTATCTGTTAATAAGTGAATACTTCACTCATTGAACCATCCCCATTCTCATTTATTAAACACAAATTCACTTGTATTTGTGTAAGAAAGTATATCGATTAGCCGTAGAGCCAACATTTTTAACTCACCTCATATAAATTCGTTTGTGAAGTTTGGAGAAAACTCTAGTTTCCCATAATTTCTCTTGGGATAATTCAATCAAGTCCTGTTATTCATAGAATTTAGAATGTAACTGGTGTTAGTTACAAGGTATCCCTAATATCTGTAAAAAGTATCTACCGTTGAAACTTCATCAAAATACAGAAGTCGTAACACTTCATAAATTCTAAATCCTGAACAGCATAGAATCAACGCTTTTTATTGGTTAGCTGGCCATCATAGACATTAAGCTAAGTACCGTATATTTCCCCCATGTCATTTATTATCCTATCACTTTTCATAATTAACATTTCTGAACTTTGCAGTTTACTAACTAATCTTTGTTAGTTTGTAAAGCGAAACTATTTCACACTAAACTGAACTCCATACACCCTCAATCCAAACTACTTTTAAGACCCGTAGGCTGTATTATTCATAGCTTGATGTCAGTTAGGATATCACGTAAAACTGAGATGAATTGAATGATTACTTCATGTGATTACTTTCATGGTTATTGTGTAAACCTCAGACCACTAAGATAGCATCCGACGGTTTAGATCTCGGACTTTATTCAATTCATGATATCGAGTACCAATCGTTCAATGTCATCCAAGCTTAACTGTTTCGCTTCCAACATGGTTGAAATCTACAAGTCACAACTTCCTACTAGAACACTAAGAACTACATCTTCAAATTAGTCGCTTGTGAACACATGACCGCCATTAATTACTTGCCTACACCTGTTCCCCCTCGTGAAGGAACATACATCCTCCAGAAGCATTCTCCGTCCAACTCTGTCCTGTGCAATCTTTTCAAGTTATTTCCTTTTCATGCCTGCTTCGAATTCTCGACTCTGTGTATTCTTTTGTCTTTCACAGTACAACTGTCTTGACGTTCATATTGAAGATTCTGACTTTGATATTTGGTTGACAATTGTTTTGAGTTCTATATGTTCTTGAACTGTAGAAATATGGCCTATAACACTTTTGGGGTTACTGCCCATTCCAAGACCGGATAAAAGAGGAGAGTTGGACATGGGCTCAGCAACCTTATCTCGTACAAAACAACTATGCTAAGAAAACCCTAACCTAATCATATAAAACTATGACAAATACAATCTACACATTCAACCAATCTCAGATAAATAACTTATAAAATCATATCCTATAGAATCTAAATAAGAAAAGGACTATCTATCTGTATATATATTCATTGTTCAATGATATGTAACTATGTGTTTTTCCTAAATTAGAACTTTACTATCATTGGTTAATATTCCCTTTCGATTGATTGATTTTTTATTATTGTCTAAAAAAATATATACAATTGGTCATTTATTTAATGTCTAGCAACAATACAAACCATCATCACCATCACCATCATCATCATTCCCCATTTTTGTAAAACGGATACATGACTACTACAACTACCATAGTGATATTTGTTTGACTTTTTTTATCCTCACCATACAACGTTCATTTATCTTATATAAAATGATGATTATAAGTAGTATGGATGGTAATTAAGATTTAAAAATAAAAAAAAACCCGATTCATTTCTAGTTATGGGTAATTCGAATCATCGATTTACTACACTTAAAGAATATAATACCATTAGTAATACATCTAAGTATGATAATAATACTATTACAAATATGGATAATAAAAGAGAGGACTCTACAATTCAATATAAGAAAATTCATAATTATCATCAAAATGATCTTGATCATGATTATGATATTGATCGAATAGAATTGGATCTAAATCTTGATCATCAATTACATAAAGTTAAATATGGATTATTAAATAAGAATTCTGTGAATAAAACAAATTCCACTGTAAATACTACTTATAATAATAATAATAATAATAATAATAATAATATTAATGGCTTGTCAATGCTTTATAATGAGGAACATTCTCCATTTAAACAATCTTATCATGATCCATATGATAAAGATTGTAATTTACAATTACATAATCATGTTACTAATCTATCCAATCGATTGAAGAGAAAAAAACATACAAAAAATGTATGTTTATCAGAGATACGAAAACTGTATTTATATTTAATACGACATCTTTTTAAATCTCAATATTTAATATTAGAAACAAATGATCAAATGTAAGTGTACAGTGTTTATTGTTTGTTTTTTTGTATTTTATGGGGCCCCCCCACCACCAAATATTGTGGTACAGCCGAGGGTTGGGAGAGTTAGATCTCTCTCCAAATGCTCTCACATGACCACGTGTATACAAATACTGACAAAGGTCCTACTCACTGTTTTCTTGAGAACGGACTGTTCTGTAAGAAACTGTGAGTTCGCGGATATGGAGAATCCACCTAGGGGAGTTGGAATACTCTGATTCCAAATCAATGGTGCCTTTGGGTTATAGGATCCTAAGAGAAGGAATGGTGTATCAACTTTTTGTTGGTCACTGGCTACCATGATACTGCATTCCCTAGCGTTGCTCTTCTACCTTGTGGACTAGACCTTTAGGTGAAAGTCTCAGAGGGCCGCCCCTTTAGAGAACCATGCGCTTCAGTTTTTGTTTCCGGACAGTATCCCAGCCCTCAAATAAATCGAATGATTTGTGTGTCGCATATGTATTTGGTGCCTCATTGTACCAATACTTATGTTTAAATTAATAGTAGATGAGACCAAGTTGGACATGAAGATTAAACGATAAGATGGTTAATTTAACTATGGATTTTGATATGAATTGATATTTCAACTAGAAACTTAAAGATTTTGTGAGGTAATGATGGGTTGTTTTCGAAATCTGATACTGATATACTACGGGCTACGTATTAACACCCCACCTGACTACTTAAGCATGAACACAATGTATATATATATATATATATATATATATATATATATATATATCCTTTAGAAAGTCAATCCATTTTTTAGCCAATAATATACGCTTGTCCTTTAGGTCACCTCTGATTCCCATCGATTGACCTTTTTTGGCTTATTCTTACTGGCTTGCCATATCACCTTTATTACGAAAGGGTATTGAGAAGACTGTCGAGTTTGAAATTTAAATGATGTATTGCCATTAGCTATAAAAACATAGAAAACAGGGAAACACTAGATATTCTTCTCATCAGAGTTAAAATAAATAGAATATCCACAAAACCCCTTCTGCTATTAATTAACATATGCTCACTAGTGACTGGCTCCATGAGGTATTTTCTGGAGTTCTAGTGAGAAGCAGTGACCAGTGGAGTTCAATCCGGTCTGTTGTGAGATAGTAACCCACTGAAGACGTTAGTGGATGTGTCACTCAGTTTCGTGGATGGATTGAAGTTAGACATTAACACCGTTAGACGCCGGCTCAGTGGTCCCAGTGGTTAAGTGGTCGTGCGCGCGACTGGAATGATCTGGGTTCGAATCTCACGAGGTGGGATCGTGAGTGCGCACTACTGAGGAGTTCCACAATAGGACGAAACAGCTTTGCAATGCTTCCAGGTTTTTCATGGTGGTCTAGCTTCAATTGACTCGTGATTTCAACTATTAAAATAAATTCTGCCAGTTTAAGTTAATACAACTTATTGCACCATATTTAACTAATAATGATGTAATTACATTATAAATGTCTCTGTATGTTTGTAGTTTTGAGAGAATATGGGATATGTCATATGAGTGGTAAAACCGACAACAATCTGCATCGAAATGATACCTTTGAGGTTACTTATAATCAACAAAGCAAAAAGGTTCTCTACATATCAATGATTTGACAATACAGTGATCATTATTTGGAATGAATCTATATGATAATTGAATAGTTTAGTGATAACATCTCTGATCATGATATTCAATAACATACTCAGTTCTAAGTACATAGATGAGGTATTGATTCTTTTACAGTTACAAAGACTATTTGATAACAATTAGCAGTTAGTATGAATAGTGACACTCTTCAATTATCCAACATTGAATACTGAGTTCTTTAGATAAGTTATTATACTGAACCCTTTCTATAAAAACTTTGATTTAGGGCAACCTGTTCAGTATCACTAAACTGAACATTTCAGTCAGCTACAACGTAGGTTCAGGCACATATATGCATCGATCCATGTTGTCACATCTCATTAGCACAACAAGATGAACACCGAATTCATAGAAGTAGTCACTTCAATGGTAGTAATATATAAAAAAAGATTTAGTATAAGAGAAAGAATTAGTTGGTAGAAAGAAAATTATAAAGCAATTTTAATCTCACGATTTTACGAGACGACAAACAGTGTATACATCTGCACCAATGTGATCGATTCTGAGCCATATCACACAGAGTCTCCAACCATTGGTTACGATAGTCGCGTGGACCCCAATCAAGTAGTCTGTATCTGTCAACATGTCTTAGCGGGTATAAATCAGGAGAACTTTTGTATTATTCATCAATCCATAAAGAAACGAATATAATTGGAAGCAAAGATGATTTTAGGCCAGAGGGGGTTTGGTGGAGAATTCAGTATTTTCATAGTTGAAATCATGGGTCAATTGAAGCTAGACCACCATCGAAAACCTGAAAGCACTGGACGGCCGCTTCATCTTATTATGGGACTCCTCAGCAGTGGGCATCCACGATCCCGCACTCGCGAGATTCGAACCCAGGACCTACCTGTCTCGTGCCGGAGCCCTTAACCGATAGACCGCTAAGCCGGCCGTCATCCAACGGTGTTAATGTGTAACTTCAACCAATCCACGATTTTGAGCGACCGTTCACCAATTATCTTCAGTGAGTTGACATCTGTACAACAGACTGGTAGGTCCTGAGTTCGAATCTCGCGAGGCGAGGTCGTGGATGCGCACTGCCACTAAGGAGTCCCATAATAGGACGAAACGGCCGTTCAGTGCTTCCAGGTTTTCGATGGTGGTCTAGCTTTAATTGACCCATGATTTCAACTATGAAAAGATGATTTTGGCTAACAGTGGAATCTAAGACTCGCGTTTCATCCGATTTGAGACTTGTCAGCTGGATGTATTTGAATCCTAGGGTTGATGTTCATTCCGACACTCCAACTTAGTATCGTTCGCTCCAAATGCCATTACGTTATCCACTTAGCTACTAAGCCCAGATAGTCACTGACTTGTGCAATGGGGTCAAGTTGAATCCATTTTTGTATTGATTGTAATTATGCTTGTGACTTCAGGTAATGTCGAAACAATCCACACAGCATGCACATATGTCTATAAGAGACTGATCGATTGCGGTCCTAAACACCAATAGGAAGATTCAAACAATCAATATAAAAATGAATATAATTAGAGTGTCACAATTGATTGATCACTGGGTGGTGATCAATCTCATGCGTGTCAGGTCCTTCTTAGTGCTGATCGAATGCTATCGATCGAGTTGCAATGTGACCACCACCATCAATTGTGATTACATCTCAGTCCTACAGGAGGTTGGTCGCGGCCCGAATAGCTCAGTGGTAACGTCTCTGACTGTGAAGCTGAGTGACGCGGGATCGAATCCGCCAGGGAGCATCAGTTCCCTCTGGATTACAGGTACACCTTGCTGACGAGTGCCAAGTAGCACGAAACCCGGGTCCAGGGTTTCCTGTTGACCACCTCCAACCACCACCTTACCTCAATATACATAGTGCAAGCAGTGTCGAGCCACCTAGACTGGTGGTCACATTGCAACTCGATCGATAGCATTCGATCAGCACTAAGAAGGACCTGACACGCATGAGATTGATCACCACCCAGTGATCAATCAATTGTGATTACATCTCAGTCCTACAAAAGGTTGGTCGCGGCCCGAATAGCTCAGTGGTAACGTCTCTGACTGTGAAGCTGAGTGACGCGGGATCGAATCCGCCAGGGAGCATCAGTTCCCTCTGGATTACAGGTACACCTTGCTGACGAGTGCCAAGTAGCACGAAACCCGGGTCCAGGGTTTCCTGTTGACCACCTCCAACCACCACCTTACCTCAATAATTAGAGTGTAAATAAATTAAGCTAAGAGATAAAGGATTAAAAAATATTTGAAACTCTACCTAGAGATAAAAAGTAGTCACAGTTGGTGACTTAAATGAGAAAAAAAGTGACAGATTGGAAATTATTCGAAATATGATAATTTTTGCTTTTTATCATGATGAAAAGAGAGAGGGGGGGGAGAGAGAGACAGAGTAAATCATTACTTAAGTGAACAAGTGAAACACTTGAAAAAAAATCAGACACCCTATGAAAAAACATAGACATTTTCATAGACACACGAACAAAATAATCAGGATGACTAAATTTTGGATGTATATTTTACAATTTACCATTAGTTCTTTTGTACAATTTCAACAATCTAAAAGATAATTGATTTTTCATATAGAATATAGCCATATTGAATGATGAAGTCTAGTAGGCCCTTCTGGAGAAGAGTGCTACATCGAAGCATGGCATAACACCCGGGACGGGATAGCTGTTTCTGCACTGCTTACGCAGAGCCATTACATAACACTCACAATCTATTTTTTTGTCATTTTTGTTTTTGTTTGGGCAAACTCATTTTTTACTACTCTTTTGAACCATCAATAGTTATACAATGACTCTATATAGCATTTGTAATCGTTCTCGGGTATTAGTAGAGTGGTTGATTAGGCCGATCTCCACCACCCTCATTACGGCTCACGTTAGTACATGGGATGGTTGCCATGATCCAGGAGGCACGACGAGGACGTGTGAGTCGCAATTCGCCTCCCGATTGTTTTTCCATAGTTATTATTTATAGATTACATTCGTATAAGATTGGTTTTAATTGAGGCATGATTGAAAGCTAGAGAGAAATAGAAAATTTCTTTGTCCTATTAAAGAACTTCTCAGTAGTGTGTACTCAAAACCATTTTCAATGGCTGGAATTCAAAACTTTCAGGTCCTACGGAGAACACTTCAACAATAAAACTGCTCGTATATCCTGGAAGCACCGAGTAAGTAATGCAGATGTTAGGAAACGGGTACTAGGTAAGGATGGCAAATCGATTGATAAAGTAGTGAAACTTCATCAGTTGAGATGGCTGGGACACGTGTTACGTAAGCCCAACCACCGACTGCCCCGAAGTGCAATGTTTTATGATGTAGGAGTAGGTTGGAAGAAAGCTAGGGGCGGCCAGACCAAAACATGGCACAAATCCATGAAGTCACTGACAAGTGGATTGAGCCATGCTGGTAGGTGTATACTACTTGGTTGGGATTCGCGAGACGATAGCAATCGATGGTTAGAGACTTTGAATGACATGGCTCAAAATCGTTTGCAATGGCGAAGGTGCATCCAATCTTTGTGTTCTATCAAATTCTAATCTTCTGAATTCTTCATGCCTCTAATTTTTTCTCTTTTCAAACTTATTTCATTGGATTATACTCCTTGAATAACATCTTTAAACCCTAATCTTTCTGATTACTGTTTATACTCTTACTACTTCTACCACTATGGGATTTGAATCGACAACTTCATCTCTGCGGTAATGTGGTATGGCAATTCGAACTGATGTACGTACGTACGAAGTTCTACGTTGTGACTGACTGACTGACAACATTAAAACTACTTAGTCAGCATTTAGTTACAACACAATGGAACTACAATGAAATTACAAACTCTTACCAAAAATATACTGTCATAACATTTGGTGATACAAATTTCCAGATAAACGGTTTTTTCCTAAAAAAAACAACCCCATCTCTCTAACCTACAATAATAGTTTACTTATTAGTTACTAATTTAGATATATAGTTCTTCCCGAAGTTTGTGCTGATGACGATGTCGTTCATAAGAACGATGAAAGCTTCACGATCATACCATCCAGCTCAAAGAACAAAACTCTATCAAAATTGTTCGCTAATAATATCAATCAAATTGAAAGTTAGTTAGTTATTTACTTCTACTACGGTTAGTCTCATCACATTATGAAATGATTGAATTTAGAAATTTACTATCAATTAAGGTAGAATAATATGAATTCACAATATATTTTATGATTACTCATTAGCAGCTGCTTACAACCATTATTATTTATTGAAAGTTTACATTAATATAAGATATAATGTGAAGCAATTAAAGTGATTAATTATCACAAGGGGGTTTTTGTGGAGATTTAGTAATTTTATAGTTAAGATCATGAGTCAATTGAAGCTAGACCACCGTGGAAAACCTGGAAGCACTGGACGGCCGTTTCGTCTTATTATGGTACTCCTCAGCAGTGCGCATCCACGAACCCGCTCTCGTGAGCGAGATTCGAACCCAGGACCTACCAGTCTCGAGCCAGTGGAGCTAATCCATGTCAGGTAGAGACAGGTATCTACCTCAGTACATTGGAAGTTGGTTGCGCAATTTCGTGGATTGGTTGAGGTTAGACATTAACACCGTTGGATGCCAGCTCGGTGGTCTATCGGTTAAGGGCTCTGGCTCGAGACTGGTAGGTCCTGGGTTCGAATCTCGCGAGAGCGGGTTCGTGGATGCGCACTGCTGAGAAGTTCCAAAATAAGACGAAACGGCCGTCCAGTGCTTTCAGGTTTTCCACGGTGGTCTAGCTTCAATTGACTCATGATCTTAACTATAAAGTGATTAATGTTATTATTATTAAATATCTACATAAATATATATAAGAGATTGGAGGTCAGAATGAGGTTAAAGGTCATTTGGAGATGAAATTGAAAAACATGTGGAAGTGGGTGATGTAGTAATCAAATAAGATCTGGATGCAGATATCATTGATTCTGTGATAATTTTGTTAGTTGTCGACGGTTTACATGAGATTGTTGGAATTAAAAAAAATCGATAATATGGATTATTATCAAAAGGGGGTTTTGTGGAGATTTTAGTTGTTTTATATAGTTGAAACCATGGCACATCATTTTGTTACACCTTTGTTGGGGATGTCAAATCCCCAGAACTTACTTTGTAAATGACTTAGTTTTTGTAATTTTATTTTGGAAATTTGAATTTAGCTGTTTTCGCACCAAACGCGCTCTTTTTACCTTCACGTCATATTTCTCATTTGTAAACGCTATTGGTCCATTGTTTCTTTGTGTGTGCTATTTATTAATGATGCTCAAGGACAATTTGTTGCTGTATAAATGAGCTTGACTTTTTTCCTTATTTGATTGCTTGTACTCGGCTGCTTACGGAATACATATATTCCCCTACTTGCCTTAGACTTCTTCATCTAGTTAGCGGGGCCTGGGGCAACAGATTAGAATTGCTTATCGAGTAATTGTGTCATTGGCTTTCGTTCGTTAACGCGGAATCGATTTAGTTCAAGCATATCAATTTTCTCGGACTATATATTTTGAACATTAGCCTAAATTGAATTTTCAGATACATGATTGATCCTATTTGGGATCCTTTCACTAGGGGTATTTTCACCTTAATAGCATATTAAGTAATGCAGTGGAGTTTGATGAAGGAATGATCATTGGATCCAGATTTCATTGTGAGCATAGACTTTGTGTTGCAGGTAGTAAACATCGGACAGAACATGTGTCCAAGATTTCACTATTAATCATAATGCAAAATAAATAATCCATAAATTCCATTCATCAAACATTTGCCGACTAGCAGACAATAAATTTTTCGCTACATTCGATAAACCACGTAAATGTGAATTGTACAGTGCTCGAAAATAAACCTTCTGTATGAGAAACAATCGTATGCTCACTAGTGACTAATTTTGAAAAATGGTTCCCAGAGTTTCTATGAGAAGCTGTGACCAGAACATGAGTGACACACTTACCTGACAATAGTGCATGAAAATGGCTGCTCAATACCGCGAATTGACTGAATTTATAAATCCAGATCAGTGGGTGTCAACTCAGTAATTTAGAATTCAAGCACTTGCTGCCAAACCTGAATGTCCTGAGTTCGACCCATATTTGTGCAATGGTTATTCATTATTAAAGAGTTCTACACTTGGACAAAACAATAGTCCATTTCCTCCTGCTTTTTGAAGGTTGTCTAACTAAGATCAGTGGTCTGTCGGTCAAGTGCTCTGGCGCGAAACTGGTAGGTCCTGGGTTCAAATCTCGCGAGGCGGGATCGTGGATGCACACTGCTGAGGAGTCACACAATAGGACGAAACGGCCGTCCAGTGCTTCCAGGTTTTCTACAGTGGTCTAGCTTCATGATTTCAAGTATATATAACTAAGATTAGTCAATAATGTAAACTGTAATCTTTATCTCGGTTTTTTTTCTTTAAAAAATATTTACAGAGAAGCCTCAATATCAACAGCACCAATAAATATTAGATCAGCTTTACCAAATTTGAATTCCGGCTCTAGAGGTTATTATCAACAAACTAATCCATCACAACCAATACAGTCAACTAATTATCCTGATAAAAATGTACATACAACAAGAAGTGGACGTTCAACAAATGAATTACCACAAATAGTTGATTCAATGAATGAAGTACAACAGCTTAGATCACAGTTGAATATGTTGTCTAAACTTGTAAGCTCATTGTGTGTTTTTCAATCTGACTAGATACTAATGAGGCAACTATTGAAGTGTGTTTGTGAATGAATGAAGAAGGTCAGAGTTATGTGAAGTGGTAAGGAAGATAACTATTTCAGCGATGTCAATATTAAAGAGTAATTTTTGCAGATAGGCCTACAAAAATGTATTTCTAGTCCAAACTAACATCAAATCAAAAGTGATATGACAATATTTATAACTAAAGCAGTAGTAAATTCGAAGGTAATCAAGCTGTTGATAATTTAAGGATTCTCAAGCTATGGTTAGGTATTACTTCTGTTAGGACTTGAAATAGAAGCTGGATTAGTTTTGGTCATCTTGTCAACCTGATATCTTGGTCTCAGAGGTTAACATGACAATGTTTGAAGCCGGTAATACACCATATTTTTGTGAGTGGTTGTTGTTGTACCAGTTACGAACCTTTTAATTGTCGAGTACTGAAGATTGGTGTAACAACCGGAGTTGTTTTGTCTTTAGAACAGATTCTCTCTAACCTTTTTCTCAGTCTGTTTGAAGATAACATTACCACTCCGGTGTTCATCTTGTTGTGCTAACGAGGTATGGCAACTTGGACCGATGCATATATGTGCCTGGTCCTACGTTGTAGCTGACTGACTGACTTATGAAACACACCTAAATGACACAATACCTTAGAACGGTTAGTGGTAGATGTTCGCGACCAGAACTTAAGTTTTTTGCATTTCATATTGTCACTCTGACACAAGCTTGCCTGGTAGGATGGAACTGCAATGACAAGATTTCCAGAATGTATAAACCGATTTACTCATCACAACAAAAGAACTTGGTCATTATGACAAAATAGCAGCTACAATGAAATCGAATTCTTCCTTAATTTCATGTCAATAATTTTTAGACTGTTTTTAAAATGAAATGATCTAGAAATTTCTAATTTCAGTCATTTAGAAACTCAATTAAGTCAGTTTATCAAATAGTTAAATAACCTGCTCTCTACTGAATTCAGTATCTTATCATCAGGTTGACCATTGAAACTTCATATCGATTGCCAAGGTTGCTAGTATCGTTAACTGTCATAAATAAACGATAGCTTAAGTCCGAGTTCATAAATAAATACGTTATTCAATTATATAGGTTGACTATAATAGGATGATGAATTATGATACAGTTCAATGAATAGTCTAATCTAAAGGCTAAGTGGTCTAGTGGCTAAGCGCTCGCGCGTGAGACTAATAGGTCCTGGGTTCGAATCTCGCGAGTACGGGATCGTGGATGTGCACTGCTGAGGAGTCCCATAATAAGACGAAGCGGCCGTTCAGTGCTTCCAGATTTTCCATGGTAGTCTAGTTTCAATTGACTCATGATCTCAACTTTATAAAATTACCGAATGTTATACGTTAGAAAACATATACACATTGAAAGGTATGATGCTCTTTGATTCTATACCTAATGGGTTTGAGGGAGAGAAAAGCTGAAAAATCATAAATAGAGCTACTAATGCTAATTCACGGTGAATAAATCATTTATCTAATTGAATAAATAAAAGTATTATGATTCCTTGATCTTATTACTTTCACAAGTGCTATTTTGTTTTTTGTAAGCTGTTTGCATAACTAGTGTTTCTTATCTCATTTTGAGTAGATTGAATCAGATGGTTCCAATCCTGTACGTACTGCTTCAGCATTACGTCAAACAGCGGCAAAAAGCACGGTAAGTAAGATTTAAATTTCATTTCAGTATAGGTTTCTGTGCAGATTATTCGATTTCATAATTTACATCACGAAATAATCTTCATTAAACAATTAATAAAAACCTGGAGGTACTGAGCAGCAGTTTCGTTATAGTGTGTGACTCTTCAGTAGTGAGTGTCCATGATCATACTGTTGATAAAATCTACGGCCTTCAGGGTTTGCGATGTGGATTTAACGCCTAAACTACTGACAGAAAGATAATCTCCAGGATAAATAAACAATAGCTATCACTCACAGTTGCTTAGTTATTATTGGAAACCCACAAGAATTCATCGATAAGATCTTCGGAAGCCCGCTAAAGGCTGAGAAATTTTCACCTAGTCAGTACATACCACAAAGACTTTTAGAAAATTAATGGATTATTTGTCCAGGACAGAATTGGATGAAGGATGCTTATGGGCGGCCTATGCCTATCCATGAGGGTTGACAGGCGTAAGTAAGTGAGTAAGTAATGGGTCAAAATTTGATTGGATGGTTCCTTACTCTGTCACTTAATTTAACATGTTTCCAGACATTTGAAGATTGTAAAGGTTACCAATCATCGTATAACTAAGCTAGTATTCTGTACGTAAATGAACCTTAAGGTTTCTGTTTTCATCTCGCACCTCTCTACTGTTCAGGTTTATTTGTAGGAGTTGTATTTTTATTTTTTTATTTATTTGAACACATAAATATTGGTACAAAGAGGCACCAGATATGTATACGCCACACAAATCTCGTTTGATATGTGTGAGGGCTGCCCGGCTTCTCAAACCAAAGCAGGTGGTTTTCTGAAAGGGCCACATCCGGAGCCTTTAACTTAACGATCTGATCCATAAGATAATGGAGCATCGTGAGGAGATGCAGTTCAATGGTAGCCGGTGACCTACGATTGATTCATACGCCATTTGGCCCCTCAGGATACTGAAGCCAGCCCATGTGCACCATTGATTTGGAACCACGGTTTACCAACTCCCCTAAGTGGACCCTTTGTGTCCATCAATCCGGTTAAATCGCCGGACATTCACTTTTCGTTCTCTCAATTTCGTAAACAACACCCCGTTTGAGAGAAGGCAGTGAGTAGGACTTCTCTGATAGAGGCTATATACGCGTGGTCATGTGAGAGCATTTGGAGAGGGAGAGCGGATTCTCCCCACTTTTGGCCGTACCAGGGCATTTGGGGGCAGGAGTTTTCTGAGGATAAAGGATTAGCTATGAAGTCAGTACCATGCATTCATTAATCACGTTTCAGATACGCTTAAATCTTCCTTGCTTAATTTATTTTTCGTTTCTTACCTTTTTTTTGTAATAGCAAACTGAATTCGGTTATCTATTGGATAGGTAAGTGTTACAACATTTTTTGTAAGGAATCTTCATCCTCTTATGATCTATTTGTATTCGTAGTTTCCTTTTTAACTGAAGTGGCCTTATCGAGATTAGTTCAATTTGTCAGCTGTATACGTCATGAATTAATGAATCTGTAAATGAGAACAATCTTCATAATGGTTATTCAACATCGGCTGACTATTGATAGACTTTAAGATGTTTGTGATGTCCTTGTGAGACGTTTTGACTACTGAATTTCAAACAGTCATATACATACTGTAGTCCCTTAACTATGTTACTCTGACGTTAAACATTCCAAATCTATTATTGTATGAATTTCGATTTATGAATGAATTGAGTACAACATAGAATTAATCTACCTTCCATCATCATCATCATCATCATCATCATCATCATCATCATCATCATCATCATCATCATCATCATCATCATCATCATCATCATCATCATCATCATCATCATCATCATCATCATCATCATCATCATCATCATCATCATCATCATCATCATCATCATCATCATCATCATCATCATCATCATCATCATCATCATCATCATCATCATCATCATCATCATCATCATCATCATCATCATCATCATCATCATCATCATCATCATCATCATCATCATCATCATCATCATCATCATCATCATCATCATCATCATCATCATCATCATCATCATCTCATCATCATCATCATCATCATCATCATCATCATCATCATCATCATCATCATAGAGTTAGAAGGAGATCGATGGTCTATGAATGTTAAGGTTTTAGTTGTTGTTCATTTATCGCTATGGCAATTGATAATTAAATCATCACTGATCATTTAAACCATATGACTGAACTAATCTATAGCGCAACCACAGACATCTGCGGACAGAGAAAGAGAGAGAGAGATAAAGATCATTTTAACTAATTCTAAGAAAACATTATATCATTCTGTTGTGTTTTATTTCACAAATCCTATATTTATATATTCCAGACAAGCGAAAAAATCAAACGCTGAAATTTCAGAATTACGTGGTATCATCAAAATTAAGGAAGAAGCTATTCATATGTTAGAAGTAAGCACTATATTTTTTTTCTTTTATGAAATACTTCATTATTATCAGAAGGGTTATTTTTGGATATTATAGTAATTTTAACAGTTGAGATTATGAATCAGTTGAAGCTAGACCACCATGGAAAATACTGTTGAATGTCGGCTCAGTGGTCTAGAGGTTAAGCGGTCGTGAGCGAGACTGATAGGTCCTGGGGGGTGGAATCTCGCGCGGCTGGATCGTGAATGCGCACTGACACTGAGGAGTCCCACAATAGGAGGAAACAGCCGTTCAGTGCTTCCAGGTATTCCATATTGGTCTAGCTTCAATTGATTCATGATCTCAATTGATAAAATAATTAATTCATGATTTATTTCAAGAAAAAAGGTTTTTTTTTATTATTTTGTGCTTTACTTAATCAGTACATCCAGCTGACGAGTCTCAAATAGGACGAGACGCACATCTTAAATTCCACTGCTAGCCACTGTTCATCTTTACTTTTAATAACTAATAGTTAACAATACGACGTTGCTCTGGTAAATACATTTGGTCATTTTTAAGTTTTCTCTCAGAATTTAAGACCAAATTTGTAATCACATTGTTATTTCCCCCCTGATTTTATATTATCTCTATTAATCTTCATAGTTTAAGTTAGTAATTAGTTTTAGCTAGATCACTATTAAGACTCATTAAGCACTGAACTTAATTGTTTTGACGTAAAGTATTTGAATTTGTGTTACTCAGCCTAACTTTGAGACTAAAAAGATTGAAGTGTATCACCTAGTCTGAAATCTAGATCGCATAGAGTAACATAGAGACTAACTTTATCGTGTACATCATGTTGAGTAACCTAGAGTAGTAGTTACATTACAGCATGATCCGAAAGAATTCATTCAGTCAACAGTGAAAAGGTCTTGGATACCATTCTCGATTAGCTCTTGAGTGAGTATATGTGTGTGTATTACTGATGGATTGAAAATATTAACCAAATATTCATTCATTTCTTCATGTTATTCAATATAGGGTTTTCGTTATTTATGTCAGTTTATGATGGAAATATAAGTATGAAATGAAGTCATTAACTAAAACCACACTGCAACATTATAAACACGTTTACTAAATGAGTCCAAAAGAGACTGTAACCACAGGGTTACTTACTTACTTATTTACGCCTGTTACCCCTCATGGAAGAGCATAGGCCACACATCAGCATTCTCCATCCAACCCTGTCCCAAGAGATCCCGTCCAGTTCTTTCCGGTTAACATTCATCCTTTTCATAACTGCTTCTATTTGTAACCACTGGGTAAAACATACTTAATGAATTAGTAAGTATTAGTAATTTCTGGTTATTGTTACTTAGGTCTAGTAATAATCAATCTTTATGTTATCATATTCGCTTCTTGAACGGAATAACTAGATCGAATTTAAGTCTCAATGTGATGAACATCAAGCTGACGAGCCCCAAGTAGGACAAAACATACATTCTAGGTTCCATTGTTATTCATAGATCAAATATGTTGAAAATATGTCGCAAGCAATTTTAGAATCATAATTTCTCTCATACTTTGATTTGTTTTGTACCGACGTTCTTTATTTCAAGGAGGAAAATTCACGTTTAAGTGATTCATTGAAAACATTTTTATACAATATGAATAAACCAGGAAATTTGGATAAAACAACAATGTCAAATAATAATTATCCAATTAAACCTCAAGAATATCAGACTATATTCGATAGTAATAAACAAAGACCTTCAAATAATCCGGTCAATACGTCACATCATCATCAACAACAACAACAGCAACAAGAACAATCTCAACGTCAAGATGATTATACACCTCAACACCATCACCATCATCATCATCATCATCAACATCCACCTCAACCTCGTCAACGTGATCATCATCATCATCATCATCAACAACAACAAAGTAATTATAATCCATCAAAACCTTTAAATCAAACATCCACCAATATCAATTCATCAAATACTTCTACTCCTATTAATACACCAATGATTATATCTCCATCACATTTATCTATGATAAAACCAGAATTATGTGATCAAACAATATTACCATATTCAATTAGTCCATGTAAATCAGCATCATCATCATCACCAAATCGACAATCAAGTCCAGAAGGAAGAATGAAAAATATAAAACGTCAATTATCACCAACTGGTAAACGTTTTCCATATTATCAACCTTATATACATTCATTAATGCATCCTAATGAATTGAATAAAGTTGAAAAGAACAAAGGTTTTAATGATTCAGTAAGTTTGTTAAGTGTTATTAAGAGACTTGTGAATATTTTTTCCGTTTTATTACTTATATCAAGTACTGACCTTAGTAAGACTGTCATAAAATACCAGGTAGTACAAGTGCTAATGTGGTATGGCAGCTCGAACTGATGTACGCATGTACGAAGTTCTACGCTGTGACTGACTGACTGTGGTAGTACAAGACAATTTTCTCTTCTTTGTAATGAACTCCATGATGGTATATATCTACGACCTATACCGGATATCAAGCCTAATACCTTCAAATCTCTTGAAGATAGCTCAAACTGTAAACTGGTATTCTGAAATCTTTGCTAATTTTGTGAATATGCTTTTCCGAAGAGTACTAATCAAGTCACACACGCAATTATAAATATATCCTCCTAGAGGGTAATTTTACATTGGTTTTCAAAAGAACCAGACCCTATCCAGATTCTTTAAAATATGAATAACATAGTCCAATCCTGTGGCGACGAATCTTGGTAGGCCAGATGAATCCCACAATATAATACAATACGTGTTTTGTGTTTTCTGATCTTCAGAGATTGTCTAACTTAGATCAATCCATTATGTATACCATGGAATTTACTAAGTAATTAACCGTTTCTCTTTCTTCACGAATTGTTTTCGATTAGTGAAAGTTGAATAGAATTCACTTAATTTGGGGAAAAAGTGGCATCTTTTATATTTGAAAATCAATACCGTATAGTTGATAATGTCCTAATAACAAAAAAAGGCGGAGTTCTCTTTAGTATTTTTCCGTTGATGTTAAGAACTGAAATTATGTTGCTTTGCACAACGTTCGATCCTGATATTGTAACATAAGCTTCCTTTACATGAACATATCTAGTTGTTTGAGTAAGAAGACCAAGAATGAATAGAAATAATCTTCGTTGGATAACCAAATGGAGAAATAGGTCTCGATTCATATTAATGCATATGTGTATATTTGTTCGTTGATTGTAAATTTAAGCTACATTTTCTAATTAGTGGCATGTGTATTGTTCCTTAGAAATGAAAGCCATATCTTGGCCAATCGTGTGATGGTAACATGTAATCAATCTCTAATTGCTTAACTGTACCAAAATGATTAGTCACTATCCGAATATGGGCATCCAGGAAAAATCATCTAGATATTGTCGTTTAATTAAACATTTCAAAGAAGTTGAGTAGTAGTCATCAATGATAGATAAGACTTACGTTTCGTCCTATTCAGTATTCGTCATCCTAATGTATGCGAATTATATCTTAAAACAAATAGATATTATTGAGAAACATAGCTTGTCATTTGAGATGGTGGAGAAGATTTGTAGCTCAGGTGGATGATTTTGATGGAGTTTCGTTCGTAGAGCTTTCATTGCCCTTCTGGACGATATCATCAGCACTCAGCAGTCAGACCGAAACTCGGTATCAGTCCATGAAGTCATTGACGGTTGATCTAAGCCATACTGATAGGTAATGACAACGTGATTGGTGCTCCAAGATAAACATGGTCAGTGTTTGGAGGCTCTAAGTGACACAGGTCAGAATTGCTCACAGTATCGCGGATGAATTCATTCTTCATCTACCTTTCGATCATGAATGGCAATATCTCTTGATCTATACCTTTATACTCCGTCGTTTCGAACCATACTCCTAATGTCTAGTCTTTCTTTACATCATTCCCACTACATTACTTCGATCTGTTTTGTTATTTTTATCTCGTCACCTTAATCCTATGTGGCGGTATAGGTCAGCGTATATATACCTAGCTCTATGTTAATGATGTATCTGTTTACAACATTTTCAGGTATGACTAGATGTAACATTATTTTTTCATTACAGCGGTACCATCTCAAAATTTACATAACTTTTCCATAAACAGATAACTGACAGTATGCTTGGTCAGAGATCAATGAGTAACTGAACATGGTAACAAAATAATGAGGATAAAATGTGCTATTTTTATTATAAACCTTAAATAATGATTGTCGAAAGATTGTCATAAACCTTAGATAGAGATTAATAGCTGTGAAAATGATTATGCGACAAGATAGGTTGTAATTTACCTACTTACTTACACCTGTCACTCCCAATGGAGCATAGGCCGCCGACCAGCTTTCTCCAACCCACTCTGTCCTGGGCCTTCTTTTCTAGTTCTATCCAGTTTTTGTTCATTCTTCTCATATCTCTCTCTATTTCTCGGCGTAATGTGTTCATTGATCTTCCTCTTCACCTTTGACCTTCGGGATTCCAGGTGAGGGCTTGCCTTATGACGCACGTGGGTCTTTTTCTCAATGTATGTCCTATCCACCTCCAGCACTTCCTCCTGATTCCTTCCTCCTCTGGAATCTGGTTTGTTCTCTCCCAAAGTAGGTTGTTTCTGATAATGTCTGACAACGGATCCAAAGTATTTTAAGTAAACAACTGTTAATAAACACTTTTATCTTCTGGATGATGGCTTTGGTAGTTATAATAATAATATTATGTTGTTATTATGTTGTAATTTGACTGAAATGTAATTAGAGCAATGGTATATTAACCAAAAATAAGTCAGTTTTAGATGAAACACCAATGGATCAGGAAATATTGAAGTGTAATTGCTTTGAAGACCTGAAAGTTAAGTTCGTAATGAAGAAAGAAGTTGTATATACGACTTTGATACTTCTAAATGTTTTGCAAGCATTCCAAACTTTTGAAGAGTTGAGGAAATAAGGATACAGCTGTTGAATAGCACTTCATTTTAGTTTCTTCAATTCACTCTTTAAATTTTTATCTAAGCTATACAGTAACAACAATGATTATAATTCATTGTTATTCTATGATAAGTCTTCTGCTTCAACCCTTCTTACTAACTTACTAGCTTCTCCTTATAACCCCAGATTACTTCTACACTTTAAGTGAAAGAATAGAAAAAAATTCACTTGGTATTGTTTGTTTGAATCTTCCCATTGATGTTTAGGACTGAAACTGGTCAGTTTCTTATTGGCATATGTGCATACTGTGCGTATTGCCTCGATAAAGGCATAATTCACAAGTAATATAAGCAACGATGGACAATGGCTAGCAGTGAAATTCAGGACGTGTGTTTCATCCTATTTGGGACTCGTCAGCTGGATGTACCTGCATTTTAGAGTTTATGTTCACTCCATAACTCGAATCCAGTACGTTTCGCTTCAAAGGTCATCGCGTTATCTACTCAGCTATTGAGTCACGTGCTTGTGCAATGGGGTGGTTTATCAAATGAAATATTTTCGGCTTTTTTCTAGTATTTTAAAGATCTTATTGTGTAAATATCATAGGATATCCAAATCACATATTTCATCTCAATAAGTTTTTATTCATTTCCTTGTTTTTAATGATTATAAAATACAAATGTTTGAAGCTAAGAGTATTAGGTTCGAGTCTTGGAGTGGACATCAACTCTGAGATGTAGGTACATCCTGTTGACGAGTCCCAAATAGGACGAAACACACGTCCTGTATTCCACTTTAAGCCATCATCTATGTTGTAAATCCTAAAGAATCATTGAATTTCTTAGGAAATGGTATGTTTTCGTTTCCCAAAAAAGAATCCAATATTGTATATCCTTTTAAATTATGTTTTTACAATTTCAGAAAAGTTTATTACGTAGTTTGACAACAACACAAGCTCAAATGATAAAAAGTCCAACTCAACGATTATTGATGCAAGTAAGTTAAAACAATAAAAGATTGAACACATATGTTCTATTCAATATTGAGGCTTCTCAGTATTGTACTACAAACCTTTTATTGCTCAAAGGGAAACATAGAAATGGCTAATATTCTAGCTTATATTATTAAAACTTTACAAGGTAATAATGAGAAGGGTGTAGATTGTTGACTTTAGTAAGATGATAACGATTAAAACTGTTGGGACGATCCTGAAAATTTCTTTCAATAGACAAGAAAGGTTCAGAAAATATTAAGAACCATTTTATCATGACTAGAATTTTTGCCAAGAACATCACGAAAAATGCAAAGTCACTTATAGAGTTTCTGATTAGCTGATTACTACACTGCTACTATGTTAAGTAGCATTCCAGAATTTTCGAGGGAAACCCAAGGATTTCGAAAATATTAAAAACCCTATATTTTCTGTACATATCTGAATCTTTGGAATAAAGTGGTTCTCGTATATTTCGCGCCTCTTCTCTTTTGTTCAAGTCACTATGTAGATTTAGCTTAAGGGTTACAAAACTAGCTTAGGAACCGAGTATAGCGTTCAGTTTATGAGACTTATATATATCCTCTTTCAATTTATTGTTAAATTTTCCTTTTAACAAAACAATTGAAAATGAGTCACTCAATCAGAAGCAATGTAGAACCTGGTAGATTTATTCTTTGGTTTAAATTGCCTCATCATATCAATACAGTGCCAAGAAATGAATAACATGAATCCTGCAGTAATTGAAGTATTACCAATAATAATAGTAGTAGTAAAGTTTAAGGATAGAAGATATTATTCGACAAGAAAATTAAAGATCTAAAGCATGACAGAAAAAAATCTATCTGCTTAAATTAGCATGGTTCTTATCCATTTCATCCAATATCTCTAACAGTTGGTTTTGGTTATCATATGAACCTTAATCAGATAGTCTATATCTATCAACATGACTGCGTCCAATAGTGAGTTTATAGACTGATAGTATGTCTCTGAGTGGTCACCCCTAGCTCTCGTCCAACTTACTCCTATACTAGAAAATATCAAATGTTGAGGTAAATGATAATTACGCATAAGTAATATATATCCCAATAATCACAGTCGCTAACTACGTACTCTTTCATCAACTGATTTGTCTTGTAGTTCGATGGCCTTAATATATCCTATCAGTACTTCGAAGATATCTATAACCTATTACTAGTAGCTTGACTTATTAAACTATCTCAGAGAGTGGGATTATAACATTAAATTGTCCTTCCTAGGTGAATGTAATATGTATAGCAACAAATCAATAATTTTGATCATTAGAAATGTTCACTAACTTTCTTCATGGATATCATGGTTACATTTAGGTAAATTCCTATGCTAACTTCCTGAATGTGATCTTGAAGGAAGCCTTAATTAACTTAACTTTTGTAGTGGTTGGCAGTCATTAATCTTTCTTTCTTTTGATCAGCGATATTACTAATAAGCTATTTCAATATGTAGATAACTTATGATCTCTGAGCGAGCATCAATGAATATAAATCTTATATGTAAAACTTCTGACTGATTCAATTGACTCATGATTTCAACTATGAAAATACTGAAATTTCCACAAAACCCCTTCTGCTAATACTAATCATATGCTCACTAGTGACTGAATTCAAAATATATTTCTTGGAGTTCTAGTAGGAAGCAGTGACCAGTGGAGTTCAACCAAGTCTGTTGTAGAGATATCAACTCACTGAAGACAATTGGTGAAAGGTTGCTCAGATTTTGTGGATTTTTTGAAGTTAGACATTAACACCATTGGGTGACGGTTGGCTGAGTGGTCTATCGGTTAAGTGCTCTAGCGCGAGACTGGTAGGTCTTGGGTTCGAATCTCACAACGCGGGATCATGGATGAGCGCCGACACTGAGGAGTCCCACAGTAGGAGGAAACAGCCGTCTAATGCTCCCAGGTTTTCCATGGTGGTTTAGCTTCAATTGATTCACGATTTCAACTATGATTACATTTTAACATAACTGATAATCTATCCCACTGCTTGATTTCTTCTCTTTCTCTCAATGTTTCTGTTTAGAGTCTTCCATCATCTGATTATTGATTAACAATTGACAACACTAAATGTTGTATTTATTCTACAAGATTAATACAAGACAATGATTGAATTGACTACCAAGATAATCAATATCATTATGTAACATCACCATCGAAGAAGCTGTTTTCTTCCCTTTATTCTCTTACTCATATTTTTTTGACTTACTATGTGTATGTATATCACCAACTGTGCCGTACCTAATGAAGGATCACAATTTTATTCAATGAACTGGTGTAATTCAGTTCGATTAAACTATTTTTCCATCATCTAAATGAATAACAATGTTTTTTTTAAAAAATAAATCTATTTTATATATACAACAACCAACACTACTGATTTACAATTTATACTACTGATATGGTTGTTAGTAGTTTATATCATCCTATCGAAAATAATAGTTCTGTTTGATTGTTTCATCAATTAGTTTTTTTTTTCAATCTCTTTTATACATTGGACCACTACTTTCCTTATGACTATCACTACTGTTATCAGATAGAAAAAACTAGAACTAACCAGTCTGTGATTGTGTTAACTGACTAACAAACTAACTTCCATACTTACGCCTGTTACACCTCGTGGAGGAGCATAGGCCGCCCATAAGCTGACCAAACAATTGACTAATTGATTTTGTTTCTATTTTCTTTTCGTTTCGCTTTTATTGAAAAAGAAATCAGTAATGAATTAATTTTATATTATTATTTTTTATTCATTTCAAGTTGAATTTTTCTATGATTAGTAATTCAACAACTCATTTTACTACTGCTACATAATAATAGTAAGAATAATAAGCCTAAAAGGTATATACTACTTATATTGTAATCAGTAGTATCCAGCGTATGTTTCAACTAACTATATTTTTTCTACAAATATTTGAAAGCTAGGGAAAACATTAAGCCAATTTTTGATCACAAAACACACAAACATACACATACACTCTCTCACTTTGTGTGAGTCTTTTTCAACTTTCGTCTCTCTCATCTTCATCAGTTCCGCCAGGTAACACTATTCCCAAATTACAGTTACGTTTCGTCTTTAAATCTAAAATAAAGAATCAATTTTGATTTATGGTTATATCGAACTAAACTATCTAATCAATCACAGCTGAATTCATTGGTAATGGCTTGTCAGTATCTTATCCCCTTTTCTTTTTTATTTTCAATCAAATCCTTTACATTCTGTCGTTTTTTTTCTAATTGATGACAAGACATTTACTATGATGATTATCACCATTATCTTTGTTACCATAGTGACAAGTAATTGACCATTTTCCTTTGTATATTTTTTTAAAATTATTTTATAAAAAATTGTATTTTGAAATAAAACAAGTAATTCTTCATAATTCTTTTCTATTGGTATGAATGTTTTTGTGAAGATGATGGTATATTCACTGTTGAAATCATGAATTGATCATTATTGAATAGCTGGAATTACTGGATGGATGTATTATGTTAGTATAAGATTCTTCATTAGTGTTGATTCATCATATTCTGTCTTAAATGACAATGTTTATTCTTCAGGCATTCCACTTTTGATTGGTTCTACATACTACTTATGTTGATAGACATAAGTTATTTATTTATTTATTTAAACACATGAATATTGGCAAAAAAGGGCACCAGATATATATGCACCACACAAATCTCATTTGATTTGTGTGAAGGTTGTGATACTACTCAGGTGCCCAAACTGAAGTAGGTGGTTTTCTTAGAAGGACACACCGAGAGCCTTTGACCTAAAGATTTGATCCACAAGGTAGTGGAGCATTGTGAAAAGATGCAATCCCATGGTAGCCGGTGACCAACGATTGATTCCTACGCCATTTGTTCCCTCAGGATACTGAAGCCCATGCACACCATTGGTTTTGAATAATGGTTTTCTTACTCCCCTAGGTGGACCCTCCGTGTCCACCAACCCGGTTAAAGCGCATTCGCTTTTCGTCCTCTCAATTTTGTAAACAACATCCGTAATGTGAGAAGGCAGTGAGTAGGACTTCCCTGACAGAGTGGGTGGTAATCAATGTCATCAGTGTCAAGTCCTTCTTAGTGCTGATCGAATGCTATCGATCAAGTCACAATATGGTCACTAGTCTAGGTGGCTCAACACTGCAATAAGAAGGATTTGGCACACATGACATCGATCACCACTCCTACAGGACGTTGGTCGCGGCCCGAATTGCTCAGTGGTAACGTTTCTGACTATGAAGCTGGGTGACACGGGATTGAACCCGTAATGGAGCATCAGTTTACTCTAGATTACAGGTACACCTTGCTGACGAGTGCCAAATAGCACGAAACCCGAGTCCAGAGTTTCCTGTTGACCACCTACAACCACCATCTTATCCCAAGCATCAAATATATTTAGGTAGGATTTTCCAAGTTCGGAACAAGATGCAAAATCACTACTGTTGTCACTTCATCTAAATTGATTTAAAATTCATGGTTCTTTCACTGTTCTTACAATTACTCTCTGTTTACATTCTTGTTCTCTTCGATTTGATCTTCTCAAACTTCTGCTGCTAGACATTCTATTTCTGATTGGTGCTACATACTACTTATACCTATCAACATAGATAGCATACACCACACTGTTACCACTTCTATTACTACTGACAACAATAACGATCATAGCAGAGTCTAACCAATATCTATTTATAAGTAGTATCGATACATTTGGTCAAGTAGTTTATATGTTTACAGAAGTTGATCAGTTAGTGCAGACTATTGACAGTATATTGGTAGATATACTCAAACCTTAGAAATCCATTATCCCCTATACATAAATTTTATGTAGGTAACTACTAAGATACTTAATCACTAAGACAAATATTTTGAACAATATACTGTTCCATATAAATCCAATTTTCATTTCTATTTCTCTCTCAAACAGATAGAATTGTTGATTACTATATTCATAGGGAAAAGATTAGTTTCAATCAAAGCCTTGTTTAGTATTTGATGTAATTGTCAAGTTCTTGATTGATTAGAGAGTACGAGTGACTTATAAATTTGATTTCCTCCCATTTCCCCCTCCCCCCCAAAAAAAGACATTTCCTGTCTATAATTTTTATACAAGATGTTAATCTATTACATAAAACCAACTTAGTCTGTTGAGTAGTTGTCTACTGATAATATTAAGATGGTGGTTGTAAGTAGTCAACAGGAAAATCTGGACCTAGGTTTCTTGCTACATGGCACTACTTGGTACTGATAACATTTCAATTATTGGGACAGGAGGATCGTATTAGTGATTCGTCCTTTTTAGGAACCATCGCAAGCCAAATCCTATTACTGAATCTCATCTATCGTTCACCATTCCTTTCATCCATTTAACAGCGGAAAATGTTCTTGTCAAAACTTTAAAATCCTACTTCATAACAATAAGTATTGATTGAATATACCTGTTATCTAATTCAATACTGATCTGTATGCAGTTTTATCTTACTAGATGAGTCAGATAGAACCTATAGCCAAACCGTAATCTATGGGATTTTCTAATTATTGAGTTTCACTGAAACCATGAACCGATCAGTGTTAGACTTCCACTGAAAACCTGGAGGTACTGGGAGCCCATCTTGTCGTACTACCGAATTAACAAGTAGTGCTCATCCATGATCCCGCATGAGAATCAAACACAGAACCTTCAGTCCAGCGGGTGAACCCTTAACTTCTAGACCATTTAGGCAGCACTCAACGGTGTTAATGCCTAACTGAAATCAATCCACTATTTGTCGATACCACTTTTCATTAGTGAGTAGCTGCCCCATACCCAACAAAAATTTACTCCACGAGTCACCGAAGACAATGAACAATAGTCACGTAACATCGTGGGTTGTTTAAAGGTAAACATTAACACCGTTGAATCCCGGCTCAATGGTCTAGAGGTTAGGCGTTTGCACACGGGAACATAGGCTCTGGGTTCGGTCTGTGGTTGTGTCGTCGTAGATGAGCACTCCTTGAGAGTTCAATAGTATAACGAAACGGTCCTCTAATACTTCCAGGTTTTCAGTGAGAGTTTAACTCAAATCAGTTCATGATTTCAAAGGAAACAATATATTACTGTATAAGTATACTTCAGGGTAACTTAATAACATAATATTCATTCATATGAATGTCTCTATAAATTGTTAACCCGTAAAACTGTTATATCCCGTGGAGAATTATAAATAGTAACTCTGAGAACTATTTATAGACCAATGTGATATGTATATTTCCTATTATATAATTGTTTAGTAACTAAAGTATCCATATTCGTGTCCCTCTTATAACAGACTATATTTTGACCTATAGACTATTACTATACCATTTACCATTCTTGAGTTATACCCAGTCTATTAATTGCTTCCCCCCCCTATTCACAACCACATCTGGCTAAATCTTGTACAAATGTTATTTACTATTTTATGGTACGATATGGTCTGTTTGTTTGGTATATAAGCTCAGTATTTTTGAGAATAATAATTCATATTCCAGAATATGTTATTAATGTTGTGGACTTAAGTGGCTAGGCTAGGCAGAAAGCAGGATTGATAAGTACTCAAGAATGCTCGTACGGTCTTTGTGTATCATTGCTCTGATCGATAATTCACTCCTCTCTGATTGGCGAGAATCAACACATTTATATATTTAAAAAGGCACGCATCACATGATGTAACAAAAACAAATCACAAGGGGGGTTTTTGTGGAGATTTAGTAATTTTATAGTTAAGATCATGAGTTAATTGAGGCTAGACCACCATCGAAAACCTGGAAGCACTGGACGGCCGTTTCGTCCTATTATGGGACTCCTCAGCAGTGCGCATCCACGGACCCGTGGATTGGTTGAGGTTAGACATTAACACCGTTGGATGCCAGCTCAGTGGTCTATCGGTTAAGGGCTCCGGCTCGAGACTGGTAGGTCCTGGGTTCGAATCTCGCGAGAGCGGGTTCGTGGATGCGCACTGCTGAGGAGTCCCATAATAGGACGAAACGGCCGTCCAGTGCTTCCAGGTTTTCGATGGTGGTCTAGCCTCAATTGACTCATGATCTTAACTATAAAAACAAATCAGCTAACCCAAATAAAGTAGAAGTAATTTCGAATCCTAGAACTAAACGAGTAAACGGCCTATGCTCCTCCACGAGGTGTAACAGGTGTAAGTAAGTAAGAACTAAACGACTCAAATCCTAGACCCTTCGACTACTAATATATACAGATGATAGAATAACTGGTATCATCAGTAATACAAGATTACATTTATATAACATAAATTATATATATCAAATAATACATCATTGAATTATAATTAAGATTTTCTTGGCATCGTAGTATGTTTTTCTTCACAAAATGTAGTTATATCACAGTTCTATTGATTCATATTGCTTGTATTCAATAGATAGAGAAATTGATTGAATAAGATAGTTGAAAAGTACCTAAGTTAGGGAGAAAAGGGAAATCAGAATGGAATTATAAAATGAAAGATTTGTATGCATATGTATTCGTTTATTACATGTACTTGCTAGTGGCTCTTAATTTGACTTCAACTGGATCATATGAATGATTGCTGTCGAAATATACATACTGGCTACCCTTGCATATAAGTCAAATATGAGAATCGATTTCAAATACATATCTTTTGTACACCCATTGATCTGGACAGAAAATTAGAGGGATGAAGCGAAGGAAGCGAAAAGAATAAATTGAAGCGGACGAACGTACAATGGAGAAGGCATTTAAACTGATTCGACATATTATGAATAGGATTGGAAGTGCACACTCATATGCTCATATAGAAACAGTCAAGGTTATTAAGCGAAAGTCAAAATGTAGCTTGAAGAGAATGGATAAGTTGATTTGTCCAGAAGTTAGAATAAGCTATGTGGGCTCGACTTAGCAAATCTGCAGCGATCTATATCACTGTAATAGTACTAGTGAAACGTAACGTAATGAGTGAATGCAACACACTCACCAACTGAACTTGTAACATTTCCCATATAACTCTTAGCTCACCCCCTCAACTATTCAGAATATCAAAGAAAGAGTTGTTATTTCCGTTTAAATAGACAATGATACTGAGGAAAATTGTAGATATTTATCGATTTTTCTATAGTATTCTTTAGTATAAACCATCCAAATGTCAAGTTTCAAATTACTTGATTTAATAATACTTATATGAGCAGAGATGGATAGTGGCTAACAGTGGAATCCAGGACGCGCGTTTCGTCCTATTTTGGACTCGTCAGCTGGATGTACCTGAATCTCATAGTTGATGTTCACTCTGGAACTCGAACCCAGTACCGTTCTCTTCAAACGCCATCTCGTTAACCCAGAGTGAACAGCGACTCTGAGATGCACGTACTTCCAGCTAACGAGTCTCAAATAGGACGAAACGCGCGTCCTGGATTCCACTTATTCAAGTCGATCAATTGGGAAATAATGTATTATACATTTACAGAATTGTAAAAAAAAGATTGGATAATCATGCTTTTATCCATAAACAAAAAGGTTGAAACTACTTGTGGGTTTTTTAAAAACCGGGGCAAAAGCTTAACATAGACATAAACCATTTACTAGACTCTGATATTTTTGAATAGATGAATACTAACATCAAAGATATCAGTTAGATCTTGAATCTAATGGATAGGACATACATTGTGAAAATCATCAAACTGCATCACGAGGCAAGTGCTAACTTGGAATCCTGAAGGGAAACGAGAAAGAGGGAAGCTAAAGAACACACTGTAACTGGAATAGAAAGCAGACATGAAAAAAAAGGATAGTAACTAGAAAGGATTGTTCAGGACAGAGTTGGATGGCGAATGTTGGTAGGCGGCTGTAGGAAGCAATTTCCTACAGGGGTAACTTTAAGCTATTCTCTAAACTGTCGAATACAGAGTCTTGGTTTCGCCAAAGTCAAAACAAGTAAGCTATTTGGCTTAATAAACTTTATCTGTTTCTAAAACGTAAATTAACAACATTAGTATACGAATAAACAGTAGTCTATTACATAGGGAAAAGGTGAAATATAAATGACATACCGAACAGTAAGTGGAGAATAGGAAAAATGAGTCAAAGGGGAGAATATTGTTCCAGAATGAACATAAAATTGTGATTGGTGGATAAAACAAAGACAGTCATACAAGGTCAAAGAATTTAGTGCGGTGGTGAGCGTTTCACCTATCATTGGTGTGTTCACTTATCGATCACACTTTACACTCCCCCCGAAACGCGAACCACGTCCGTCATCGTATGTCGGCGTCAGATAACCGGCTTCTTCCAATAGACACAGGCTTCGCAAATCCCGAAGATTTCTTCGTTTGCCATTCTCAACCTTGCTGTACGAACTCGTCCGTCAGGGCCGTAGCTTACTTGTTCGACAATGGCTTTAGGCCATAGACTTCTGCTCGTTTCAACGTTACTCACGAGAACTAGGTCGCCGGGTTGTAGATTTCTGCGTACGTTTAACCATTTATCTCTTGTTTGAAGAGTCAGTAGATATTCTCTTATCCACCTATACCAAAATGAGGTAGTTAATCTTTGAGCTTCTTTCCATCTTTTATTGTATAATAAAGTCTTATCCACAGAAACATTGCCGGATGATAATCCTTTGTAGATCAACAACGATTTATCCGGTATAAGAGCCTCTAGGGTGCCAGGATCATCCGTCATTTTAACTAGTGGTCTGTTATTTAGTATTCTTAAAGCTTCATCGATCGGCACACTTTGAAATAAAAGCGCTCTTAGAATAGTCCAATAGATGACCGATGAAATGGGAATATTTAACTGTTCTTTTGCGTACTTGCCGACTTTAGTACAAAGAGCACATACTGTTAATTCCATTCTGGTTAGGTTTCCATGATACTCACGAACTTTGAAACATGATTCTTTTGTTCGGATGTTCCACTCGATTCCCAGAGTTCGCTTACTCGTCCCATTAGACTCGCAGACGGTAACGTTTCCTTCAGTACGGTCTTCCTCTGGGTCGAACTCCAACACTTCAATATTATTGCTAGTCCATTTAGTTAAATTATATCGTCCCAAACTTATGAGTCTTTTAAGATGTGAATACGTCAGTTTAGCTTCTTCTATAGCATCCATACTTAACAATAAGTTGTCAACATAAAACTGTCCCTTAGTTAAGTGCGTAACAACTCTGGGAAATTCATCTTGATTGTCAGAATTCGTTTTCTGCAAGGCGAACGTGACGCTACATGGCAATGAGGTTACTCCGAACAGACAGACTTTCGTTCTATAGATCTCTGACTCCTTTTCTAAGTCCCCACCTGGCCACCACAAATACCTAAGAGCATCTCGATCATGCACCGGAACTACTACTTGATGGAACATAGCTTCAATGTCCGTCGTAAGACCTATCGGTCGTTGCCGAAACCTGGTAAATACGTCTACTAGGTTATTGACTAAATCAGGTCCAGAATAAAGATTCTTGTTTAAAGACGTTCCAGCATACTGAGCTGCACAATCAAAAACTATTCTTAACTTGTTAGGCTTCTTGGGATGAAAGACAGGGTGATGAGAAAGATACCAAATTCGTCCATCAACGTGGTTATTGTTTACCTTTTCAGTATAATCTCGTTCTATATACTGAGTCATAGTGCTCGTATAGTCTTGGAGCAACTTCGTATCCCGAATAAGTCGACCCTTTAAACAGTTAAGTCTACGTTCTGCTAATTTCTTATTATTAGGTAACTTGTGTTCGTGCCTCCAAGGCAGAGCTATTCGATAGTGCCCATTTAACCTTTGCACTGAATTTGATATAGCATTGAGTGCTATACAGTCTTCTACAGACATCGGCGTAATACAACTAAATGGATCTTTGAATTCAGTTGAGTATAGTTGTTCAAACTTGTCCTCTAATTCCTCTTTATCTGAGAGGTAATTAAGTACACGTTTGTTTCCATGAAGTTCCCCGTAGGGACCAAACAACGTCCAACCTAATAGAGTCCTCACGGCAGACGGTTCATTCGTGTTTCCGGTTCTTATCTCTTTCATCTCGTGTATATTCGGTACATTACACCCAATCAACAGTTTGACATTCTCGTTTTTTACTCTCGGAAAACTTATGTCTTTTAAATGAGACCAGGTTGCCATTTGATTTGCCGTTGGCACAGTCCTGTGAACCGACGGTAGTTTTTCGACTGTCAACACTTTCTGCACCTTAACAGATGACGAAAAATCTATCGAGTGCAACTCTACATCAACCTCCTTGGATATAAAAGACGATTCATTACTAAGAGTTTTTAAAGACACAGTTTTTGGTTTTCCCTCGAGGCTTAACTCCTTAGCTAGATCATCAACAATGAGGGACGTATCTGACCCACTATCTAGCAAGGCGCAAGTCTGAATAATCTTCTCACCATTTTTTAACCATACAGGCACCACTGCAAATGCTACTGGTCTCTGCATACGCTTAACACTTTCGTCCGTACAGAACTGGGTATTAATGTAAACATCACTATTGCTAACTTTCTGTTCTTTCTGCTTCTCGTGTAACAGGGTATGATGTCTCCAACCGCATCCTTCAACAACACATGACCTCGGCGATCGACAGTTTCTTGCTACGTGGCTAGCCTTCAGACAAACATTACATAACTTGTTTCTAAGAACGAATTCTTTCCTTTCTCTAACATTCTTGTCTTGAAACTTCTTACACTGATCTAAAGAATGATTACCTGAGCACTCCAAACAGGATGAACTAAGTAAAGGGACATTGTCATCATTAATACTCGCGTAAGATATCCTTGCTGCATTGTAATCTGCACTAATTCTACCTTTTAAAACCCCAACATCCCTATTGTCACTATTACTACCGCGATTGACGAGTAATCCATACCGAGTATTAGCCATATCCGCTTGTTCCTTTACAAAGGCAGTAAGGTCGGCGAACAGAGGCTCACGACCTCCTCTGATAATCTTATAAGCTGTCTTTAGCCACTTTTGTTGAAAATGCGTCGGTAATTTCAGAACCATAGCTTCAATAGTCCTGGTAGAGTTCAGGTCAGAAACGTAATTCATTTGTTCGAGAGTCAAACAGCATGCTTGCATTTCCCGGGACAATTTTCTTAAACCATCTGGTTGGTTCCTTTTTATATTGGGAAAATTTAGCAAGTTGTCGATGAACGTGCGTGCTATTACGTGCTTTTGACCAAATGTTTCTTCTAAAAGCTTTAGGGCTTGATGATAGCCTATCTCTGGTTCTAGTATAGCACAATGAAGGATGGCGGCTTTGGCTTCGCCGTCACAATATTGAATCAAGTAATTTAGTTTAGCTCTAAATCCAATATTTTCACATCCGATGCATTCCTCGAAATTTCTAATAAAATTCCAGTAATTTATTGGTGTGCCATCGAATCTTAAGATTTCCCTTTTTGGTAAATACAGATTTTTTAATATTACATCCTCGTTGTTTATTGATCGACCGAGACCCTCACTTCCCTGGCGACGTAACTTTTCTAACTCAATTTCCTTTTCCAACTGAGTTATACGTAGTCTAGCTAACTCTAATTCTATCATGCTATTAGTTTTGGGTTTGTCCTTTTCAAGTTGGTCCTCATCATAAACTCCTAGATGATGAGGTGATAACTCTGGAATCTCATCGGAATCGTAGTATTTATTAGAAGTCATTTTTGTGTCGAGGTTTACTGTTCGAAACTTTGTAGGAAGCAATTTCCTACAGGGGTAACTTTAAGCTATTCTCTAAACTGTCGAATACAGAGTCTTGGTTTCGCCAAAGTCAAAACAAGTAAGCTATTTGGCTTAATAAACTTTATCTGTTTCTAAAACGTAAATTAGCAACATTAGTATGCGAATAAACAGTAGTCTATTACATAGTGAAAGGGAGAAATATAAATGACATACCGAGCAGTAACTGGAGAATAGGAAAAGTGAGTCAAAAAGGGGGAATATTGTTTCAGAATGAACATAAAATTGTGATTGGTGGATAAAACAAAGACAGTCATACAAGGTCAAAGAATTTAGTGCGGTGGTGAGCGTTTCACCTATCATTGGTGTGTTCACTTATCGATCACACTTTACAGCGGCCTGTGTTTCACCACGAAGATAACTAGGCATAAGTAAGTATATAAGTTCTTTTCAAGTATGATGTGATCATGTAGATAAGATTATGAACGTTCATTGTGTGGACCAACCAGAACAGAATGTTTCGTGCATGTTTACTGAATATTAGTCTACTTCCACAAAGGTTTTAAAATTCGAATTCATGATTCAATGTAAGGTAGACCATTACTAAAAATCTGGAAGCACTGAACGGTTGTTTCGTCCCAACATGAGACTTCTCAGCAGTACATAACCACGATCCCTCACGCGGCACCTGAATCCATCGGACCTTCGATCTCGAGAGTGAACCCTTAACTTCAACTCATGAATTCAACACAATAATTCTTAATTATTACTTTTATGATAGAGGACTTACCTAAAATAGAATAAAGCTTTTTCAAATGGTACCAATATAAAATATGATTTAAAAATTATGTATAAAATTTATTATTCACAGATTGAATCTCATTTTAATGATTTATTGATTGATTATTGATTATTGATTATTGATTGATATCTTAACATAAATGTGTACTGTAAAAAAAGAAAAATCAATAAAATAGGGGTTGATTCTTCAGTGTTAAACAGAGTTTACTTTTATTGATAAATAAGCTTGTGATTGAACTTTATACTGATAGATACTCTGCCTGTAGTCCCTCTGTAGGCTACTGCCGGTTCTAAGCCTGGATAAAGGAAGAAGGTTGGGTACTTTTGCTATTCCATAAAGATAGTAAGATCTTTTAATCGAAGAATTCGAATCCGGTGATTACGATAACAATTAGAGGATCACACTTCCAAATTTTATTCATTTCAGTAGTAAATTGTCCAACCGATATTCAGTTTTATTTAACCTTTTCTTTTAATGTAAGTTGTTTACAATCCGAATTTATAGACAAATTCTGTTAATAATTATCAGACCAGTACAATTATTTTTATTTGTTTATTTAAACACATAAACATCAGTACAAAGAGGGCACCGAATAGATATGGGCCACATAAATCATTCAATCTACATGAGGGCTGAGATATTGCCCTCTTGCCAAACCGAAGCAGGTGGTCTTCATAGGAGGCTACACATCGAGCCTTTCATCTAAAAGTCTAATTAACAAGGCAGTGAAGCGACGTCAGGGGATGCAGTCACATGGTAGATGGTGACTAACAATAGGTCATACATCATTCATTCCCTGAGGATTATGGAACCCATGTACACTATTGGTTTGGAATCAAGGTTTTCAAACTCCTATAGATGGATCCTCTATATCCATTAACCTGGTTAAATCGCCAAACATTCTCTTTTCGTCCTCTCAATTTCATAAAGAACACCCGTAGTGCGAGAAGGTAGTGAGTAGGACTTCCCTGTCAGTGGTTGTATGCACGTGACCATATGAGAACATTTCGAGATAGAGAGATGACTCTTTTCACTCTTGGCCGTACCAGGGCGTTTCTTTTAAAAGTCAGTTCATGATGAAAACTATTACAACATACAAGATAACTTACATATTTATAGAGATAGATAGATTGATTCAAGCAATTGTATCTTTCTGTTTATTCTCTGAATTAGTTTGTTCCAATGTTTGAAATGTAACATTTTGTTTAGTTTGTTCATTTTCACGTATAATCCATTCATGATTTAATGCTTCATTTGGTGTAATTCTTTCATCAGGATCCCATCTAATGTATCATTTTAAAGAAAAAAAGTAAAATCTAAACTAGAAATTGTATAATATTTAGTTGATATTGACAGTATTACTCGAACTCCGCCTGTAGCTCCTCCGGTGGCTACTGCCGGTCCCAAGCCTGGATAAAGGAGGAGGGTTGGGCATTGGGTCAGTGACTCGATCCCGTAGAAAACTAACTCGCTAAAAAAACACTAACCAGTGTTACTCGAACTCGGTACCTTCCGATTCAATCGCTTACATAAGTTATTTAATGAACTACTGAAGCCGTATTCCAAAGTTTGTGCTGATGGCATCGTTCAGAAGAACGATGATAGCTCCACGACCAAACCATCTAGCTCAAAGAACAAAACTTCATCAAAATCATTCACCTGAACTACAAATCTTCACCGTCTAGTAGGTTTACTTATGAGGTTTACTATACCATAGATCGTTTACAAAGTTCCGGAAATATGTAGTAACCATACAAGCAGTGATCTAATCAAAACATATTCCATACTCTTAAATATTTATAACTGTTTCTGTAAAGCTTCTATTAAATACCCCTTTCCCTTGGCTTTATGGAAAATTTGACAAGGGACCCTCACAGCAGTAAACAATAAACAACTTTATGAAAATAGTTTCACTCATATTTCCAACATTCAGCTTTTTTTCAGGGTTAAAAAGTTTAAGATTTTGTAAAACTAGAAGATAATTAAGAAAGTTAACGTCTGAACAAATCAAACCTTAAAGTAGTATTGTGGTGTGGGTTAATTATATCCACATAAGTAGTATATGGTGATGGTCAGGTATAGAATGTATGGATGTCAGATTTTAGTGAGATAGTCTGTAATTTTGTGCTCACATATATTGGATTGTCCTCACTCGTGTTCTGTCCACTACAGTACTTTTGATCCATTGTGAGGTATATTCGTATAGAATTTCTGAATCATTTCAAATTTAGACGAAACAGATATTCAGTACTTCCAGAAAACGCCAATTTTTTGTATTCTAAAGCGCGGACTGATCTTGGTTGAATGATAATTGAAAGTCATATGTCAATAGATAGGTGATTCACTCTCGTACAGGAATCTTTAGAAGTGAGGAATCGAACTCAAAACTGTCAGATCTCATGAAGAATATGTAACCTGATCACTAATCATTCAGCACTCTATGGTTTACATTTCTAGTTTAGTACTTCCCCGCACAACCATTCTCTTACGCAATTACTGTACAACTTTACTAGTGTTGAATTTACACTATAACACTGAGAGTTACATTTAGAAATCATTCACCAAAGACAAAATGATGATAACGATATTGGTCTATGGTTATTTGGACTTAATACCTAAGTGATGTTTGAAGTGAAGACTGTTAGATTCGAGTCTCATAGTGAATAACTGACGAACCCTCAATAAGATGAAATATACGCTCTAGATCTTACTGATAGTCATCATCCATCTCTATTTATAATCCTTACGACTTAATAGCACTATCAATGATCCATATATATATATATATACCAGAAGGGATTCATCAATATCAAGTCCTAAACATCAATGATGGAAAGATTCAAACCATCCATATAAATGAACTAACTTACGTTAAACATTGATTTAATAAATTGATAAATTTCAAATCAACAGTTTTGACTAGATTCTCTATTGTTTCAGTGCCTGGTATACGTTTACGACCACGACTATTAGTTAAATATCTTGGTGTACGTTTAGAATCTGTCGGAAATAAGGTTCGAACGGAAAAAACAAAAGATTTTGGTTTATTTCTTTGAAAAATCAATAAATGTTTTCATTCATGAATGAATTAGTCGTTAGGAGTCTCGATGACATTAACACCGGTTAAATGTCGTATCAGTGGTTTAGAGGTTAGGCGTTCATTCACGTGATTGAAGGTCTTGGGTTCAAATCCCGCATACGGGATCATGAATGCATACTGGTGAAGAGTCAGATACCACTTGAACGAAATGGCCGTCTAGTTCTTCGATGTTTTCAATGATGGTTTAACATCAATCAATTCATTATCTTATTCAAAACTGAATTCATTGAAATAAGATCTTGGAGTGAAAGGAAGGCAAATTCTCGCTAATCATTGATATCTTTATCCAAGTTGTAATGTTTCAACCGATAAACTTCATTAAAATGTTACATAGTCAATGACTCTTAGTTGTCAACAGAGACTAATTGATTAAATTCTGTACATCAAATTATTACAACTAAAGCTAACAACTATCAGAATGATAGATTCGTGTTGACTGGTGATATTGAGAAATTAACTTTGAATGCCAGATGGTTAGTGATAGTCAGTGGAAAAACTCAAACATGGGTTTCATTCTGAATGGAACTCGGACACAAAGTGTACCGACATTCTTTAGTGTACCGATACTTCCTGGTGGCTTTGAATCTGAGTCCTCTAATTTTATAACGTGAAACGTTACCATTTAGCTTTTGGAACCACAATTAACCACTAATAAGTGACCAATCAATGGGAAAACTGACTTATTAACTTACAATTACCACTTTACATCTCAACAGAGTGAAAACGATGTCCAGCTATTTAGACCAGTGGCTACACTGCAATTCGATCGACTGAATTCCATCAAGGTTAAAAAGGACTCACCGTACATTAGATTGGTCACTACTCAGCAATCAATCAATTATAAATACATTACATTCTTTCAGGAGATCAGTCGCTGTCCGGATAGCTATTTGGCAACGCATCTGACTACAGGTACACCCTGCTGAGGAGTGTAGGACAACATGAAATCTACCTTAAGTAGGGTTTCTTATCTACTACTTTCAACCGCCACCTTAATAATTGACTTATACTAGACAATTCATAAGATAATAATGGTTTGCCAGAAATTATTACCTATTTTCAAAGAAACTGATATCAAGTTTATAATATTATATCAGAGGGGGGTTTCGTAGAGATTTTAGTAATTTTATATAGTTGAAATCATGAGTCAATTGAAGCTAAACCACCATGGAAAACGAGGAAGCACTGGACGCTCGTCCTGGATTCGAATCTCGCGAGGCGGGATCGTGGATGCTCACTGACACTGAGGAGTCCAACAATAGGACGAAACGGCCGTCCAGTGCTTCCAGGTTTTCCATGGTGATCTATCTTCAATTGACTCATGATTTCAATTCTATAATACAATAATTTTAAACATTCTTCCAGAAATACACACTAAGTTTAATAGAATAATCTTGATCCTAATTTCGGTATCAGATGAAAATCCAAGAAGCATTCAATGGTTATTTTATATTTATTGGGACTAATCAACAATTCGCTCATCGTTGACCTCATACCGGTTTAAGCTTGAATGTATCTTGACGATCAAGCCTTATGTCTCCACTCCTAATTTCAATGAGTAACACTGTACAATACCATCAAACATCTTCTATGATATAGTACTGTAATGTATGCTACTTATGTTGACAGATATAAGTAGTAGGTAACATCAGTTAGAAGTTATCTTACCAAAAAATACTCTTCGTCTACTAGCTTTCTCAAGGTGTAATTCAGATGGTAAACCAAGTACTTCCATAATACAAGCTAATTGTTCATTTTCATTTTCTCCAGGAAATAATGGACGACCTAATTATAAATAGATGGAAGGAAGAAGCAGTAATACCAACTATAAATTCAGTAATTAAGTTGTTACAAACACATTTGATATAAGTGGATTATTTTTTTGAAGGGGTTTTGTTTGTAGGTTTTATTCGTCACAGAATAATTACAATTGTTGTACTCTTGAAAATCAGGGATCACTGAACAGGTATCTAACCCTAGAACTAGACACCTTAGAGATTTGCACCTTTCTTTACAATAGCCTATTCAAGTAGAACTAGGACGATCATCTAACGATTTACTCTCTTCATGATGATCTTGAAGTTCTTATCTAATGTCGTTGCCAGTGTTTAGGCATGTCAGGTGTGAAATATTTGTGACAAATGTGATCAAAAGATCATCTTGTTATATCACTTACGGACTGAAGTTGGGGTTGTACAGTTAAATACTGACTTGGTGACTGTAATAATTACATGTTCATTTCAAGACCTCAATGACCTGGGTTCTATTCCTGGTTAAGTCTTGTGTGTGAACTTTAGAGTTCTATACTACAACTGGTCAGCTATTTAACGTTACCTGGTTTAGAAATGAGATCATTTTGTAACAAAAACAGCAACTTGCTAGAAAAAGTCAACATATTTTTAAGATGCCATGATGCATTTATTTTTGGATTGAAGGCCTCCAAATGCCCTGGTACAGCCGAGGACGAGGAGATTCCGCTCTCCCTCTCGAAATGCCCTCACATGGCAACGCGTATACAGCCACTGTCAGGGAATTGCTTCTCACTACGTTCACGCACTACGGGTGTTGTTTACGAAATTAAGAGGACGAAAATCGAATGTCTGGCGATTAATCGGGTTGTTGGATATGGAGAATCCATCCAAAGGAGTAGGAAAACTCTGAATCGAAACCAATGGTACACATTGGTTCCGAGATCCTGAGGGAACGAGTGGTGTATGAACCTATTGTTGATCATCGTCTACTATGAGACTGTACCTCCTAATGTTACTCCAGTGCCTAATGAACCAGACCTGTTCTCCGTGTTGTATTTGAGAATATTGCTTTTTCCTTTGTGGATGTTGATGCCTATTGATGCAGAGGTTGCTGCTACATTTGTTGTCTTCGTCTCTATTTGTTCATGTTTATGAGATAGGAGGGCTAGGTCATCTGCGAAGTCCGAACCGTCTAATTGATTCTGTCATGTCCATTGTATTTCGTGCTTCCTGTCAGATGTCGGAGTTTTCATAATCCAGTCAAGCACCAGAAGAAAGAGGAAGTTGGGGGGGAAGTAGACAGCCTCGTCTGACTCCGGTCCCTACTGGAAATGTATCTGTCAGCTGCTGTATGGTTATCAAAATTTAGTGAGATAACCTGTTATTTATGCTTAAATACATTTGATTGTTCCCCACTCTTGTTCTTGTTCACTACAAAGTTACCATCTACTACTTTTCTTCTCGAAGATTCATCAGTAGAAGATCGTTATGGAATAGGATGTAACTAATGAGGTTAATATCATTTAATGATATAACTATATATAAGTTTTTAAATCTTACCTGTATATAATTCAGGTAGAATACAACCTAAACTCCACATATCAATTGGTGGACCATATGTGATACCTAAAATAATTTCTGGTGCTCTATAAAAACGTGATTGAATATATGTATAGGCTGAATAGTTAAAATATAGAATAGAAAAAAAAAGATGAGAATAAGATTTAGTTTAATCATATGGATAAGATGTAAATAATTGAATTAATGAGTTAATGGAAGCTAGACCAACATCATGGACGATTGCTCAATTCTGTGGATCAGTTGAAATTAGACATTAACACCGTTTGATGCCGGATACCGCTCACGCACGAGACTGATAGGTCTTGAATTCGAATCTCGCAATGTGGGTAGTGAGGAGTTTCACAATGGGACGAAATGGCCGTCCAGTGCTTCCAGGTATTCTATGGTGATCTAGCTTCAATTGACTTACTATCTCTTATTACGTTTGATATATACAGTGGGATTTCCATTTATTAATAGTCTATGAAAATTCATTTTTCGAGATTCCTATTTAACCCATCAATATAGTTGACAAGATGCTTTGTATTTCGTCTACAAAAAACATTTGAAAGTGAGGAGTTTCGCAACCCTCATGATTTATCTATTCACCTTTCATTGCATATTATTTGTAAGAATTTTGCATTTTGCCTCCTTTAAGAAGTACAAATAAATAATTTGTATTAATATATTTGTATTTTTGGAGAATCGTCTCGGTAATTCTATCCTGTTAAATATTCATATGCCCACCAAATGCCTTGGTACGGTCGAGAGTGAGGAGAGGCCGCTCTCCCTCTCCAAATGCTCTCACATGGCCACGCGCATTCAGGTACTGTCACGGAAGCCCTACTCACTGCCTTCTCATGGCATACTGTTGTTTACGAAATTGAGAGAACGAAAATCGAATGTCCGGGTTGGTGGACACGGAAAGTTCACCTAGAGGAGTTGGAAAACCCTCATTCCAAACCAATGGTGCACATGGGCTGGCTCCAGTATCCTGAGGGAATAAATGGTGTATGAATCAATCGTTGGTCACCGGCTACCATGAAAATGCATCTCCTCACAGTGCTCCACTGTCTTATGGATCAGTCCTTTCGATCAAATGCTCCAGGTGTGGCCCCCTAAGAAAACCACCTGCTTCGGTTTTGGCACCTGGGCAATATCACAGCCCTTAGACATATCAAATAATATTTGCTTGGCGCATATGTACCTGGTGCCTCTTTGTACCAATATTTATGTGTTTAAATAAATATTCACATGGATTTTATAAACTGGTAACCGTCTGAATTCGATAGATTAATAAATATGGAGTTCAGCATTTGAAGCATAAGCTACTGAGTTCGAGTCTCACCACATAGTATGTCAACAATGGAATACAGGTTACTTCGTCGAACAAATTCTAGACAGGAGAAAACTCTTTCATTTCTATTTTTTGATATGTTTGATGCTATTACGAGTTCACTTTACTTGGTAAACGGAACGAAATTCAGTGACACAGCGATGTGATAGGTTAATTCTAATCCATTGTCCCTGGTCATGCTAACTAGATCAAGAAGTCTTGATGAGGCGTAGAGAATATATTCTACAAGTACTCACAAAATACGAGGTCTTTAAGCACACAAATCAAGATTATTTACACCAAGATAGAAACGCCCTTGAGAGAGCCACAAAATAACGTAGTGAAAAAATCCATCAACCAATGACAATCAAGGAATTCCGAGTGGAATATATAAACTGTAGGACACCTAAGCGTTTCTTGGCACGAAAACATGAAATTCAAATGTCCACAATTGATTGATCACTGGGTGGTGATCAATGTCATGCGTGTCAAGTCCTTCTTAGTGCTGATCGAATGTTATCGATCAAGTTGCAATTTGGCAACTAGTCTAGTTGGCTCGACACTGCGTGCTCTATGTTGAGATAAGATGGTGGTTGGAGGTGGTCAACAGGAAACCTTGGATCTGGGTTTCGTGCTACTTGGCATTTGTTAGTAAGGTGTACCTGTGATCTTGAGGGAACTGGTGCTCCATGACGGACTTTTTCCAAGTGAGTTCTGGGGACCTAACTTCCTCAACAATTTTCTCAAATGTTTCTGTTATATCTAGAGCCTTGATTTTTAATATGCCGCGAACTACTTGACTACTTGAACGATAGAACCCGCAACGTCGCAAAGAGAGAAGACAAAGACTGGTAAGCAGGAAGTTTATCGCCCCGAACAATGTCAAAATATAGCACAGAAATCTCGTGTATTTATAGTTTTTGGCTGAAAGTAAATTATCATTTAGGTCAACCAATAAGCACATAGGTATCAAACTAATCCATCCAATGGAGAAGCTTCACCTTGGCATTTCTAGAACATTCCCCTAGCCGTGATTGGATGGAATGTCTGCGGCTCTTCCTGGGCTTCTTAGGGCTTCCGAGAGTCTACCGACGGTCCGTCCTTACAGTTTCTTTATGATCACAGATTATGGTTGAAATATTTTCATACATCAGCCAATATTCTATCCAACTTAACACAAACAAACTTATATTTATATAAGAATAAATTAAATCATTTCATTATTATCAGAAGTGGGTTTTGTAGAGATTTTTAGTAATTTCAATAGTTGAAGTCAATTGTAGCTAGACCGTCATGGAAAACCTGAAAGCACTGGATAACCGTTTCGTCCTATTGTAGGACTCTTCAGTGTCAGTGCGTATCTATGATCCCGTCTCGATAAGATTCAAGGAGCCCTTATAAATTTCAATCAATAGTTATGATATAATGAATTGCTGCTTACTTTTTTGATGAACAAAACAACTTGAACCAAAATCAATCACTTTTAATTCTGATGGATTATTCAAACCAATAAGAATATTTTCCTAAAAAAAATTATTCATTAAAAGTAAATTAATCTTATCTATAGAATTCTCAAAATGATCAAATATAAACAAAGTTATACATAATTATCAAGACAATAAGCACAGTATGCACAGATGCCGATGAAAGACTGACTAATTGAAGTTCTAAAACATCAATGGGAAGATCTAAGTAAACAATATCGTGTGAATTTAATCTTCACTCCATTGCACAAGCTAGTGACTATGAGGTCGTAGTGGGTAAGTGGATAATGTGATGGTGTTTGAAGCGAAAGGTACTGGGTTCGAGTCTCAGGGTGAACATCGATTCTGATGTGTATATACATCCAACTGACTAGTCCCAAATAGGACGAAACGCGCATCCTGAACTTCACTACTAACCATGTCAACTGGATGTACCTGCATCTCAGAGTTGTTATTCATTCTGGAATTCAAACCAAGTGCCTTTTGCTTCAAACGCCATTGCGTTATCCACTCCGCCATTGAGTCCTGATAGCCACTTGCTTGTGCAATGGGGTGAAGTTTAAATTCACTTGGTATTGTTTGTTTGAATCTTCCCATTGATGTTTAGGACTGCAACTAGTCAGTCTCTAATTGGCATATATGCATACTGTGTGTATTACCTTGATATAGCCTAGATTCACAAGCATGGTAAGTAAAGATTGATAGTGGCTAGTAGTGGAATCCAGGATGAGTGTTTCGTCCCATTTGGGACTCATTAGCTGGATGTACCTTCATCTCAGAGTTGATGTTCACTCTGAGACTGGAACTAAGTGAATGTATACACATAGTTATTCAGATACTCAAATACAAGTAGGCTGCTCATTTATACACTAAAGAATTACAGATTAGTTTATTTAAAAAGCATTGATGTCTTACTAATAAATATAATTTTATATTATATCCCTGTTATAACTCACAGTTTTCCAAGTCTACATGATTGGGATGTTGATTTGCCTTAGACAATTCTTTAAACTCGATTCCCATCCAGTGTCTATTCTACAGGACTTCAACACAATTCAGATCAAGAACACGTGATTAGCCTGACTAGAACGTAAATATATTACCACACTAAAAACAGACAACAATCCGATACAATCCAATAATAATAAGGGTAATAGAATATATAACTCATCTAGTACCTGTTAGACATTCTAAAGGTCTGACTAAGGAAACAACCGATCATTATCATTCTTGGCCATACATCAATCTCAATGCGTAGGAAAAAATGGTATTTCTGATATTTCGTAACTCAATGTCAGTCACTACACTTCAGAAGTGTCTCAATTTATTTGAAACGATCAATTTCAATTAGGGTATGGATACCTATGAAGATATCTTACATTGTTACTGATGAAAAAAACGAAATGTTAATTCTGTCTACTACTACGAAATGACCATAAATTGGTAAAAATTGAAAACTGAGGATCACTGGTTATTTGTTTTGCCCTATTGTGACACCATTAAGTAGTGACCGTTCACAACTTCACCGATAATCAAATCTAGGACATTCAGGAATCTTTCAGAGTGTTTGATCTTCAAATCATTTTGGTGGTGTCTAACGGGTTACATATCTAGATTTAATCACTTGGCAATATTGATTATTCATTTTTTTATAGACATTGATAAATGACTATCTTCCATCTTATCATAGTCGAACTCCACTGATCAAAGATTCACATTTCCAATGTATCTTAACGGATGCCTGAAATTTATGATATATCTGAATAAAAAAATTATTTTGTGGAAGACAATAAACATCTAACCTCAGTTAAAAGAAATAATTAATCGTCGAAAAATTTGGAAATATTCCATAGTTATACAGAATAAATCCGACCTAATTCATGTATATTATCAAAACTGTTTAACTCAGTAGGCTGATAAATTTAATCACAAAATGAAAATCTACGCTTTTTATAAGCAGAGATGGATAGTGGCTAGCAGTGGAATCTAGGACGCGCGTTTCGTCCTATTTGGGACTCGTCAGCTGGATGTACCTGCATCTCAGAGTTGATGTTCACTACACAACTCGAACCCAGTACCCTCACTTCATACGCCATCGCGTTATCCACTCGGCCACTGAGTCCTGATAGCCACATATGCCAATTAGAGACTGACAAGTTGCAGTCCTAAACACATCGATGGGAAGATCCAAACAAACAATACTAAGTGAATTTACGCTTTTTATAGTTTAAAGAAGTGTAAGATAGAAATATCTTAGATTCGAACGTATCATAATCAAGAAAGTACTTAAAGATAGAGGCTTTCACCTGTCTATAAAATTCCTCTAATATATTTTGACAAATAATTCAGACAAAAAGAACTAATTAACATTGATTATCATTATTTACTGAAGAATTCTGACATAATTATCGAAAGATGATTAAATATTTTTTCTACATGCATTGAGGTACTTAAATCAATTAAAGTAGTATAAAATATTCCAAGTAATTTACTTATTCATAATAGTCATAACTTACTGGTTTTAAATCACAATGTATAATACCTTGTTTTCTTAATAGACATAAACAATTCAGTAATTTAATTGTGATTTTTTTCAATGAATGTATTGTAAAACCACGAAAATCATTTTTTCTTAAAAGATCATATAAATTGGAACTGTATAGATTTAAAAAAAGATAAATATAAATGAACAGTTATTTGATTGAATACATATGAATTATGATAAAGGTTATGTTCTATCACGATGTCATACAGGCGATATGTTTGAATATCTGGGCCACATATTCCTGCCATCTAGATATTTCAATAAGTTCTTTGTCTTTTATTATTATAGATTTTGTGGAGGTCGTGGATGCACATTGATGAGGAGTCCTACAATAGGACGAAACAGCCTTTCAGTGCTTCCAGGATTTCCTTGGTGCTCTAGCTTCAATTGACTCATGCTTGCAACATTGTTAAATGTTTGATGTGAAAGATACTGCATCCGAGTCCCAATGTGAATATCAACATCGATATACACATACATCATCTAGTCTATTAAACCAACTAGATCATTTTTGTCTCTCTCACTGGGTAAAAGTACAAAGTTAAAGGATTCTTAGAAGCGTAAGACACTGATAACACACAAATTAATGTACATATTGACATTGACCTGAACTATCAACCAATAAGGACAAAGATAAAAAAAACTCCAAGGTCATGGATCAGGTCAAAGATGAAAATAACCGAAACAAACTCTTGCACAACGGCCATATACAATTATGGCGAACATCTAACTAAATTCTAGTTTGGTAGAATACAGACAACCAGTCAATTATAAAGAAATTCTCACTACTCATTTCTTAAAGAAGTGTATACTGATGATGTTGTCTAGAAGAACAGTGTAAGATTTATGACCAAACCATCTTGTTCAGCGAATAAAGCACCCACAACATCTTTATTTTAAGTGACATACATACTCCAATATCAGAAGAGGGTTTTTTTGAGATTTCAGTGATTTAATAGTTGAATTCATGAGTCATTTTAAGTTAGACCACTATGGGAAACCTGGAAGCACCAGGTGGCCGTTTTGTCTTAGTATGAGGCTCCTCAGCATCGCCTATCTACGATCATGCTCTCTGGATTCGAATCCAGGACCCTCGATCTCTCGAGTGAAAGCTTGACCACTAGATCACTGAACCGGCAACCAACAGTGTTAATGTCTAACTTAAAAACCAATTTACGATATTGCTTCACCGTTTACCATTATCTTCAGTGAGTTACTATCTCACAACAGACCTGATTGAACTCTACTGTTCACAGCTTCTCACTAGAACTCCAATATCTCAGAAACTCCTCGCCGTTTACAATAAAACTATGTGATGGCGAAAATCAGTGTGTAAGCTGGTTAGTAAACTATCACTCACACTCTCTCTACCACACACACACACACACACACAAAGGAATATATTATAAACTAATTGACAATGAACTTACCCTAATAAATCAAAGACAATACACAAATGATTACGAAATGTAAAATGATCTCTAATATGGATAATATTATGAATATTTTTATGATCCGCTTTTTTCAAATTCTCTAAAATAGCTACTTCCACTTGAGCTTGTTGATGAAATCTAAACAACAACAAAATGGATAAAAACAAAAAAAAACACTAAAATTAGTATATCAGTAGTATTGAGTGGATTTGAGAAGATTGTTGAATTACATGGTTTATATGATTATTTACTTACTTCTTTATGCCTGTTACCACTCCTGGAGGAGTATAGGCCTAACAACAACATTCTACATCTAAACCTGTCTTGGACAATCTATTTAATGGAATTGGAAAACCTTGATTCCAAATGGCGTATGGACCTATTGTTGGTCATCGACTACAATGGGATTTTATCTTTTAACATTACTCTACTGTGTTGTTTATTAGACTTCTAGAACAAAAGCTCGGGGATTCATCCTCAAAGAAAACCACCTGTTTAGATTTGGTCACCCAGGTAGTATCCTAGCCCTCACACGAATTCAATGATTTATGTAACGCATATGTATTTGGTGCCTTGAAAAATTGGATGACCATTTCGCCTTTGTATGGGATCGCTCAGCAGTAAGCATCCATAATCCACAACCAAAATTTTAACTAATGATCTTCGGTCTCACATGCAAATGTTTAACATTTAGATTTTGATCGGTTAGTGATTTCAATATGATTCAACAGTCTCCACAATGTTATATTGATCAATGAAGTTGTTAAGGAAGAACATTAAAGAAGTATGAGCAGAATATAGTTAGTAAAGGAAAAAGTGTAATTATGAGTATTCTTGTTTTTGTTGGTGGTGGTGGTGTTGTAATGAATGAGTTATGTGAATAGTAGTAGTCAAGACATCTCAGTGGAAATATCAACTCTAATAACAATCATAATCAATTATAGTAAATCAGTGTGAAGTTATTCATCCATATGTCTACAGTATGGTCGCATTATCGAGTGTTCTTCCGACCATTTAATAGGTTAATCCTGTTTGTTGGAGTGTGATTTTTACTGAAAACTTAATCCCGAACTCTTGTAGTTTACCCAAATTTGTCTACTATGAACGATCAGTTAGATGAATCTCAATACTGTTTCATAGTTGAAATCATGAGTCGATTGAAGCTAGACCACCATGGTAAACCATGAAGCACTGGACGACCGTTTCGTCCTATTATGGGACTCCTCAATGGCAGTGCGCACACATTATCCCACACTCGCGAGATTCGAACACAGGTTCTACCAGTCTCGCGCCAGAGCACTTATCCGATAGACCACTGAGCAGGGATCCAACGGTATTAATGTCTAACTTCAACCAATCCACGAAGTTGAGAAACTGTTTACCAACTGTCTTCAGTGAGTTCAACGAAGTCTGTTGTAGAGATATCTCACACGTAATAAACATTGAAAAATATATAACACAAACTCTTCTGCATATCAAAATCCTCCTTTACAAAATAGGAGTGCTCAATGGAGTAGATAGAAATAACTAAATATGCTTATCAGAACTATAGAATGGTGAAGAGAGGAATCTAACAAATCATTTTTTGTATGCTTAACTCAACTAGAAAATTATAGCTTACCATAGCTTATTTAATAGAAAGTAGGTTGGTATATTTGGGGGTACCTAGCCTGTCGTATGCCCTGATGGTGTTATAGCAACCATCCTATAATCAATTCTGATTATAGTCAACTTTGGTTAAGCCCTTTTTATTAACTTCCTTAACACACATCGTTATTTGGATAGTAACAATTTGCATATTCTTTGCACTGCTATACCACTAGAGCACATGACACTCTAGCCGAAATGTTGACTGCTTAAATATCATTCGATGACTCATACTCCTCCCCATATATGTACGCACACAAATATTATTATCAGCCTTTGTTTTGCTTTGCTGTGCCCTTATTAAATTTGACTATAAATTGCCTATGTAATTGCTTGCTACTCGCTCGCTTGCTCCTCGTTCGTTTCCTTCGCTTATTCGCCTGTTCACTCGCTCGTTGATATTCGCTCAGGTGTTGTTAGCTTTCGAACTTGAGTTATTCGACAATAAACTGTAATTGCTGTTATCCTTTGTCTTCTGATTTTACGCACCGTTAAGATTAGAATCATAACGGTTATCGAAGTAAACGATTAACGAATCGCGGCACTACAGTGTTCTCGTGACTTTCGGATTGCCAAGGGCGATTGGACAGTAAATGAAGGTATTGTCGTGTTCTAGGTTCAAAGAGAATTGTTAGCTATATGCATACAAATCCGCCCCGTTATTGTTCCTAATGTATTGTTGGTATATTTGATTGCACTTTGTAAATGATGTCAAACGATAATGTGAGAGTTGAATGTCGTATGTTTATTGCATATTAAAGAACTAATGATGTAATTAACTTATTTCGACTTGTGTTAAGCTTTACTGATAGACGCTACAGAATGCGATGAAACAGTAGTTTTGACAACCGACCTACTTAACTAGCTCTACACGAGCAGGTAAATGGATCGTAAGCAAAGATGTAAAGTGGCTAGCAGTGGAATCCAGGAAGCGCGACACTTCGTCCTATTTGGGACTCGTCAGTTGGATCTGCCTGCATCTCAGAGTTGATGTTCACTCCACAACTCGAACCCAGTACCTTTTGCTTCAAACGCTATCGCATTATCCACTAAGCTACTGAGTCTTGATAGCACACTTGCTTGTGCGATGGGGTAAAATTCAAATAAACAATACTAAGTGAAGGTGAACGGATCATTAGTTTGCTAATATACTACTTTGAAAATAATCTTACCGTTTTTTATTTCGAATAATTTTAATCGCAACTGGATAACCGGATTTATGATCAATCGCTCGTATAACACGACCAAATGAACCTTTACCTAAAGTTTCTAATGATTGAAATCTATAAGCGATATGATCATGGGTTATCTGAAATGAAAAAAGACAACAAACGCATATCAATAATAAGAGTTAAATGATGACAATATGTTCGAACCATATAGGGACTGTTGTCCATCAATACAGTCGAAATAGTATTATCATAGTTGAGATCAAGAGTCAATTGAAGCTAGACCACTATGGAAAACCTGGAAGCACTGGACGACCGTTTCGTCTTATTATGGAACTCCTCAACAGTGCGCATCCACTCAGTTGAGAATCTTAACCATTGGATATAGTTTTAGTAGTGTAAAGCTTGGGCTTTGGATATCCTTAATTCATCTCTAAGTAGGTGTGTGTGTGTGTGTAGGTGTACACTAATGAGGAGTTCCATACTAGAACGAAATACCTGTTCTGTGTTTTCTGATTTGAAATAACATTCAGACCAAGATAATTTAGTGTTGTAAACTACAAAATTCATAACACTGACTTAGTTAATTCCGCCTGTAGCTCTTCCAGGGCTACTGTTGATCAAGTGACAATAATTGTAAACTGTCTACGTATCTAGGTATCTTTAAATATTAAATATGAAAATAGTCATGAGTTAATTGAAGCTAGACCACCATGGAAAACCTCGAAGCACTGGATTACTGTTTCATCCTATTGTAGGACTCCTCAGTGGAAGTGCACATCCACGAACTTACCTCGCGAGATTCGAACACAGAATCTATCAGTCTGGTGCACGAACGCTTAACCTCTGGACCACTGAGCTGTCATCCAACTGTGTTAATGTCTAACTTCAATCGATTCACAAAATTGATCGACACATCCACCATTGTCTTCAGTGATTTACTATCTCACGAATCTCGCGAGGTCGAATCGTGGATGTACACTTCGACTGAGCAGTCCCATAATAGGACGAAACGGCGATCCAATGTTTCCAGGTTTCCCACGTTGGTCTAGCTTCAATTGACTCATGATCTCAACTAATTAAAATTACTACCTCCTTCTAATATGTATATACATATATATTACATACTTTTATATATCCACCATTTTCATCATCATAACCATGATTACTTGGTGAACCTTGTATAGCATCAATTTTTTGTGCAGATAAACCAAGATACCATATTTTATTAAAATTTAATATTTCCTCTTTCTCATATGATGTTAACTTCTTGCCATAGATATTTAATGCAGCTGAAATTGAAAAAAGAAAAAGTAAACCAGGTTAATAAGAAGATGGTCAAATCTAGTTGAAATGTCATTCTATTGAGTCAGATGGTTTGATCATGGAACTTTCATTGTTCCCCTGAACAATATCATTAGAGCAGACTTCAGGTAGAAAGGAACTGTTCAAAGATCCCCACATATGAATCATATATTGTCCTGTCAAACTTGATCTTGATTGAATGTGCATATTGTGCGTATTACCTCGATATAGCCTTAATTCACAAGCATTGTAAGGAAAGATGGATAGTGACTAGCAGTGGAATGCAGGATGAGCATTTCGTAGTATTGTTTGTTTAAATCTTTTCATTGATGTTTAAGACTGCAACTGGAGTGTGAATTTAAACTTCACCCCCATTGCACAAGCAAGCGGCTATCAAGACTCAGTAGCTGAGTGGATAACGCGATGGCGTTTGAAGCGAAAGGTACTGGTTTCGAGTCACAGAAGGAACATCGACTCTGAGATGCAGGTACATCCAGTTGACGAGTCCCAAATAGGACGAAGTACCGCGCTTCCTGGATTCCACTGCTAGTCACTATCCATCTTTGCTTACAATTGATCTTGATTAATTATTGTTGACCTTTAAGTTGTTATTGTTTACCTCTTCATTTTCATTGTATCTCACATTGATTTGATTCTTGGTGCTTATATTGTACATGAGAGTAATAAAAGTTTAATGACCAAACTATCCAGATCAAATAACAAAACTTAATTTAAGTTATCTATCTGAGATGACATGTTATAACTTGTGACCTGCGTGCCCTGTTAATATATGACGCGACGATGCCTCCAATTAGAGAGCAGTGAATAATCGATCAGACAAATGACACATGAAACCCGTATGAGCAGTCTAGAGTAACTGTCAGTCCTGCTTTCTGCCTAGCCCAACCAGTGAAATTCAGAACATCAATAACAGCCTCTGCAATATGAACACTGGGTTTATATACCAAACAAACAGACCAAATCATACCATAAAATGAGAAACAACATTTCTTTAAGATTTAGCCAAATGTGGCTGTGAATAAGGGAGATAGTAATTGATAGACTGAGGATAACTCAAGAACGGTAAATCATATATTAATAGTTCATGGGTCAAAATCAAGCTTATAATAAGAGGGACACGAATATGAATAGTTTAGTTAGTTAACAATTATACAGAATGATGAAAAAATCATAAACTAAGCATGAGCTAGAATGTAAATTGCTCTAACTACTCAAAATATCACATAAGAAAAAATGGGACATCTTTTCATCTTCATCTGTATACATGTTGACAATTGTAGATATAAGATGGTAATTGGAGATAGTCAACAGTTAGTCAACCTTGGACCTAGGTTTCGTGCTACTTGGCATTCGTTAGCAAGGTGTAACTGTAATCTTGAGAGGATTGATGCTCCTTAAGGGATTCGATCCAGTGTCACCAAGCTTCACTGTTAGAACGTTACTATTGGGCACTAGGAAGGAACTGACACACATGACATTGATCATCACTTAGTGATCAATTAATTGTAAATACATCTCAGTCCTACAGAATGTCAGTCACGGCACAGATAGCCCAAGGATAACGTCTCTGACTGTGAATCTGAGTGACATTGGATCGAATCTGTCGGCAACAACCAGTCCCCCCTAGATTAATAAAAGTACACTTTAATGACAAGTGTCAAGTAGCACAGAACCCAAGTGCAGAGTATCCTGTTGACTAACTTCAACCAACATCTTATCTTAACATAGTGCAAACAATGTCAAATCATCTAGATTAGTGACCATATTACAACTTGATCGATAGGATTGGATTTGGATTAGGAAGGATTTGTCATACATGACATTATTCACCACCTAGTTAATGATCAATCAATTATAAACTGAATTTTTAAAACATGAAATTACATAAGAAATTCTATTCTTCGTTTGTTTTTTTTTTGTTTTTCAAAAGAATCACATGGATACATCATTCAGGTTTAACAATTTCATGAAGAAAAAAAAAAGAATATTGAACAAACATTTTGTTTCCGTTTTTTTCTATTTGGAAAACTAATCTTTAGTTATAAGCAAAGATGGATAGTGACTAGCAGTGGAATCCAATTTGACATGCGTTTCGTCGTATTTAGGATTCGTCAGCTGAATGAACCTGCATCTCAGAGTTGATGTTCACTCTGGGACTCGAACCCAGTACCTTTCGGTTCAAACGCTATCGAGTCATCCATCTTTGCTTATAATGCTTGTGAATCAAGGAAATATCGAGGCAATACATATAGTATGCATATATGCCAATAAGAAACTGACCAGTTGTAGTTCTAAACATCAATGGGGCGATACAAATAAACAATACTAAATGAATTTAAACTTCACCCCCATTGCACAAGCAAGTGGCTATCAGGACTCAGTAGCTGAGTGGATAACGCGATGGCGTTTGAAGTGAAAGGTACTCGGTTCGAGTTGTGTAGTGAACATCAACTCTGGAATGCAGGTACATCCAGCCTACGAGTCTCAAATAGAAGATACAAACAAGCAATACGAAGTGAATTTAATCTTTAATTAATTGAAAAATCTAGATAATGTAAAAAATTTTAGTTCAAATATGAACTTTGTATTAATGAGAGTTTTATAATATTCATTATGCAATATTTACTGAAACTCCTCCTGTAGCTCATCTAGACTTACTGCCGTTTCCAAGCCCAGATAAAGGAAGGGGGTTGGGTATAAGGTTAGCAACCTTATCCCATAGAAAAAAAATCTTGCTAAAGAAGGACACCAACCAGCTTAAATAGTTACCGAATTGAATTGATCAATCCAAATAGTTACATGAAATTATATTTTTTTCAATACCTTGTGCCTAACAACCTATCAAAATGAGGCAGGAACTATGATTTAACTACTGTAATCTGTGATTGAAGGCTTGTTTTGTTCTCCTTTTTTTGCTGGCTTACATAAGAAATGTGGAGTTTCCAATGACAAAAATACAATTCTATCATGTAACGGATATGTCAAGTGTAGTGTAGTCAGTCATGATGGAAAGAAAATTACAACATACCAGAAATCATATCTACTATAAAATTACTAAAATCTCTATAACACTCTTTCTGATAATAGTCATATGCTCATTAGTGACTGGTTTCAAGAGGTATTTCCTGGAGTTCTAGTGAGAAGCATTGACCAGTGGAGTTCAACTACGTCTGTTGTGATATAGTAACTCACTGAAGACAATGGTGGATATGTTGCTCAATTTGGTGAACTAGTTGAAGTTAGACATAAATGCCGTTGGATGACGGCTCAGTGGCCTAGAGAATAAGAGCTCGCGTACAAGACTGATAGGTCTTGGGTTCAAGTCTCGCGCGGTGAGATCGTGGTTGCGCATTGCTGAGATGTCTCACAATAAGACGAAACGGCTGCCCAGTGCTTCCAGGTTTTCCATCGTAGTCTAGCTTCAATTGGCTAATGAATAAAAAGGCTTAAGGGGTTTATTAGTATTATTTATTTACACTATTTCAACAGATAGCATTGAGACTCAAACCCAATACTTATCATTTTGAATAAAACAAACTTAACACTTCAGCCACTCAGTATCATGATAGTTGAATATAACTGGAATGTAGATATGAGTAACATCATACATGAAATTAATACGTCAACTTGTTTACTAATCAGTTTGGTGAATATTAAAACAACCAAAAGTTTCGTCATAACTAAGTTGATGAATAGCTTGGTTTAGTCTTTATTACAGACCATTGAAAACCTGAAAGTACTAGTCAACCGTTTCATCCTACTATAAAATACCTAATCAATGCATTATAGCAACCATCCTATAATCAATTCCGATTATAGTCAACTTTGGTTAAGCCCTTTTTTATAACTTACTTAACAGACATTGTCATTTGGATAGTAACAATTTGCATATTCTTTGCACGGCTATACCACTAGAGCATATGACACTCTAGCCGAAATGTTGACTGCTTAAATATCATTCGATGACTCATACTCCTCCCCATATATGTACGCACGTAAATACTATTATCAGCCTTTGTTTTGCTTTGCTGTGCCCTTATTAAATTTGACTATAAATTGCCTATGTAATTGCTTGCTATTTGCTCGCTTGCTCCTCGTTCGTTTCCTTCGCTTGTTCACCTGTTCACTCGCTCCCTCGCTTGCCGCTCACTCGCTCGTTGATATTCGCTCAGGTGTTGTTAACTTTCTGACCTGAGTCATTCGACAATAAACTGTAGTTGCTGCTATCCTTTGTCTTCTGATTTTAAGTACCGTTAAGATTAGAATTATGACGGTTATCGAAGTAAACGATTAACGAATCGCGACACTACAGCATATCCACGATCTCACTCACACGATTCGATTCAATAACTTCTATCTTCTTCTATAATATTATCCCGAATGTTGTGCCAGTTTTTTATATAATCAAAATTCAACAGAACATTTTTTAAAACATCTTTATATAAAATCAATAATAATAATAATAATAATAATAATAATCTATAAACAAAGATGAATAGTGACTAGCAGTGAAATCCAGTACGCGTATTTCGTGCGATTCGGGACTAATTAGCTGGATGTATATACATTCCAGAGTTGATGTTCACTCTGGGACTCGAATTCAGAACAGTTCACCTCAAATTCCATCGCGTTATCCACTCAGCTACTGAGTCCTGATAGCCAGTTGCTTGTGCAATGGGGTGAAGTATAAATTCACTTAGTATTGTTTGTTTGAATCTTCCTATTGATGCTTTAGGACTGCAATAGATCAGTCAGTTATTTTCATAGTTGAAATGATGAGTCGATTGAAGCTAGACCACCATAGAAAATCTGAAAGCACTGGACGGCCGTTTCGTTCTATTGTGGGACTCCTTAGCAGTGCCCAATGATGAACCTGCCTCGCGAGATTCGAACCCAGGACCTGCCAGTCTCGCACCAGTGCACTTAACTGATAGACAAAGGTGTTAATGTCTAACTTCAACCAATCCACGAAGTTTGAGCAACCATTCACCCATTGTCTTCAGTGAGTCGATATCTTTACAACAGATGTGATTGAACTCCACTGGTCACTGCTTTCCACTAGAACTCCAGGAAGTATCTCTTGAACTCAGTCACGAGTGAGCATATGATTATAGGTTAAAAATGGTGGATAGGCACTGCTGAGAAGTCCTATAATAAGACGAAACGGTCATCCAGTGTTTTCAGATTTTCCACGGTGGTCTAACTTCAATCGACTTATCATTTCAACTATGAATATACTGGAATCTCTACAAAACCCCTTATGATCCAATCTTGTGTGTATTGCCTCAAGTCCCAGACTGAACATCAATATACCTGAGATGCAAGTACATCCAGCTGACGAATCCCAAATAGGACGAAGTCGACACGCATCAAACCGGATTCCACTGCTAGCTACTATCCATCTTTGTTCATAAAGCAATATGACTTCAGTTAATATTGAGGCAATTTGCACAAGATACACATATGCCAATAAGAGAATGATCAATTACAGACCTAAACAACAATAGGAAGATACAAGTAAAACAACATCAAATGAAAATAATCTATATTTATTACTTACTATGTGGTGTCATTGGTATATTCATTTTATCATTTAATTTAATTATTTCCTTATCATCTTTTGAAATATGACTTGACAACTGTTTTGTATTATAATATTGATTTGATAATTTTTTCGATTCAATAATTATTGATTTTTCTTTAAATTGATTTTTGATTACATCATTAGTACTTAATTCACCATTATTATTATTATTATTATTATTACTATTATTAGTAATATTATTATTATAAGTAGTATTATTAGTAGTAGTATTATCAGTAGTATTATGATTTTTGTTTAAGTGTATAATTAATTCACAATTTGAATGATCTTTCAATGATATTCCATTATCATAATCATTAAGATGATTAAATTGTTGACTATGTTGACATCGTGTTGAGGATAACGACGGTGTATATTCATTATGATTACTGTTATTATTAATTTTTAAAGAAAGATTATCCTTTGATTGTTGATTTGAATTCGTTGAATCATTTATGGTTATTGTGGGAACTTTATCCATTTTTATTAAATGATGAACATCATTTGAATGTAGTTTAGTATCTGGGCATTTGGTTCTATTATAATTTTGTATAGATAAGGATGTTGATGATAATGATGATGTTAATAGAGTATCATTGATATCTGTCATTGGATTACGTTTAGATTTGCTTGTTTTATTGAAGTGATCAGTAAGATCAGTATTAGATTGTATGATGGATTTGGTACTTTTAACCTTATTCTGACTACTACTAGTAATAGTACTAGCAGTAGTAGTAGTAGTAGTAGTAGTAGTAGTAGCATTAATAGTAGTAGTATTGTATGTTGAAGAAATTCGATTGGAACTTGAAAGTGAATTGTCAATGGAAAATTTAGATTTCGCTTCAGGTAAACTAAAAAGTTCAGTTTGTTCCGTTGGTACCGATTCGAATTGACAGTGTAACTTGAAAAAAACCCAAAAAAAAAACAGTAACAGCAACAACACAGCTATGATTGTAAGGGGTCATGACTAAGGTTCGATTGTTATTATTAGAAATAATAGATTTGTAATAATAATGATAATAATAATGGTTATGCAAGATCATGGATCGATTGAAGTTAGATAATAACACCGTTGTAGGTTAAGAGTTCGTGTGTGAGACCAAAAGGTCCTGGGTTCGAGTCCCTTTGGTGCGAGTTTGTAGATATGCACTAATGAGGAGTCTCATAATAAGACAAATTGACCGCCGAGTGATTCCAGGTTTTAAATGGTAGTCTGATATCAATTGATTCATGATCTCAACTATCAATAATTAATTGTACAAAGATAATTTTCAAAGGTAAACTTATGTTTTTAATTATTATTTAGTTAGACAATCAGGAGAAGTTGACAAGTACATTATTACGATTCTAGATCGGTTCATCAATGTCTAAATAATACAATCAGATTGTAGCCCTGAGTCCTATATGATGTCTGGTTCTTCCGCGAGACAGGATCGAGCTATACTGCTCAGGTTAAACCAGAGGTTAGTGTATGGCTATCCTATCAACGGGATTGAGCTGTACTTTTAAGATTTTCACGTGAAAGTCTGGATGGTGTCTGGTTCTCCTGGAAAACCAATACAAAATTACCCTTGCCCATAAGGATATATTATATAACTGAACAATCTAATTGAAGTTAATCATTCAATATCATTTTTTTCCTCTTGTCAGATATCATTCCATCAAGAAGCTCATAAGTATAGTATTTGAAAAACATGAATTCAAACAAAAAGATTTGTTAAATTCACTTGATACTGTTTGTTTGAATCTTCCCATCGATTTATTAGGACTGCAACTGGTTAGTCTCTAATTGTCATATGTGCACACTGCGCGTATTGCCTCGATATAGGGTTAATTCACAAGCAATATAAGCAAACATGGATAGTGACCATCCAGGATGCGCGTCACTTCGTCCTATTTGGGACTCATCAGCTGGATCTACCTGCATCTTAGAGTTGATGTTCACTCCACAACTCGAATCCAGTACCGTTCACTTCAAACGCCATCACGTTATCCACTTGGCCACTGAGTCCTGATAGCCACTTGCTTGTGCAATGGGGGTGAAGTTTAAATTCACTTGGTATTATTTGTTTGATCACTTAATCATTGAAGTGAACTTTATTGAAGATTTTTAATTTTATGGTTCGTCCAAATTTGATTCTGACTAAAACCTTACGATATCAACTTTTATTGGCTAAACTTATTGAGACATAAATTACTTATGCTTCATTATCAGTCAAATCGAAGTACATTATTTAATAGTGTAGGGCTAGATTGGATGAAAGTTAGGATAGATGAAATCAAAACATGATTTCAGTCGTGGACTGTCTGTTTGAGTCCTAGAGGTAGGTAAAGACTGTTTAGTTAGAATTGAGTTAAATGGTTAGATGTCAGATGATATGGCTAAAAATCAGTCGAAAGGGGGTAGATGTATCCAAGTGTCATCATAATTTACATCTTGAGTTTCTCTTCCATTCTGTATGCTGCAGCTAAGTTCTTAATATTTAATCTTTCTACTTCTTGGATAATGATCCTATTGAATATTCTTTTTGAAGAAACACATTCTGACAGTGGTGTTTTATGAAGATCGACTTAATTTTTAGGTTATATTCTTTACAGACAGATCTCAGTTGAGGTACCAATAAAAAACTATGAAATACTAGATAACTACTTTGTCCTGGTTTAGCAATCTTCAATAATGAACTTTATCGAGTCCGTGTTTGATTACTTACTTACATACTTACGCCTGTTACCCCCAACCGAGAATACGCCACCGACCAGGATTCTCCGACAAACCATGTACTGGGCGTTCCTTTCCAGTTCTATCCTATTCTTCTTCATTCTTATCATTTCCATATCCATTTCTCGTCATAATGAGTTCTTTGTTCTTCCTTTTCTCTTCTGACCTTGAGAATTCCAAGGGAGCGCTTGCCTTGTGAAGCAGTTGGGTGATTTCCTCAATGTGTGCGTTATCCAATTGCAATGCTTTTTCCTGATTTCTTTGTCCCGTAGAATGTGGTTTGTTCTCTTAATATGCTTGAATGTTATTACCAGTTCACCTTACTCGGTGAACAGAACGAAGGTCAAAGACACAATGACACGATAGGCTAATTCCAATTCATTGTTCCCGACCCTGCTAACTAGATCAAGCAGTCTTGGTGAGGCGTAGAGAATGTATTCTACAAGTACTCACAAATTACGACGTCATCAAATACACTGATTCAGATTACTTATACAATGGTAGAAGCACTCATGACAGAGCCACAAAATAGCGTACTAGAAAAATCCGTCAACTAATGGTAGTCAAGAAATTCCGAGTGGGAAATGTAAGCTGTAAGTTAATTAAGAGTTTCTTGGCGCGAAAACATAAAATTCAAGTTCCAAGTGAGTTCTGGAGATCTAACGTCCTCAACATCTCTCCCACAGTAGGTTGTTGCTTATGGCGTATGGTCAACGAATCCAAAGTATTTTGAATAGACAACTGTTATTAAGCACTTATATCTTCTGGACGATGGATTCCATAGTCGTCTAAATTTCAATCCGCCTTTGATTACAAGCTAATTATAGTTGAACTTGCCACATTGGAAGATCACTTCATGTTTGTAATAGGTAATCATTCAATGAAAAACTTATAGGACCTTAGTTACAAGTATCAACTTGATTATAATTTGGTGACTAAGTCAGTTCACAAATATATATACATAAAAACATCAACTAATTCAATCATTATTTTCATAGTTGAAATCATGAGCTAGACCACCATGGAAAAACCTGGAAGCTATGAACCGCTGTTTCATCCTATTATGGAACTCCTCAGATTAGTAGGTCCTGGGTTCGAGGCGAGGTCGTAGATGCGCACTGCTGAATAGTGATTCTAGGTACTCTACAAAACCACCCTCTTCTAATAATATGAATCATTATGAACTTACCACTTTATTTGATGATAAATATTGATTAATTAATGGACAATGATTCACTATAGAACTAAATGTTATTCCTTTGGATTGTTGTAAATGACCATTTGATTGTTCTAATTTACGTCTACCAGTGATTAATGATTTTGTATGATGAATTGCTTTTTCACGAAACCAAAAACCCCCTCCAATCTTATGTGTATGGTTACTATAATTATTCATTAAACTCATTTTATGTTTTAATTCTTGATCTGATTTCCAATTTTTCATAGTTAATAAATTCCAACTGGTTGATAAAATTTCATCATATTTTGTACGATTTGAATTCATAGCAACTTTTGGTAACCAACTATTGGATTGTTGCCAACGTCTATGATTAAGATTATGATTATTATTGATTGATGATATATCATTAATTATAGATTGATCACGTTGACTATAACATGAATTACTTAAATCATCCCCATCTCTATCACCATTACCATCATCATTATCATTATCATGATTACTAATATTACTTATATAGATATCCTGTTGTATAGGTTGTGAATCATTGACATTATTATCATTAAGTCCTAATAATGGTGGAACTAATTTGGATACAGATTTTGTTGTTGATATAAAGTTATCGAATTGGTTGTCAAGTGGAGTATTTGTAAGGATAGTAGAAGTTGTAGTCGTAATAGTAGTTGTCGAAGTTGAAGTCGAAGTGCAATTTATTGTTTTTAATTTATCAATAATCAATTCATTTTGATCAATTCGATTTATGAAATGATTTTGATTGTTAACAGTAATAGTATTAGGTAATTGGGATTTCGATGTATTTAGATCAAATTTTTGAAATAATAAAAATTGTCTTTGAGTTCGTTGATCAATTGAATGACGATTTTGTTGATAAAGATTATTATTACTATTACTTGTACTATTCTCCAATGTGTTATATTTTAGAAATGTATTCTCTGGTCTATATGTTGGTATAGTATATTTATTCAATGATAAAGTATCTTGTGAATGTAATGCCTAGATTTTTTTTTTATTTTTAGAAAGAATAAAATAAATGAAAGATATGAAGGATTAAATATGTAGTAGAGATGAAGTATGAAGTATGAAAGAATACCAAAATGCTCACATGTATCTATCTAACTATCTATCTATCTCTGTATCTAACTGTGTATTCGAATAGCTATACATGCATACATACATACATACATATATACATACGTACATTCTCTCATGGGTTACAAACTCTCTCTCTCCCTTCCTCACCCTCTCTTTCTCTCTCTCTCTCTCTCTCGAGATGTAATAATCCAGGTTTTCTAAAAAAAGAAAAATCTCCATTTTTTTAAAAATTAAAATCATGTGAAACTATATATAATAGGTGTTCATTTATTCAATCATTAATCAAATAAAAAACACATATACATAGTAAATGCAAGGAGTTTTCTTTTTGCATGATCTAGCCATCTTCCACAGAAAACACTTTTGTAAAATATGCGGACGACCTCACTGTATGTATGCCAATTTCTACCTCCTTACATCCCATAGAAAGGAATGAGTTTTTATCTCGTATTGAAAGGTGGTCTGTTGGTAATGGTCTCTTACTCAATCCATCTAAATGTCAAGCTGTTAATTTTAGCTTGAGACATGGACAGAACCTATACTCTATGTTGGGATCCCATAATGCTTGTGCCATTGGAGACTCCTTAATAAACACAGTGTCGAGGGTCAAATATCTTGGTGTTACTTTTTCCTCTGATCTTTCTTGGTCTTCTCATGTTTTACTATTATCGAAAAAAGTTTACCGCTTGACATACTACATAAAGAGGCTGCATGCTTTTGGGATTACTCGCCATTTACTCTTACAATTTGTAAATTCCTGCATATTACCTATTATTTTATATTGTTCTCCATTATTCTTTCCTGGGCTTTTGAGAAAAGACTTTGCTATTTTGCGTAGAATGCTGAAGGCGGTTTGCAAGGTATGTGGTGAATCTTTTGAAGTCATTGTTAATATGCTTGTGGATAGACATCTTAAGTGTTGCAAACTCTTGGCAGGTGTTATCTTATCAGATACTAACCATCCGCTTCATTCATATCTTTCTCCTTGTATATCTTCTGGTAGAACGAGACGTAAATACATTAAAATCCATGCACGCAAGCAAATCTATAAAAGTTCTGTAATACCTTACTTAGCAAATTTACTTTGTGACGAACAGGCTGTTAGAGTTGACCTAGTAAATAACCTGTCTTCTTAAGCATGTCTCAAATTCGATAATTTGTATAAAGTCGGTTTTTCCTAGACCTTTTTTTTTTTTTTTTTTTTTTGTTTTTTTTTTGTTTTTTTTTGTTTTTTTTTGTTTTGTTTTGTTTGTTTTTTTCGGGTTTCCTTTTTTGGTAAAAAACTTGTTGAAATAACTCGTGCTGAGAATTCTATATTGTACCAGATTATAATATTGAATAAAGCCATTAATAATAATAATAATAATAATAATAATAATAATAATAATAATAAAGCAATTAGTCCCATTGATAAATTTCGACAGTGTAGCATAAGAAGACGAAGATTATCAGAACTTCATAGTTGAAATCATGAGTCAATTGAAGCTAGACCACCATAGAAAACCTGGAAGCACTGTTTGACGGCCGTTTCGTCCTATTATGGGACTCCTCAGAAGTGCGCATCCATGATTCCGCACTCGCGAGATTCGAACCCAGGACCTACCAGTTACGAGCCAGAGACCTTAACCTATAGACCAACGGTGTTAATGTCTAACTTCAACTGATGCACGAATTATGAGCGACACTTCACCAATTGCCTTCAGTGAGTGAATAACATTAGGATCACTTCAATTTTTTTTTAATAATTTTTTTTGTCCCCCTTAATCAAAAAATTTTCATCCCATTTTCCAATTTTTTTCAATCCCTTTCGTCCAATGAAATTCCTAGTTGTAAATGCGTTGTAATTGGTTATGTAATTCTTGAAATTCGTATAAAAGCTCTGTACTTATGGATATAGATAATTTTCTTCACAATATAGACGTCAGTAACTTGCAAATTAGAGGCTCTGTTGTTCCTCACGTAGTCACAGAAACGGAAAATGTATTTTTGAATACATTGTATCTGGTAGCGTTTCCATCACTGGAAGCGTTAAAGAGCGCCATTAGAACTTATGAAATAGCAACGTACTGCCATTATGCGGTGAGAGATTCTAATTTCCATGGAGATCGGAAGCCGTATATTAAATTTGTATGTTGGAGAAAGAGCTATAAAACACCAAGCGTTTCTTCGCAGCCGATTAGACGAAGGAGGTAAATTGATTAGTGTTATTATATTGTTCATTGAGGACTTCAATGGACACACAATGTCCGGCCTTCATCTTTTGTAAGTTTCTTGAAGGTTATTGGACTGTTGTTCGTGGGAATGTGCATCACAATCACGAGTGCAATTCCCTGAGGTACGACTGTAACACATGGATGCGCCGATTAACGGGAGCGGAATTTGAATCAGTGAAGCCACTGCTGATATCTGGAACATCAGCATTCAATGTGATACACTACGCTTACCAATCATATGGGAAACGTCTTACAGCTCAAGATGTTTTCAATATGCGTTACAAAGTGTTCTCACAGGCCAACCTTCCTGGTAAGCAATGTGCATATTTATACTATTAACTGTAGGTGATTACGGTAAGTTGAAAAATCACATCACGTCACTTGGTGGCCTTTGTGATTATCAATTGGATGCAGATCATAGTCTGTTGTACTTCTTCTTCGCTACAGCAGACCAGATCAATCTGTGTAACAGGTTTTTAGATGTTGTTGGTTTTGATGGGACATACAAAACCAATAATGAAAACATGTTTCTTTATCACGTGGTGGCTTTGGACATGAATTTCATGGCAATACCTGTTTGTATTGCATTTGTAAGTCGCGAAACATCGACTTTGCTGTCCAGTTTCCTCTCGTTCTTCCGCCAAATGAGTAACAATAGAGAGGTTATCGGTATTGTTACCGACGATTCACCTGCTATAGCTGCTGCCATAACGCAGGTGTATCCCAATTCACACCACCTTTTGTGCCGCGTGCACCTTCTTCGAAATGTCATCAAGAGGGTAAGCTTTCCTTTCTTTACAAATAACCCATTCATCGTATTCGTAGAGGCTACGATCTGATCTTCTTCAAATGTTCTACCGTCTTATGCTAACAAGAAATGTGGAAAGGTAAATCGAAATATGCTTTACAATGTATTGTAGCTTCCAACGGTATGTGTCATTTATCGAAACAGCAGACGGGAATTTCTACCAATATTTGAGAGATCAGTTATTGTCCAAAAAGCACAAGTGGTCGAACGCTTTTAGACCAGCTGCAATGCTTCTAGATCAAAGCAATACAAATTTCGTTGAGACGACCCATCGAATTTTGAAGTTGCATAAGCTGAACAGAAAAACACCCGTGTTCAGATCGATATTTAGTGTTCTGCTTCGCACTGGATACTGGATAGAAGCTAGAGTTCAAAAGTACTCCACTGAATGCCGTAGCAGGGCTGTGCTGGGTCGCGAGCCTCAACTACGTCGTCTTCAGGAAACACTTACACCTGCTGCATGTAAACTGCTTAAGCGGCACATGCGTGTTCCTGTTACTGACTACGTATTGTCGGGGGAGTTTTTCACGGCCGTTGATACTACAGGAACTTACACAGTCTCCAAAAATCCTATTAGTTGTTCCTGTTTCTTTTATGTAGAACACAGAGTCGTATGTCGTCACATCTTGGCATATTGTTCGCACGATAATGTCGAAGTTCACAGAGAAAGCATTGGTGACAGATGGCTGCATTCCAACAGGTCCATACTTCATTCAACAACCTGAAGACGACATAAAAACGATTGTGTCACATCTCACTGCGTTTACCAATATAAATGTGTGTGTGGTCACACATACCTAAAGAGGAGCAATCGTGATCTGAAAATTAGAGTGGGTAAACATGTACCAAAATGGTTGTAAAAACAAATACAGTCGAATGACCCAATAAGAGTAGAGGATAAACATCCATCATCCTCTATTCCTAAACATATAATCGAAACAGGTCATAAGATTGATCTAAACTCGGCTTTTGTTGTGTTGTTTAAAAGTGTAAAAGGGGGCGTATACTAAGGTTTATTGAAGCCTTAGCCATACGAAAATTCAAACCCCCTTTGTGTATTTAAAAACAGTTTGTCCTCACCTCAAATCTACCCTGGTCATATTAGTTTATTATCCAAAGTGATTAGGTGTCAAAATTGTTTTCACATTATTTTTATCATTATTATCCTTGTCTCCTGTCTACCCTCACTTCCAGTCTAGTTGACCTTTTATTTTTTATATATAATTGTTCTTAACAAGTTGACTATCTGGGATCAGATTGTTCGAAATGTATTGCACTAATATCTCATCACAGTTCTGATAATCTTCGTCTTCTCATTACATTATTGAAACATATAAATAGTTTATAGAGTTGAGATCATGAGTCAATTGAAGCTAGACCACCATGGAAAATATGGAAGCACTGGACGGCCTTTTCGTCCTATTATGGGACTCCTCAGCAGTGCGCATCCACGAACCCACTCTCGCGGGATTCGAACCCAGGACCTACCAGTTTCGAGCCGAAGCCCTTAACCGATAGATCACTGAGCTGGCATCCAACGGTGTTAATGTTTAACTTCAATTAATAGGTCCTGGGTTCGAATCCCGCGAGAGTGGGTTCGTGGATGCGCACTGCTGAGGAGTCCCATAATAGGACGAAAAGGCCATCCAGTGCTTCCAGGTTTTCCATGGTGGTCTAGCTTCAATTGACTCATGATCTCAGCTATATAAATTACTAAAATCTCCACAAAACCCCTTCTGACATATAAATAGTAACAAGTGTAGTATTGAATAGTAGTTTTATAAGTAGTATATATAAAAGTAGTATTTGTTTGTTCCAGCTGTTGTTGTTATTATTATTATTTTAATCTCATTTGATCATGTATAGTCTAATGATATATACATGATTTCTAACGGTTAATAATTGTAAGTTGAATTGTGAAAGACTATAGATATTCACATTCTAATTCTTATATTCACTGTTTGATTCCGATCAATTATTTATTATTTTAAAAGTCAATTTATTATAAACTTAGCCCCTAAATGCTCTGGTACGTCCGAGAGTGTGGAGAGTCACGCGTATATAGCCTCTACCAGGGAAGCCCTACTCACTACCTTCTCGCACCATGGGTGTTGTTTACGAAATTGAGAAGATGAAAAGCGAATGTCCGGTGCTTTAACCGGATTGATGTACACAGAAAGGTCACTAACCTCTAGGTGACATGGCTCAGAATCGATCACAATGGCGTAGGTGTATACACTCTTAATCTTCCCTTAAACCTTAAGATTAAAATTATTTCATATCTGTCTTCCTTCCTATACTATATCTTTATATACAACCTAACTTTTATATATTACCACCACTAAATTAACTATTTCTATGAATCCGGTGTTCATCTTGTTGTGCTAATGAGGTATGGCAACTTGGACCGATGTATATATGTGCCTAGTCCTACGTTGTAACTAACTCATATATACTAATCTTGGTAACCATAATAACAACAATATCTATCATTAAATTCAACTTAGTATTGTTTGTTTGAATCTTCCCATCGATTTGTTAGGATTGCAACAAGTCAGTCTCTAATTGGCATATGTGCATACTGTGTGCACATATAGCACATATAGTGCACGATATAGCCTTAATTCACAAGCATGGTAAGCAGAGATGGATAGTGACTAGCAGTGGAATCCAGGACGCGCGTTTCGTCCTATTTGGGACTCGTCAACTGGATGTACCTACATATCAGAGTTGATGTCCACTCTGGGACTCGAACCCAGTACCTTTAGCTTCAAACGCTAACGCGTCCTGGATTCCACTGCTAGCCACTATCCATCTCTGCTTAATATCTATAATTATTATGATTATTATTAAACGTTTATACTTTAGTAAACTTTTATTTTTGACATAGCAACGTACTACAAATGGAGTAAAATCGAAGAAGAACAAAAAAAAAAAAGAAGAGAGATTATTTTACTCAGAAAAAAAGGGTAATATCATTCAGTGTAATTACTAATGTGAATAGTTTTTTTCTTATAATTAGAAAAGAACAAATTTCATTATTCATTGTAACTAATTGAAATCAATAAGTTAAATGAACTTTCATCTTGATTGAATCAATATTGTCATAAAAAAAGTTAATAATTAGAGTGATAGAGTATCACTTGCTGGCTCTCTAAATAGATAGAGAGATAGATAGATAGTGTGAATAGATAGATAGATAGATAGAAGGATAGATAGGTAGATGGGTAGATAGATAGATAGATAGATAGATAGATAGATAGATAAATAGAAGGATATGTATGTGGATAGATAGATAGGAAAATAGGTAGATATATGGATAGGTAAATAGTATTATATCTAGAGCTTTGAATTCTTGCTATGCTGCGTACTATTAGACTACTCGAAAGATCGAGCCCGCAACATCGCAAAAGAGATCACAGAAGACTAGTAAGCAGGAATGTTATTCCCAATACAATGTCCCAATATAGTCCAAAACTCTCATGTATTTATAGTGCTTGGCTGAAAGTAAATCATTATTTTGGACAGCCAATAGGCACATAGGTGTTCTTCTTATTCATCCAATAGGGAGGCTACACGTCGATATTCTAGAATATTCTTGTAGCAGTGATTGGATGGAATGTCTTCGACTCTTTTCAGGTTTCTTGAGACTTCCTTGAGTTTGCTAACGAGCCATCCTTACAGATAGATAGATAAATGGTGGATAGGAACTTTTGGATTCAATGAGATTTTGAAAATTAAATGGTTTTCGAAATCAGTTTTATAAAACTACCATTAAGATTATGGATATTAACATCTCATTATAAAGGGGTACCTAGCCTGTCGTATGCCCTGATGGTGTTCTCATGACTTTCGGATTGCCTGATCTGCCAAAGGGCGATGGGATAGAGAATGACGGTATTGTTGTTTGCTAGGTTCAAAGAGAATCTCGTTATAAGCCAGTGATTATATCTATATTTTATTTCATGAAATTTGTGACATAATGTTGTAATGGATAATAATTCAAAATGATTGTCGAGTTATTATTTTAGTAGACTACTGACTGATTACTTGTTGTATACCACGAACACAACTGATGACTTGCTCTTGTATTAGTGAACAAAGTTTGATACAACTCGATGTAAGTAAGACGACTAGACTGAAGATGCGGATTTATTCCCGCCATAAAAATCAATTCACTACAGTTATTTAACCATTGATCAATCGACGAGTTTGCTAATGATTCATAGACTATACCAAAACTATACTGAATTATAACTGATTTGTTTATCCGATCAGTAATGAAATTTGAATGTATCTAACTAGGGGGTAGTTGGTGTAAATTAATTAATAACTAGATACATAAATACTAATGACACGATCAACAGATTGAAATGAATTCCTGAGTAGCATCCTTACTACTGCTTAATACTGTCCTACTTTATAGAACATATCGCTTTGCATTTACTTACGCCTGTTACCCCTCGTCGAGGAGCATAGGTCGCTCACCAGCATTCTCTATCCAACTTTGTCCTGAGCCTTCCTTTCCGGTTCTTTCTAGTTACCATTCATCCTTTTCATATCTGCTTCTATTTTCCGGCATTATGTGTTCTTTGGTCTTCCTCTTTTCCGCTTACCTTCATGATTCCAAGTTAAGGATTGCCTCGTGATGCAGTTTGGTGATTTTCACAATGTATGTCCTATCCACTTTCAACGTGTTTTCATAATTTCCTCTTCAGTTGGAAGCTGATTCGTTCTCTCCCATAAAACGCTGTTGTTGATAGTATCCGACCAGTGAATGTTGAGTATTTTGCGCAGACAACTGTTTATAAATACTTGTACCTTCTTGACGATGGATGTAATTGTTCTCCGAATTTCAGCTCCATACAGTAGAACTGTCTTGACATTCGTATTGAAGATTCTCACTTTGAAATTAGTTGATAGTGGTTTTAAGTTCCATATGTTCTTCAATTGTAGAAGTGGTGACCTTGCTTTGCCAATCCTCGTCTTTACATCTGCATCCGATCCTCTTTGTTTATCAACGATGATTCCAAGGTACGGCTTTGTAGTTAGAATATCGAAAATGTCATCTACAAACTGCATTCTCAGTAGTGCCAAATTGATTTTGATCTGATTAGTTGATAAGTACTGATGAGAAACCATATCAAAATCTATTTATTACTTCCATATTCTAAAAACAGCTATTCAGCTCAAATTAGTCTTATTTCTTAAAGAAAATCTTATCTGTGGAGATTTTCAGTAATTTTGACTTTGATTGTTTTTATGAAGAACAAAAGAATAAATAGCTGGATTGAATGTTAAAAGCTTTGATTGAATAACTCTAAAGAGGAATAACCTCGCAACATTAAGAACTAAGTAAACTTCTTCGAAAAGTACCATTCAACTGAAATCCAAGATTAAGCACAATTCCGTATAAACTTCTAGAAAATTTAATCATACAACTTTGATCTAGAAATGTCAGTATTGAAGATACACAGTTCAATTATTCATCATGAAGCCTAGTTTATCTCTATTCCCAAGAGTGCTCCTTATGGAGAAAATGCAACTTGATAAAAACGACTGTTTCTTACATCTTTAATTTTATTGTGAATAATCTATCTTTGATTAATTCAGTTTAATAGATAGTATCTTTAACCGTTGTATCAATAGGCGTCAACACATACAAAGAAAAAAACAAGCCATTTGATGCTGAAAGGCTGAAAGAAGTGAAAACATTCAAGTACCTGGGAAGCAACATTAATGAACAAGGAGGGTCTGATACAGATGTAAAGGAGAGGATTAGCAAAGCAAGGTCACCACTTCTACAATCGAAGTACATATTGAAATCAAAACAACTCTCAACTAATCTTCAATACGAACGTCAAGACAGTCCTACTCTACGGATCTGAAACGTGGAGAAATACTACAACAATAGTCAAGAAGGTACAAGTATTTATAAACAGTTGTCTGCGCAAAATACTCAACAATCACTGGCCAAATACTATCAGGAACAGCGTTTTATGGGAGAGGACAAACAAGCTTCCAACTGAAGAGGAAATTATGAAAACACGTTGAAAGTGGATAGGACATACATTAAGGAAATCACCAAACTGCATCATGAGGCAAGCGCTAACTTGGAATCATGAAGGGAAGTGGAAAAGAGGAATGCCAAAGAACATATTACACTGGGAAATAGAAGCAGATATGAAAAGGATGAATGGTAACTGGAAAGAAATGGAAATGATTACCCAGGACAGAGTTGGATTGAGGATGCTCGTAGGCGGAAAATTCAATATATACGTGATTTTGATTTCGACAGAGATTTTAATTACCTTATTAACTGGTAATCTGAAACAAAAATCAGTTGCTATGATGTAACAGAACGCAGACTAAAACTGTTTTATGGACTTAAGGAGTTCATCCTGTGTTAGATGTGAGACAATTACGCACCAAAGACAATGGAAAATGGTCACACATTATGGTGGATTGATTAACGTTAGACGTTAAAACCGTTGGATACCAGTTTAGTATTGTAATAACTATGTGTTCACATATGAAACCGAAAGTCCTCGGTTCAAATTCCACATGCGGGATCGTGTATGTGCACTACTGAGCAGTTCTACACTAGAACGAAATGGCCGTTCGTTACTCACGAACTTCTATTTGATATATTACATTTATTTATTTAAACATAAATATTGGTGCCTCACCAGATATATATGCGCCTCACAAATCTCATTTGATATGTGTGAGGGTTGTGATACTGCCCAGGTGCACAAACTGAAGCAGTTGGTTTTCTTAGTGGGCCACAACCGGAGCCTTTGACTCAAAGGTCTGATCCACAAGGGAGTGGAGCATCGTGAGGAGATGCAGTCCCATGGTAATCTGTGACCAACAATTGATTTATACACCATTTGTTACCTCAGGATACTCGAGCTCATGTGCACCATTGGTTTGGAATCAGGGTTTTCCGACTCCCCTAGGTCGACTTTCCGTGACCACCAACCCGGTTAAAGCGCCGGACATTCGCTTTCCGTCCTCTCACTTTTGTGAACAACACCCGTGATGCGAGAATGCAGTGAGTAGGACTTCCCTGACAGAGGCTATATAGGTGTGATCATGTGAGAGAATTTGGAGAGGGAGAGCGGACTCTCACCACTCTTGGCAGTACCAGGGCATTTGAGGGTAATGGAGGTGGTTACTTCGCGCTGATACTTAATTTGATATATTCTTACTATATAATTAATAAATAACTAAAGTGCTATATATTTATATATTCTGTGATCAAGGATCAATTAGCTGTAACTTAACGTTTTAATAATTCAAAATTGTTACTAATCAAGTACTTACCACTTTGCTCGATTTACTGTCAGTTCTCGCCTATTTGTGCATAACTCTAATTTTCTATTTTAGTGATACGGTTCAATTCACTATGTCTTTATATAAAACTATGAGTTCTTGGAATGATGAATCAAGGTTAGTAATGAAAGACCCAATAGCGATTCGGTATACATTAACTTCAATTCAAGGTTAATTATATCGGTCAGAATGTATTGTCTGTCAAAGCTTTGGAAGTCAAACTATTAAACAATACTAAACAAATGGTAACTATGAAAGTGACTTCTGAGAGCATTGTTTCTAATTTCAATAATATTTATCCAAATTAAATCTTGGAATCAGTTCTCCGCTTATAGAGTCGTACTGTTGAGGAATTCTATACTACAACGAAACATCCATGAAGTACTTCCAGATATTCAATGATTGTTTAATGTAGATCTATTATTGATTTCAATAATTAACTAAAGAAAATTCCATCTAATCTATTCATCCATACTCGTATGGTATTCATGAACATAGATACAATATTAATAACAAGTCACATGGATCAATGTCGTAATTCAAATAGATGTCAGTTACTTGGAGGCAGTGGTGGTGGTCAGAGGGGGGGGGAAGGGTATATGAAGTCAGTAATTTGCATACTTATATATTATGATAATGTTTTTGATTACATATTTCTTAAGGCTACTAGGTCATCTATTCTACGAAATAGATGAAACACTTTAAAGAGAACCACATTCATGATGAATTCATAATTACAGTTCATAAACACACACACACCCATTCACATACAACCATTACCTTCAAATGTAGTTTCATAACATAATAGACAGGTTAAAAAACATAGTCAGAAACTGTAAAAGTAATAGATGACCTCATTTGTGTTAATATTCTTAGATGAATTTTGATTAGTCATGGTTAATAAATATAGATATTGAGTGAATTGACTCAATATAACCATTTTTTTCTCTATAAGCAAAGATGGATAGCGACTAGCAGTGAAATTCAGTTTGACGCGCGTTTCGTCCTATTTTGGGACTCGTCAGCTGGATCTACCTGTATCTCAGAGTTGATGTTCACTCTGGTACTCGAACCCAGTACCGTCTGCTTCAAACGCCATCGAGTTATCCACTCAGCTACTGAGTCCTGATAGCCACTTATTTGTGCAATGGGGGGGAAGTTTAATGCGATGGTGTTTGAAGCAAAAGGTACTGCGTTTGAGTCCTAGAGTGAACATCAACTGTGAAATGCAGGTACATCCAGCTGACGAGTCCCAAATAGGAAGAAACGCGCGTCAAATTGGATTTCACTGTTTGCCACTATCAATCTTTGCTTATAATGCTTGTGAATTAAGGTTATATCGAGGCAATTCGCACAGTATGCACATATGCTAATAAGAGACTGACCAGTTACAGTGCTAAACATCAATGGGAAGATTCAAACAAACAATACTAAGTGAATTCATTTTCTCTATAGATTAATTTAAAAGAGTTTATGCTGATGATGTCGTTCAGAAGGACGATGAAAGCCCCACAATCAAACCATCTAGCTTACAGAGAACAAAACTCCATTAAAAAGAGGAGTTGTTTGGAATGATGTGTCCGCAGTTAATTAAATGCTCTTTTATCGAACTAGTTGCGTTATTTACATTCTCCTTTAAAGAGCTAAACCATATTGTTATGAATTTTTGTAAACTAGATGGACTGTGGAAAGTATTAAAATATATAATGCATCTATTGCTTGGGATTCGTGTCCCAATGCTAACAACTCTAGGATTGATCTACAGTTAATTGAAGAACCCAAATAGTATGAAATCTGTGTCATGGATTTGACAGTTAGTCATAATTTATCTTCCTTATAGAATTAACAATGGATCTTCTTAGAAATAAGTAGTCTCTTGAGAAGTTATAACAAAGAATGCTTACAAGTATCTTATTTAAAATGGATCCCTGAATTTATATGCGAATTTGTAATCCGTACAGTTCAATATCAGAAGTGGTTTTTGTAGATATCATAATAATTTTAATAGTTGAGATCATGAGAATTCCAACAATAGGACGAAATCGTCATCCAGTTCTTCTAGATTTTCCTTCGTGGTTTAACTTCAATTAACTGATGATTTCAACTATAAAATTAATAAAGTCTCCACAAAACATCCCCTTCTGATAATAATCAACTTATGCACACTAGTGACAGACTTCAAGAGATATTTCCTGAAGTTTTAGTGAGAAGCAGTGACCAATGGAGTTCAACCATCTCTGTTCTGAGATATCAAATCACTAAAGACAATTGATGAATGTGTTGCTCAATTTCGTGAATCGGTTGTAGTTATATATTGACATCGTTGGATGACGGCCAACTCAGTGGTCTATAGATTAAGAGTTTGTACGCGAGACCAATAGGTCCTAGGTTCGAATCTTTCGAGTCGGGATCCTGGATGATCACTGTCACTGAGGAATCCCATAATAAGACGAAACAGCTATCCAGTTCTTCCAGATTTTCCATGGTTATTTAACTTTAATTAACTCATGATCTCAACGATTAAAATTATTCCTATTGACAATTGTGAAGGAATGAAAATGAATTTTGCAAAAGAAAAATTTTTTTTTTTTTTTTGTGAAGATGACAGTTGTCACATAGTTTCTAGACAAATCAGTTTTTTTCAGTTTTTTGTTTTTATAGTTTCTTTTGATATGAGAAGAGAAAATCAGAAGAATATCAGAATTTTGATCAATAATTCATGGTAACTATCTAAGATTGATTTTTCTGTCTTTTTATTTTTGACATAGATATATAAGGAGAAGAAGAAAAAAAAAGGTTGTTGTTTAGATCTGTAAATGATCCATCTCTTGTTGGTATTATTTACTTACTTATGCCTGTTACTCACAATGGAGCATAAGCCACAGACCAGCATTCTCCAACACATTCTGTCCTGGGCCTTCTTTTCTAGTTCTAACCAGTTGCTATTCATTTTTCTCATGTTTGTCTCCATTTCTCGGCATAATGTGTTCTTTGGTCTTCCTCTTCTCCTTTGGCCTACAGGATTCCAAATGATGAAGGCTTGTCTTATGACGCAATTGGGTGATTTCCTCAAAGTGTGCCCAATTCACTTCCAGAGCTTCTTCTTGATTCCTTCCTCCGGTGGAATCTGATTTGTTGTCTCCCACAGTAACTTATTGCTGATAGTGTCTGGCCATCGGATCCGAAGTATTTTGCCTAGACAGCTGTTGATGAACACTTGTATCTTCTGGATGATGGCTTTCGTATTTCTCCATGTCTCCGCCCCATACAGTAGAACTGTCTTGACATTTGTATTGAAAATTCTGATCTTGGTGTTGGTTGACAATTGTTTTGAGTTCCAGATGTTTTTCAGTTGTAAATATGCTGCTCTTGCTTTGCCGATCCTCGACCTCACATCTGCATCTGATCCACCGTGCCCAGATATGTAAAGGTTTCCACATCCTTGTGGTTATATGTACATCTGTTGTGCATTGCCTCTATACTACCTCAAGTCACAAGCTTAATAGGCAAAGATGGGTAGTGGCTAACGGTAGATAAGTGGATAACGTGATGGTGTTTGAAGAGAATGGTATTGGGTTCGAGTCCCATAGTGAACAGCAACTGTTTGATGCAGGTACATCCAGTTGACGAGTGCCAAATAGAACGGAACGCCCGTTCTGGATTTCATTGGTAGCTACCATCCATCCTCGACTCAATGTTTGTGCCCGCTACATATGACATTCATTGTCTGCATTATCCATTTGAAATATCATTACGATCAGTTTATATTGAGAAATTCCTTTTTTCAAACCTGTGATCAATACACTACTATATTTTGACAACTGTATGTAGAATGAATTATTAATTTGTTATATTTTAAGTAGTTGGAGGCAGATGGCAAGTAAGCTTGGACTTCAGGTTTCTTGCTAACTGACACTTGTCATCAATCCTGAGAGAACTGATGCTCTAAGTAGAATTAGAATTCGCATCAACCAGCTTCACTGTCTTATAAGTTACTAACAAGCTATTCGAAACTTGTTAACTTGTGCTGTCTAGCACGAAACTTGAGTCAAGCATCATTTGTTTCTATCTTCAATCACATTACATCTCAACACTCGGACTAGTGACCACATTACAACTTGACTGTTAGAGTTTGACCAGGACTAAAAGAACAGACAAACACAATACTGGTCCAATCAATTATATTTGTAAGATAGTTTACATCGTCAACTGACATATGAAGCGTGAAATAAATGGTGGTTACTTGAAGGTTCTCAAAATTTTGAAGACGGATTTCTGATTGTCTCCGTTGAAAATACCATTGTCTATGAAGTAATGCAATCAACAGTGAATTCTTTTTATGTATTAGATAATACCCAATGAGTACAGTAGCATATAGTGCATTCAAACACTAGGATCATTTAGCCATTTACTGACTGATATCACAATCATCATGAAACTTGATGTTTCGGGTTTGATTTCAACTGAATTTGCAATTCCATATTATTGATAATGAGGAAGCCATTTATCGAATGCTGAGTGTTTTTTGAAACTGATTCAAAAAACTAGCTTGGATATCGGCTCAATGGTCTACAAGTTAAGCTCTCGCGCGCGAGACTGATAGGTCCTGGGTCCAACATTAGGACTCCAATTGACTCTTGATTTCTCACTTGAAAATAATACATGAACATAGATGTAAGTGATGTTTGTTATTTTCTGATCGGTAATTATTAAATTACTGAAAATTTACAATATTACTTATTTCTTATATTTAATCCATCCATCCGTTGGGGTTTCTTTGCTTGGGTTCGAATCCCATACTCTTCGCCAGTTGTTATATCTAGAGCTTAGATTCTTAATATACCTCATATAACTTCAGCACTCGAACACTAGAACCCTCCAAGTAGCAAATGAGAGGACAGGAGAAAAGTGAAAAGAAATGCTATTCCAAACCCTGGAACTATGATCCATACTATTTGTCACTTGTCAGGAAGGTGGATCAGTAATCTTTGGAGAACTGGTGCTCGCTGGTGGATTTGATCCAGTGTCGTCTAGCTCCACCACTGACCTGAAATGTCAAGTCGCTTAGACAAGTGTCCGCATTGTAACATAGTCAAAAGAATTTGATCAGCACTAAGAAGGACCTGACATATATAACATTGATCACTACCCTTTGATCAATAAATGATAGCACATAAGTCAGAGAAGCCACTGAATGAATCTTAAGCAAGTTAAAGGACAAAATGGAACGGGAAGAAAATCCAAAAATGCTCTAAGGAACAAACTATTCTAAACGTCACATCGAAGAAATATTGGCACCCTCTTCGCCATCGTATTCGTGAAAATCAATTGCCTGTATAACTAAAAAATACAACTTTCATATATCTTTAGGGAATTGTGGTCGGATGTTCACCTAGAACAAGAGGCAATGCATAGAAGGCCAGATTATTTCTAAGGACTTTGCACTCAGATCAATCAACAGACCAAAATCGATCCAACATAACAACCTGTTAGAAAACCCAGTTCAAAAGGGGTTAACAAATAAAGTAACCATGCAAACGATGTCTGGACAATGGTAAACAACATCTAAGCAAAAGAAAGATCAACAGAACAAGATGCCAGTCATACATGGTAAAATTCGGATAGCTCACTTCTTCGTAATGATGTCGTCCGAAGGGATGATAAAAAGCTTCACGAATAAACCACCTAGTGCAAATAATGAAAGTTTACTCAAACTCTAAGTTATTCGACAAGTACAAACAATAAAGTTTTCCCGATATACCGAAAGTGTATAACGACAAAATGCATTATATGTATATTACCAGTAACCGTGAGATGGCTACAAGAATACCATATGTTGTTACACTTAACTAAACCTGGTAAAAGGTAGGGCTAAACTAACCAACTAACTTGAACTAGTTGTCCAAACAAAAAAATCTCCACAATGTCATACTGATAATTATCGTGTGCTCAGTAGTGACCAATTTCGAGAGGAAATTTCTAGATCTCTATGAAGAAGCTATGATTAGTGAAGTCCAACCGTATCAAGTGTAACGGAGGTACACACCAACGATAATTGAGGATGATTAAACGGTATCGTGTATTAATTAAAGATAGACTTGTTTACCATTGGATATCAGTCCAGCGGTCTACAGATTAAGGATTCACGCTTGAGATTAAAAGTTCTGGGCTCCATTCCCCTCTGCAAAGTCGTAGGTGTATAATACTGAAAAGTCCCACACTAGTATTCATGTTTTCAATAGTTGTTTAATTTGGATCGTTTTGTAATCATAATAAAAATTGAACAATCTCGACAACCTCATACTGATATTTGATTCCATTTACATGTCCTATGATTATTGGTAAAACAAATGAGATCCGTTCTTCCACAGTACGAATGTCTCATTTTGATCATATCCAGGCATACATATGGGTACATACATATATATTCTCACATAATTGATCTGACTGATATGACATTAGCGTGATTGTACGAAAGAATGCTTGATTTGTTCCACAGTACTATCTTAGTTTGTATTCAGTAAATTCCCCTAAGGAGGCCACTGACATAAGGTTCCAATATCTGAAATCTATTATTTTACTGATTTGAAGAGGAGGGTATATTACTTCACAATGTGAAAAAACAACCATTCAAAATCATTAGCGGCTAGCAAAGGAATTCAAGATATACATTACTTTTTATTCATTCAGGAATGTGGGTTCGAGTCCAAGTGTGAACATATTCACTAGAATGAAAATACAATCAGTTATTCACTTGGTATCGTTTGTTTGAATCGTCCTATTGATGTTCAGGACTGCAACTGATTAGTCTCTAATTAGCATATGCGCATACTGTGCGTATTGCCTCGATATATCGCGTCCTGGATTCCACTGCTAACCACTATCCATTTTTGCTTACAATGCTTGCGAATTAAAGCTATATCAGGACTCAGTAGCTGAGTGGATAACTCGATGGCGTTTGAAGAGAATAGTACTGTGCTTGAGTCCCAAAGTGAACATTAACTGTGAGATGCAGGTACATTCAGCTCACGAGTTCCAAATAGATTGAAACGCGCGTCTTCGATTTCCGGAATTGTTTGCATAGACGATTTTCATAAATTTATTTAATTAGTGATCTTTTGAATTAAAAGTTAAAAAGCACAATAAATGTTTTATATTTTATCTTTTCATCAACACAATAGATCGACAGCTCTTCTAGCCTAGAATCTCTTTTCCAATATTTCCAAGCCTGAATTAAAAATATCATCTAATTGAATGAAACCACTCCCTTCAACACGTTGTTTACATCAATAGAAGTCAACATAACCTATTAATTACCCGAATTTCTCCCCACGTTTCCCCCAATCACACATAAAGAATCATTTCGGGTATTTATTCAGTATATCATGTATTAACATCAAATGCACCGGCGACCATACCACATTGAAAGCCCCGATTCTCGTCCGATCACCGCAGTTAAGCAACGTTGAGCCCGATCAGTACTTGCATGGGTGATCAAATGCATAAATCATTCACTTAATATAAATACGAGTTATTATACACATAATTAAAATGAATCAATTCTTTTATCTACAAAATTACAATAATGTGCCTAATTATTGCAACGTTCTTTTCTGTCATCATCATTAGCCAGTAATGACTGTATGCTTGTATAAAATTCCGCTGTCAGTCAATCAACTACGACCAGACACGTATATATGTCGGTCAATGTTGTAATACCTCGATATCCCTATGTATTAGAGTTAATACAAGACTCAAGGTATGCATGAAAGTAACTAACTAGAAGTAATTGTGATAAACATACATGCAAATACAAATTCGATTCACCGTAAAACATAATCACAGAAAATCAATATTTTTTTTGATCTGTTAACTGATAGTTTCACTTTTGAATCAACTATACCATAGTTACTATATCATTGATTGAATAAATAACTCTTATCATATAGAAACAAATCAATTAAATTTTTATATTAAGGTAGGAGTAGTATGGGTAAGTAGCAGTATTAGAAAAATAGTATTCTCGAGTATACTACTTATAGGAACAGACATAAGTAGTATGTAACAGGAAATGAAAGTGGAATGTTTACCAGTAGGAGATTGAAATAAAGTGAAGAGTAAGAAAAAAAAACATAGAGAAATTGAAATAATAACAGGATTAGATGAAGAATGGAGTGTGTCAAGAATAAATGAACGATGTCTTTGATGTATAATTCCCTTATTTAACAAAGCCACTGATTAGCGCTGCATCAAACGCTAAGTTGTCTCATCTCACCAAGCCTTTTTTCATTGTAGTAGTAGTCAGTCAGTCAGCTACAACGTAGGATCAGGCACATATATGCGTCGGTTCAAGTTGACTTACCTCGTTAGTACGACAAGATGAACACCGAATTCATAGAAGTAGTTAAGTTAATGGTGGTAATATATAAAAAAGATGTACAAAAAGAATAAAAGATATGAAGCAATTTTAATACCAAAGTTTAAGGGAAGACAGAAAGTGTATACATCTACGCCATTGTGATCGATTCTGAACCATATCACACAGAGTCTACAATCATTGGTTACGATAGTCACGCGGACTCCAATCAAGTAGTCTGCATCTACCACGAACATGGCTCAGACTAGAAGTTAGTGACTTCAAGCTCTGATGCCACGTTTTGGTTTGGCCACCCCTAACTCCTTTCCAACCATCCCCTACACTAGTCAGCACAGCGCATCGTGGCAATCGGTGTTCAGGCATACGTAACACGTGGCCTAACCATCTCAGTCAATGAAGACTCATGACCTCATCAACTGATAAGTAGTAGTAGTAGTAGTAGTAGTAGTAGTAGTAGTAGTACGTTGAGGCGTAAAACTTCTGCTCTATTTATGAACGGGGAACGAGATTCAATATTCGTCAATAGAAGTTTAGCCGAATCTGTATAATGACAGCTTTTTGAAAAGTTTCTGTTTTCAAAGATGTGAATGTGTAACTTGTTTTCCTTTTTGACCCTGTAGGCAATTCATAATTTCAGCACATTGAACACTGAACAGAATGACATTCTAAGTGGATTATAGAGCTGTAGTTATCCTAACAGTTATTTTATTTGTATATTTTTATCCGTTCGGTTGTTCTATGGTATATATGTTCATAGTAGATATTTACAGGAAAGGAAGAACGTTTGATAGTAAATCACTGCCAAAAATCACACTTTGAGATTCAGCAGTAACCTTGTAAATGATTAGGAAATTTGCTGGTAGCATTGGATAAACACCACAGTGGACACTCGACTTCGAGATCAACCGGATGGATTCCGTAAGGATGATTTGTGTACAGACCAAATTGCGACACTACGGATCATCTTCGAACAATCAGTTGAGTGGAACTCATCACTATACGTCAACTTTATTGACTATGAGAAGGCGTTTGATAGTGTGGACTGGAGAACATTATGGAAACTTACTCGACACTATGGAGTTCCTGCGAAGATTGTCAACGTTACCCAGAACTCATACGATGGACTACAGTGCAAAGTGGTGCATGGAGGACAGCTGACAGATGCATTTCCAGTAAGGACTGGAGTCAGACAAGGCTAACTACTCTCCCCATTCCTCTTCCTTCTAGTGATTGACTGGATTATGAAGAATTCGACATCTGGAGGGAAATACGGAATACAATGGACTTCTCAGAATCAATTAGATGATTCGGACTTCGCAGATGACCTAGCCCTCCTCTCTCATACACACGAAAAAATACAGACGAAGACAGCAAATGTAGAGGCAGTCTCTGCATCAATAGGCCTCCACATACACAAAAAAAAGCAATATTCTCAAATACAACACGGAGAACGCCAACCCAATCACACTTGATGGAGGAACTCTGAAAGATGTGGAAACATTCACGTACCTAGGAAGCATCATTGATAAACATGTAGGATTGGATGCAGATGTAAAGGGAAGGATTGGCAAAGCAAGAACAGCATGGGGGCGGAGACGTGGAGAACTGCGAAAGCCATCATCCAGAAGATACAAGTGTTTATGAACAATTGTCTACGCAAGATACTTCGGATCCGTTGGACAGACACTATCAGCAACAAGTTACTGTGGGAGAGAACAAACCAGATTTTAGTGGATGAAGAAATCAGGAAGAAGCTCTGGAAGTTGATAGGACACACATTGAGGAAAACACCTAATTGCGTCACAAGGCAAGCCCTCATATGGAATCCTTAAGGCCAAAAGAAAAGTGGAGTACCAAAGAATACATTACACCGAGAAATAGAGACAGATATGAGAATAATGAACATCTACTAGATAGGACTAGAAAGGAAGGCCTAGGACAGAGTGAGTGGGTTAGAGAATGCTAGTCGGCGGCCTATGCTCCATCGAGAGTACCAAGCTTAAGCAAGTAAGTGATATCAATGATAATCATTATCATTAACTTACCGATAATAAATAATGATTATAATCAGTTAATTTATTTAAACTAATTACATCATCATATGAATTATTGATTAAATATTGATGATTATTTAAATATTTTTTAGATTTATGAATATGTTTAAGATAATTAAATCCATCATTTAATCGATTATAATTAATAGTACTATTATTAGTATTGTTACCATGGTTACTTATATGATTGTTACTATTCCGTACATGTATAATAGGTGATTGGCAATGAATTAATTTAGAATATCGATTTTTGATATTTGAATTTTCAAATGATTCTTTACTCATATTACTATTATTAGAAGTAGTAGTATTAGTATTAATAGTAGTGTTAGTAGTAGTAGTAGTAGTAGTAGTAGTAGTAGTAGTACAAGTATTGACTGATGAAGTACTCGTACCATAATGGTGTATTGAACGTAGTTTCGATGGGATTGAAGAGGTATCTAAAGTAGTACTATTATTACTATTATTAGTATCCATTTTAGATGTATGTTGCTTTAAGAATTGATGATTCCTTCTATCATTTGTTACATCGAATAGTTTATTATGCGATAAATACACATTGTTATATTTAGATTTATAATTTTTATATGGTTTATCAATAAGATAATAAGTAGTATTATAATTATGAGTAGTAGTAGTAGTAGTATTGTTATATAGATCATAAGAATGTTTAATATGATAATTATAATCTCTTTCAGATGAGATACCATTTGCTTGTTGTTGTTGCTGATGTTGCTGGTGTTGCTGGTGTTTGCCTCTTGGAGATACATGTTTTAACGACATGATCGGCATATATGTATATATATGTAGCCTCTGAGATATGTATATACAACTATTTGTTCAAATCAGTAGTATGTTTATTCAATATTTAAAAATAGATGATTGATTTGATCGGATTCGAACCATACATGAATAAAAATCTATGAGTGTACACATCATTTGTAACTAAGGTATTACTACTTTACACAGAAGAATAATTTATGATTTAAACCAAGACAATGAATGAATGAAAGAGGGGGGGGGGAAACAAAATTGAACTTTGAACAACTTTCTAATCCACAAAAAAAATTCATGTCACTATTTTACATAAATAAATAAATAAATAAATAAATAAATAAATAAATTTTTTTCTTTTTTTTTACAAACAAACAAAAAAAACAAAAAAATTGATTCTCATTAATGATGAGTGCCAAATGAACCAATCGAATTACATTCATCTATTCGTATATGTATAGAGACAGAGAGAGATAAACAACACAGTTACCCCATAAATTTATTTATCAGTGGTGCATTATTAGTTCATTAGAAGTTGTTTATTCTTAATCATAATGATTATGATTATGATCTCTTAGGTTGTTTGTTTGTTTATTTGTCTATTTGAGGTTATTTGTTTGTTTACTCAATGATATATTAGGTTGTGATAGATAGGGTATAGAATCTTATTATGCTTTCTAAAGTTTGTACTAAATGAAGTGATTCGGTGCAAATAGATACTTATGTTTGAAGTTTATTTGTTTATGTTTTCTTTATTTCACTTCTATTTAATGATTCTCATTTTCGAAGGGGGTTGGTGGACATTTGAGTAATTTTATAGAGTTGAGAGCATGAGTCAATTGAAGTTAGACCACTATTGAAAACCTAGAAGCATTGGACGACCGTTTCGTCATATTGTGGGACTCCTCATTAGTGCGCACCCACGATCCCGTACTCACGAGATTCGAACTCAGGACCTACCAGTGTCGCGGGCGAGCACTTAAACGATAGACCACTGAGTCGGCACCCAACAGTGTTAATGTCTAACTTTAACCAATCCACGAAGTTTGAGCAACCGTTCACCAATTGTCTTCAGTGAGTTGATATCTCTACAACAGACTTGGTTGAACTCCACTGGTCACTGCTTCCAACTAGAACTCCAAGAAATAACTCATGGAGCCAGTCATTAGTGAGCATATGACGAAACGGCCATCCACTGCTTCCAGGTTTTCCATGGTGGTCAAGCTTCAATTGACTCATGATCTCAACCCTTTAAAATTACTAAAATCTCCAGAAAACCCCTTCTGATATTTAATAATAAGTTAAAGATGCATAGTGACTAGTAGTAGAATCTAGTGTGACGGTCGTTTCGTCCTATTTTGAACTCGTCAGCTGAATGTACCTGCATCTTAGAGTTGATGTTCACTCTGGGACTCGAATCCAGTACCATTCACATCAAATGCCGTTTGGCTACTGAGTCCTGATAGCCAACTGCTTATGCAATGGGGTGAAGTACTTGGTTCTAGTCCCAGAGTGAATATCAACTCTGAGATACAGGTACATTCAACTGATGAGTCCCAAATAGGACGAAGTGGCGCTCTTCTTGGATGTTACTACCAATCCCTATCCATCTTTGCTTATCATGCTTATGAATTAAGGCTATATCGAGGCAATAAGCACAGTATGCACATTTGCCAATAAGAGACAGACTGATCAGTTGCAGTACTAAACATCAATGAAAACATTCAAACAAACAATACCAAGTGTATTTGATAATGTGTTAAAAAGAGTGAAAATCAAAATGACGAAATTATTATTTAACAAGTAATTGGATATAAAGGTTTCATAGGTTATTTCATGTATTGACCTCTTTGTTAGACAATCATTGAAAACTAGTAAACACTAGACAGTTGTTTCGTTCTACCATGTAGTTGCTCACAAGACCGTCAGACTCAACGCGAGTGATTAAACTCTAAATTTGTGATTAAAGATTTAATGGTATGTATGTTGAACTTCAGTCAATTTATCATATGGTCCAATTATCTCCTATTTCCAATGGAGAATAAATGTCTCATACCCGAAACTTGTGTTATGTGTCAGATGATAAGCAAGTAGTTGATTACTTTCTCTCATCTTGACAAAAACTCATTTGCTCCATTTTGTCTCACTTTAAATAAAATTTCTAAGGTTTTATTGAGAAGTTGTGATTGAGTAGGTTTATGAATGAGACAGTTATCAGTAGCAGTAATGGATGATGGTAACACAATGTCATAAATTAATTTAAAGTTGAAAATATGAAACAACAGATTTTGACTAAATCATCTCCAAGTAACTGGTGAGGCTCAATGCTTTATTATCCTTGAAGGGTGACGAATATACTCATTGCTGAATATTGTATTTAAGAAAAGACAAAAGGTAATACAAGGTGATTGAAAGTAGTTGAACATAAGTTTCATGCTGGTTAACACTCGTCAGGAACAAATTTCTCAGGCATTAGTAAATTCCAAATACCTCAGTTCGACATGAGGTCAATCGTGGCTTAAATCTCAGACTTAGAGCTGAGTGACTCTGATTGGAACTCCACAAAAATCATCTGTCCTCTTAGGATTGTAAGTAAGTCATATTGATGGACACTAGTTAGTAGTAAACTTAAGATTATCAGCGTTTCTTGCCAACTAACTTTCAACTACCTAAAATTTAAACACAGTGCATGCAATGTCGAACCACTTAAATTATTATCCATACTGTGATCGAAGGAATTTGATCAATACTATATAAATGTGATTTTGTGCTCCAATCAGTAATCAATACAATGATCAGTTCATTGATTGTTTGACTGAAGTCAGTTCGTCATTTCAATAATCTTCATATGGAATTACTTTATTTATTTATTTAAACACATATATATTGGAACAAAGGGGCACCAGATATATATGCGCCTCACAAATCTCATTTGATTTGTGTGAGGTCTGTGATACAACCCGGGTGCCCAAACTGAAGCAGGTGGTTTTCTTAGGAGGCTACACCCGGAGCCTTTGACTTAAAAGACTGATACATAAGGGAGCGGACCATCGTGAGGAGATGCATTCCCGGTGACCAAAGATTGATTCATACACCATTTTTTCCTTCAGGATACTGGAGCTCATGTGCACCATTGGTTTGAATCAGGGTTTTCCAACTCTTCTAGATGGTCTTTCTCTGTCCACCAACCCGGTTACAGCGTCGAACATTCGCTTTTCATCCTCTTGATTTCGTGAACAACACTGTGGAGCAATATCGTGGATTAGTTTAAGTTAGACAATAACACCGCTGACTTCCGACTAATTGGTCTAGAGTTCGAGATCTCGAGCGAGATACCAAGGGTTCTGGATTCGAATCCAGCGAGCGCGATCGTAGATAGACAGTGCTGAGGAGTCTCATACTAGGACGTAAACAACACCCGTGGTGTGAGAAGGCAATGAGTAAGACTTCTCTGACAGAGGCTATATACACGTGACTATGTGAGAGTATTTCAAGAGGGAAAGCGGACTATCACCACTCTCAGCCGTTTAAATAATCGATAAATTAAATATATCTACTGATGAAATTATAATGAAATGGCCGAAATCATTAATTCAATATCAAATTATTCGTTAGATTTGGTATCAACTATTGATTAGAGGAACGAAGTATATTCTCAGTTGTATACCAGCATATCACAGCATGAAAGTAATTGTATACATCATAGTTTGTTTTTTTAGACAATCCCTAGTTCTATAGTACCCTTTATTAAGGATAAAAGTGAATTGAAAGAAAACAAAGTTTTGTTCTTGAGCCAAAAAAATTGATTTTATGATTCAATTCTTGAATCAAAATATGAAAAGTTATTTCGATCCTCAGATGATATTGTTACGTGAAGAAGAAGAAGAAGAAGACAAAGGATTACCCTGGAAAAGCTTCAACACAATGCTTTGTTATATCTAGAATCTTAGATTCTTGCTATGGCGCTTACTACTAAACTAATTGAACGATCGAACCCGCAATGTCGCAAGAGAGAAGACAGAAAACTAGTAAGTAGAAATGTTATTTCCCAAAACAGTGTCAAATATAGTATAAAAATCTCATGTATTTATAGTTTTTTTTGGCTGAAAGGAAATCATCATTTTGGACAGCCAATACGCACATAGGTGGTCTTTCTTACTCATTCAATACGGAAGCTACACGTCGACATTCCAGAATGTTCCTTCAGCAGCAACCAAATGACATCTCTTCGTCTCTTTCTGGGCCTCTTGAGGCTTCCTTGAGTTTGCCAACAAGCCATTCTTATAGCTTTTATTTCAATTAATTATTTACTTATACAGACAACTCGAGTGAATTCAAGCTGAAAAGATTTGAGTTATTTGGTTGCCGATATTTTTGACCGAAATTTAATCTGTCCTGATTGACTATGTGCATTTTATGTGGATTATCTCGATATAGATTGGATATATTCCTGGACTGAATATCAACTGTGGGATGCAAGTACATCTAGTTGAAGAGTCTCAAATGGGACAAGACGAATATTTTGAATTCAACTGTTAGATTCGTTCTCCTATTCTGTATCAACACAAGTGGAGTTAAGGAATAATAAGAGTAGATTTATAGATCGATTTTATAACATACACATTATCAATAACCACTTAATCTCTCTAAACACTTGTTTATATATCGATTGTTGTTATAACTTGTGGCCTTATGCTCTATTAATATATAACTTAATGATACCACCAAACAGAGAACAGTGACTGATAGACCGGACCAATGACGCATAAAACCCGTCCGAGTAGTCTACAGTCCTTATTAATCCTTCTCCCCGCCTAGCCTTTCCTGTCTGTTGAGTCCAGAACACCAATAGCAGCCTCCGTGATATAAATCATGTATTTCAAACGCACTGGGTTTGTATACAAACCAAACAGACCACATCGTACCATAAAATAGGAAATAACATTTGTAGAAGATTTAGCCAAAAATAGCTGTGAATCTGGGTGATAGTGATTGAAAGACCAGAAAGAACTCAAGAGTGGTAAATCGAGAAATTAAGCTGCTTAGGTCAAATGAATAACTCCGCCTGTAGCTTCTCTGGGGGTTACTGCCGGTCCCAAGCCCGGGTAAAGGAGGAGAGTTGGGCATGGTGTTAGCGACCCCATCCCGTAGAAAATCAACTCGCTAAAAAAACGCTAACCAGAAAAAATCATTCATTTGGAGAAAGCTGGTCGGCGGCCTATGCTCCATTGGGAGTAACAGGCGTAAAGGAAAAAGGTCAAATGAATGAAAATATTACAATCAATCATATACTCACTAGTTACTGGTTACAAGAAGCATTACCAGGAGTTCTAGTGAGAAGCAGTGACCAATGGAGTTCAACCAGGTTTGTTGTGAGATTGTAACTCATTGAGATAATGGTGGATGTGACGCTCAATTTTGTGGATTAGTTGAAATTAGATAAAAACACCATTAGATGATGGTCGGTTCAGTAGTGTACAGGTTTAAGCGTTCGCGCGCGAGACCGTTAGGTTCTCTATGCAGATCTCCCTAGGTGGGATCGTGTATGCGCACTGCTGAGAAGTGCCGCAACGGGACGGAATGACCATTCAATGCTTCCAAGTTTTCTATGTTGGTCTAGCTTCAATTGACTCATGAGTTCAACTGAGCAATTTAATCTAATCATTCCTAAACAACACAGAACTAATTAATTTTCATTCAATGATCTGTCAATATAAAACTTAGTAAACAGACTCTACAGATTGAAAAACTTCATATCGAATATTAATCTGGTTATCGAAGGGAAAGAACAATATAAAATAACTGTTATTTAACTATTCGAACCATTGGATACATACCATGTTTCAACAGTTACTATAAATCAGATAACTATGTACAACTAAATCAAACTAGAAGATTAGGAAGTGACATACATCAAATACACATGATTTTGCAAATGTGGAAATATGACAGAACAACTCCTGAATATTGAAGATAAGGAATGATTTACACTACTAATGATAATTCAGTAGTAAATATGAATACACAAAAGAAATCGTACCGAGGGAACAAGATCGAAAGTATACATTACATGAACTTATCGTTCAGCGATTTATCGTTACCCACTATATCATTAAATAATTTAAGTAATAAGCTTTCATTGTTTCTCCAAATATGAGTATCAACACTAAGCTTCTCGATTATTCCATAAACTTTGGCCCCCAAATGCCCTGGTACGGCCGAGAGTGGGGAGAGTCACTTCTCCCTCTCGAAGGCTCTCACATAGCTACGCGTTTATAGTCTCTGTCAGGGAAGTCCTACTCCCTGTCTTCTCAAGGTAGGGCTGTTGTTTACGAAATTGAGAGGATGAAACGTGAATGTCCGACGCTCTAACCGGGTTGGTGAATACGGAGGATACACCTATGGGAGTTGGGAAACCCTGATTCCAAACCAGTGGTTCACATGGGCTACAGGATCCTGAGGGAACAAATGGTGAATGAACCTATTGTTGGCCACTGGCTATAATGGGACTGCATCGTTTAAAATTGCTGTAGTGCCTTGTTAATTAAACCTCTAGATCCAAAGCTCGGGGATTGGCTCTCAAAGGAAACCACCTGTTTAGATTTGAGCGCCCCGGTATTCTTGTAGCCCTCACACAAATTAAATGATTTGTGTAACGCATATGTACTTGGTGCCTCCTTGTATTAATGCTTATGTTGTTAAACAAATAAATAAAATCTCGACTTCAATCAGCTTCTTTTAATGGCTTCATTTGTGATTGGATGTCTTTGCGGGTTCTATTGTCTTCACTTTTGACTTTGTCTATTTTTCTGCGAAATCTGATTTCTAAAAAGACGGTTCGTTGGTCGTTCATTATAGTTCAATAATTTATGCTTATATTGGCATTCCCAGTAGACATGGACGTAAAGCTTATAGATTATGTACTTGCACATGTAGGTGATGTGAGTGTTCACTTTTTAGATGCTGTTGCTTTTTTATTTCCAATGTCTTGTTTCTTTTGGTTTGAATAAAACATAATTATGTAATTGTATTGTTTGTGAATGACATATCTTGCGGTAAACATCTAATCGTTGTCCGTATATCATGATAAAATCATTTCACATAATTTATGTTTACCTGGAACAAAGTAAATTCTCTTCTTGAGTGTTATGGAAACATTTCAGAAGTTTCTCTTTGTTCTACATAATTTTTTTTCGCAGCTCAATACAATGAATATGACCTGTCAGCTTGGTTTGATGAGAAGAAAGTTTTATCAGGGTCAATGTGTGTAGGTGGGGAAAATTAGGAAGGTGCAATGAACCCAACTGCCAATGAACTATAACTGTGACTCCTCATCTTTTGGACACGTAACCTGGCCTAAAACAAATAATATTTCAAAAAGGTCTGTCATTATTAAACATAAGTTCATAACACATTTAGGATTGAATCTAATACACCAGTTAAAACATATTATATAATGAAGTACAGCCTTATGTATGTTTGTGTGTCATCTGAGTAATACATCTGAAACAATGAGATTAAGACAATGTTATTAGCTTAGTTTCAGTTGGTTCAACACCTGATGAACTATCCGGGTGTTGGTGTTTTCAGTATGAAACACTAGATCTCACAACTTACAAGCACCTGACGTATATAGTGTTAATTTAGATACAAGTTGCCATCTTCAAATTGACACGTATTCAGTATTACAAGTTGAAATCCATCTTCACTTCTGAAGACTAATTAACTAGCTTAGTTACTTACTTTTAAAACTATTAGAAAAAACATTAGGCTACTAAAATATTATAAGTAGAATAAACATTTAAATCAAATTGTTAGACATCCGAGCTCAATCAATTTTAGTTTAAAACATGAGAATTTAAGGAATAATCTTAACTCCATGCGTTATTGTCCTTCTGAATAGTATGTATTCTGGTCAAATATGATAAACTTGTATCAGAAAGGTACATGTTCTTCTATTGTCATGGACATCATAAAGTTAATCAATGCATATAGTCCAACATTAGAGGGTAGATCAAGTAGAATCGATTACAACTCAATGATTAAACAACGTGTTGATATCTCAATCGTAGATAAGGTTAGTTTTGATAAGAAAACTTCAGAATAACATCTAACTGTGATACTAAGATAATATGAGCTCATATATCATAAACATCATAAGTTCTCTAAGGATTATAGATATTTGCATAGTTGAAAGCATGAGTCATTTGAAGCTAGACCACCAAAGAAAAGCTGGAAGCACTAGATGGCCGTTTCTTCCTATTGTGTATTTCCTCAGAAGTGCCCGCTCACGACCTACCAGTCTCTCACCAAAGCATTTAATCGATAAACCACTGAGCCGGCATCTAATGGTGTTAATGCCTAACTTCAACCAATCCACAAAGTTGAGCAACCGTTCACCAATAGTCTTAAGTGAATTCCTACCTCACAACATACGTGGTTTGAACTCCACTGGTCACTACTTCTCACTAGAACTCCAGGAATTATCTCCTGAAGTCAGTCACTAGTGAGAATCTGTTGATTAATATCAAGAGTCATGCTCTCATGCTTTCAACTATGCAAATACTAAATCTCTACAAAAACTCCTTCTGATTATAGGTATGATTACTGATGTGTACCAATTGACACAAGACCAAAGTCCGTTGACTGACTCGTCTTTTAAAGCAGTAAAATACAGTTTAAATCAAGTTAGTATATATTAACTTATCAATAATAACGGGGTATTCACCTTAAATATTATCAAATCAACAATATACCAATAGAATGTAATCAGCCTTAACAATAATAAAAACCATTCTATCCACTTTACACAATTAGAGAAACAATCATCTTTCAAGTATTCTTATACTGATAATTGGAAACCATAATTTTTCATCAGCTTTAAAGTATATTGATTAAGCTAACTGTTTCTATGGTAACAGGGATATAATTATTATGGTTTGGCAAGCTCCTCACTGTCAATGCTAATTATAATATTCAGTTAGACAGTAGTAATTTCAAGCTTTTTAGTCTCTGTGTATTGTCTACAACAATCGCAATGGTGATCACAATTTGACAAAACTAATATTTAGTTATAAAAGTCATTAGTTCAACCTATCTGTTATATTTATGACATTCTATAACTATGAAGTAATAGTATTGGTTGTTTTCTGTATTTCTACCACACTTACAGGATGTTATTAATGTCATATTCGTTTATATCTTTCATAATGTTTTTTTATAATCAAAGTTATCATTAGTGTTATGTTCACTACATCATGAACATAGAAGACGGTATACAATTACGACACTCAAAGGAGTTGAATCCCCACCATTGCAAATAGAAGACAGAAGAAAGCCGGTAAATTAATTGTTGGGTAAGAATCAAAATGTGCAGAAAATCATGGGTATTTATAGATATATATATATATCAACATTATAATTCAGACAATCCTCAAAAAGGTATGTTATACTACTGTCCAATAGTCGATATTCTAGAGAGCTCTATCAAGTCCTGATTGGATGTAAACACTTCGGCTCCTTTAAGGCCTCTTCAGGATCCGTTGTAATTCTCGGAAGCCGTTTCATAGAAACAGTTACTATCATACTTTAAAAATAGTAGATATGTGAAATTATTCATCCTTTTCTTAATGTTTAGTTAAAGTACAATCTAAGGCATTTTTCATTTTATTTAAAGGATAAATATTGTTTACAGCAGTATGTTTTACATTAAGGATTTAATTCCAATAATTTAAAGATATCTACATATATTCTTTACCACTGTATTGTATCTTAACTTGAAAATGTAAATATAGTGTGGTGTGTACTACTGATATTGATAGATATAAGTAGTATATATCACCAATCGAAAGTGAAATACCTGGAGTCAAAAGGCTAAGAAGATCGAAGAAAAGTGAACGAGAACAGAGAATGATTGGTGTGGAAATGAAGGAACAATGAAGTCTTCGACGACTGATTGACATTTTGGAAGTGAAGTATTCGCTGTATGGTTCACAGATGTTCGGTAATTTTGTGTTCAAATACATTCGATTGTCTCCACTGATGTTCACGTTCACTACAATGGTAAAAATTAGAAGATTGAAATGAGATCCTCTGTGAGATTTATACTCTTCATATGATGTGGTTCACTTATGAAGTGAACATTGAAAAGCCCTATCAGTTACAAATTCATGGACTCTTTATTTTCCTACAATGGAAATGTTAAGTTAAATTAAAATCAGTTTATGTAAGTCAATTCGGCGAGACTATAATTGATGGGCGAATCAATCACGTATAAGATAACAGGTCTAGGATTTTGGCGCGAAATTCATTCATCCATTTAGCTAAATAGAGTTTTGGCATTATAGCTAATGTCAGTTTGGAATGAAAAACCCTAAATCTAATTCGTAACCTTAACCATCAACTGTAAATCATAACTTCTAATTCCTCACACTGATTTTTAATCCACATTTAGTCCTTAGTTAGTAGATGGACATTCTCAAAGTCACTTAAGCGTCACTCAAAAGTCGTCTATAAATTATAGTCTGATCAAACATTCTTTTAGGCATAGCTTAAGTTCTTTCCGATCCTTCAGTCTTATCATATTAATCAATTTCAAGTATCTTTGTATCTAGAATTTCAATAGATTTTACTTCGTTTTCACATAGCTCTTAATAAAACACGACCTCCCTGTCAGTGTAATTTCAATTACACGTAATTTTTCAAGAGCCACGATCTTCACCTTCACCGATAAGTTTATAGAATTTGCTTCTGTTACATAATGAAAGTCGAAGCTATAATTCTTCTAGAGATTAGGTAGTTGAAATTCTGATCTCTCTCTATAGATTACTTTGAAATCAACATAAAATAGTTTCATAGTTGTTATGTTGGTTGATTATCCATTTATAGGTTGTAAGTACCAACCTTAGTCTGTGAACTGTTGTTTGGACAATTCATTTAGTATTGTTTGTTTGAATCTTCTCATTGATGTTTAGCACTGCAACTGATCAGTCTCTAATTGGCATATGTGCATACTGTGCGCAATGCCTCGATATAGCCACGATATAGCGGTTGCTGTCGACGAAGAGAAGCAGTGGGACGTGCGGTCATCGCGCCGCAGACTCGACATTCTGACGGAGAGTTTGGCACAGACTGCAGTGAAAGAAGATAGTGGCATGGCGAGCAGAACCACCGCATGTTCGAATGCTTTAAAGGGGGGACGAGTGTGGTGTGGTCTACTTATATCTATATAAGTAGTATATGGTGAGGGTCAGACATAGAATGTATTTTCGCAGAAGACCGATGACGAGAGAACTGAAACGAAGCGCAATCAGTAGGAAAATGCACGAACAATGGAATTAGAGAAGAAACAGTGAAGATCGAGACTATTAGTTGTTAATTTGCAAATTGACTGTCCATTGTTTGGTTTTCAGAATTTAGTGAAATAGTCTGTAATCTTTGCTTAAATACATTCGATTGTCCCCAACCGGTGTTTGGTTCACTACAACATTATAAGCAAAGATGGATAGTGGCTAGCAGTGGAATCTAGGACGCGCGCCCCTTCGTCCTATTTTGGACTCATCAGCTGGATGTACTTGCATCTGACTTGATGTTCATACTGGGACTCGGACCCAGTACCTTTCTCTCCAAACGCCATCGCGTTATCTTCCTATAAAAATGTGGTTATCAGGACTCAGTGGCCGAGTGGATAACGTGATGGCGTTTGAATCGAATGATACTGGGTTTGAGTACCAGAGTGAACATCAACTCTGATATGCAGGTACATCCAGCTGACGAGTCTTAAACAGGACGAAACGCGCGTCCTGGATTCCACTGCCACCCACTCTCCATCTTTGCTTAATGTTTGGACAGTTGTATTTTTGGGTTGAGCTTGAATATATAAGTCAGTATTCGGTTCATAACTCTCAGCAGAAATCTACGACATTCTGGAACAGTCTCCGATGTAAGCAATACTAAGGTACTATGATTTCTTTGTGGGTGAATGAATCGTAGTTGTAAATATTACTCAATGGATTTCAACACACCAGTATGAAAGTATCTCTTTTGCAATGAGACGTAAATGCCCTCAGTTCTGATCCTTTTTTATGTTCATACATCTACATCAAATCTTTATTTGATCCTAATTATTAATTAGGTAGACACTTTCAAGGTCACTTTATCATCGCTCCAAGGTCATCCATAAAATAATAATCTCACCATGAATTCTTCGAACTCAATCGTATTAACTTTGATCGTGATTGGCCATTATGATGAATTCAATATATCTGACCTTGAAAAATATGCGTTTAATCAATAATCGTCACATGTTCTTTACATGTGCATTACATACATAAATTTCAGATGAATAAGACATTGAAATTTTTATGAATACAATATAACTATAATTCCATAGTTCTTATTTAAAGAACTAACCAGTTTCATAGAAATTCTTGGAGTTTTCTATGGAAACTACTGGGGCTTGATAATGTTAAACCTTCTTCTAACTGATTTGAAGGTAAGTACCTATATTCAGTTAATATTATGTATATAATTTAAACATAGTTTTCATGGGAAAGATTATTAGATCTCGGCTGCCCACACCGTGAAAGGGACCTAGAAAGGAAGTTGGACTAATGTTGGTCTTAACGACCTGTGAGCGTGACTGTAGAGTTCAAGGGACAACTACTTGAGGCTAGTCACGCACAACCTTTTTGTGGGGGATTTTTGACGTGTTATCTCCGTTCTTCAAAGGGCCTTACCGTCGGAGACGGAAATCCGTGGGATAAGATAAGGTGTTACATTTTTAAGGTCGACCAGAGGAAACAATTTATTGCTGTCAAATCCCTGTACAGTCAGCAGTACGACTTCGTCCTCTGACCTTGTGTTGCTGCTTTTAGTCCTACCGTTCTCCAATGGTCCTGCTTGTCATGATAGACCCCACAGAAACATATGTTCCAACCAATATAGCTCGGTTAGGTCATCATGATAGGCTAGCCCGACCACCACATCAAGGTAACAGCTACGGTCGAGTGTATGGAGACAACTAATATCCTATCATATTTTTCTGTAAATTCTCGCTAATGTTTTTTTCTTGTCGTTTAGCTTAAGAATGGATATGAAAAAGGACTGAAGATATGTAGAAGATAACACAGTAACCTACTTAAAAGTTTACGTTACCTATGTTCTCACTGTATAATTACTATAATTAATCTATTTAGTTTGAACTCGAATAAAAACACTGAAGTTCTTTGGGATACTTTCCTTTCTATTTATCCCATAAATAGATGAGAGACAAACATTATTGAAATTCAAGAATCTCACATATATCAATGGGAGAAGTACTTGTATCAGTTGAACTGATATAAAACATGATTAATTGAATACGACTACTAGATTCTTAGAGTTAAAAATACAAATCAAAAATATGTTCTGTATACTTGCTGTGACAGAAGTTTTAACATTGAATAAAGCGGGATCGTGGATGCGCACTGTTGAGGAGCAACCATTCACCAATGTCTTCAGTGAGTTATTATCTCACAACAAACCTGGTTGAACTCCACTGGTTGCTGCTTCTCACTAGAACTCCAGGAAATACCTCATGGAGCCATTTACTAGTGAGCATATAGTCAGAATCGTGGATGTGCACTGCCACTGAGGAGTCCCACAATAGAACGAAACGACCGTCCAATGTTTCCAGGTATTTCCATGGTGGTCTAGCTTCAATTGATTGATGATTTCAACCATATTATTATTTATTATCATTATTATACAACGTTCCATCATTTATAAATGTATGCCAGTCCAGTACCATTTAATATTGATCTTCATCAAGTGCGGTGTATATGTTTTTGATCTGAATGAAATGAGTGAATATTTAAAGACAACCGCTTTCCAGCTTTATTTTTAGGTAATGCATTATTTTTCAGTTTACATCAATTAAATAGAGTGTAATAATGGTCAGTTGATGAGCAAATTCGAAGGCAGTTAGTTGTTCGTACTGATTATCACATCAGTTTTGGTGTTGTTGTCTTGTGTTATCCCAATCAGATACATCCTTATTGTTAAGTATTAATCTGATACTTTACTCCATTCATCCCCAAAACTAGAACACGGCTTGGGCATGTGCGTAATTGTTTCTTAAATAAAGTAAGTTGAATAAGAGTGAATCACAATAAGAAGAATGGTAGTATGTTATTCATTTAATACAAGAATATTCTAGAGTCTTCTCTAATTACCCGAATGGCTCTGATTGCCTAATAGTGGGCTAACATATACAGATATGGGCACTGCTAACAAATATAGTTTAGAAAGGAAGACTATTCTTCATAGGAAATAAAGATTAAATGGTTAGTCATGAAGCATAGATGAGTTTGAGATGATTCCACTTAATACAAGGAAATAAGCTTTTTTAAATTTGTATTTAACACATAAATACCAGATATATATGCGCCACACAAATCTCATTTGATTAGTGAAAAGGCCGTGATGCTTCCCGGGTGGCCAAACTGAAGCAGGTGGTTTTCTTAGGGGGACACACCCGGAGCCTTTGACTCAAAGGTCTGATCCACAAGGCAGTGGAGCATCGTGAAAAGATGCAGTCCCATGGTAGCCGGTGACCAACAATTGATTCATACGCCATTTGTTCCTTCAGGATACTGGAGTCCATGTGCACCATTGGTTTTGAATCGGGGTTTTCCAACTCCCCTTGGTGAACTTACTGTGTCCACCAACCCGGTTAAAGCGCCGGACATTCGCTTTTCGTCCTCTCAACACCTCCACCACGAGAACGCAATGAGTAGGACTTCCCTGACAGGGGCTATATACGCGTGACCATGTGAGAGCATTTGGAGAGGGAGAGCAGACTCTCCCCACTCTCGGCCGCACCAGGGCATTTGGGGATCCTAAGGACATCTAAATTAACACAATAAGGTATGTAGAAATATTAATTACACCTCACTTATATTTGTTTTCTATCAATTTTTTTACTGAGAAATGAATCAGTGAGATAGTCACTCACTGAAGATAATGGTGGATGTGTCACTCGATTTGGTGAATCGGTTGAAGTTAGACACTAACACCGCTGGATGACTGACGGCTTAGGTCTTGCCATTTTTATCATTTTTAAGAGTCATAGTAACTAAATAATCATAAGTTTTATCTAGTTCATGAATAGCTGTTTTTATGTCACATTTTGTCCATCATTGTGTTTTGAATTTCACTCTAAAATCCAGAAGGCATCATTTTAAATCTAATTGGTTTGACGATACAATTAACTTCTGATAAGATACTAAAGATTATGTTTAAGTTTAAATTATAGAAACATAATGTCCTTAAAATCCTAAAAGACATCATGAACTTCGAGTTGTTTATAGATGTTCTTCGTTTTCACGATTCACAAAACGAACTGAATTAAGTAAGACCATTGAGTTAAGTGCCCACCTCAAGTCTTGAAGGTTCTTAATTTGGACATTGACAAAGTTACAGGTTCTCAGTGCTAAAACAGTCATATACCAGAACAAAATAACCTCTCAGAACATCTTTGTTTTCAACAGTTGTCTAATTAGGATTAGTCCATGATTTAAAATATGAAATATACTTCCTTTATACTGAAAATTAAAATGTGAACGTGATTTATTCACAAACCGGAATACGACTTTTCCAGTCATAGAACTGTGCCAAAACAATGACATTCGACCAGTATGAGCTGTCTAGCGTCTTTATTGGACCCTTGTACACCTAAGCCTTCCATTTGAGTTCAAAACGCTAATTACAGCTTCTGTTATTCGAATCATTTATTTCAAGCATACTCGATTTATACACCAGACAGACAGACCTCATCACACCATAAAATAGAAAATAATATTTGTACGAGATCAAGTCAAATATGACTGTGAATGTGCGAGACAATAATCAATAAACTGAATATAATTTCAAGACAGTAAATCGTATAATAATAATCTCGAATCTCTCGAAGCGAGGTCGTGGATGCGCACTGCAGAGGAGTCCCACAATAGGACGAAAAGGCCGTCCATTGCTTCCAGGTTTTCCTTGGTCGTGTAGCTTCAAATGACTAACGCTTTCAACTATGAAAATAATCTATAGGTCAAAATGAAGCTTATAATAAGATGAATATAGATAAACACAATCTAATTACTGAATAGTTATACAATAAGAATATATATATATATAGAATAATCGTCCATTAATAGGTCCCAGGAGAGTTACCCATACTCATGTCTTCGCCAGGACATAACATTCACCATATGAACTATTATTCTGATTAAAAGTACACAGTCTACATCTATATTAGATTACATTGTATTTTGTTTAAATGAAGAAAGAAAAATAAAAACGGTACTAATAAAGTACTATTGTTTTTCATTTAGGTTATGTTGTAATTTACTTCAAATCATGTGATCTAGTAAACAACAAACAAACAGCTACAACTACAATTCATCTCTTTCTCTATAAGTATACTAAAATAAAGAAATGATTAGTTCAATCAATGCATAGATACTACTATCTAAGTGCTATATGTCTATTCACTATTCAATACTCAACCAAAATGAATTCTATTTTTTTATTAATTCATTAAACTAATACTTTACACAAAAACTAAATCATTTTGATGATACTTGATGAATAATAATGAAGATATTCTATTGAATGTGTTCATTTTAATCTATAATATCATCGATAACATTATTACAACATTCATTATATATGAATCTAATGTGAAGTCAATGTATTATCTGGATTATATATATCTCTATTGAATTGTTTGATTAGATAATAATGAAAAATAAAAAGAATCCGGTAAGTATGAATATGATTGATTGAGAAGTTTATTCACTTACTTACCCACCTACTTACTTACTTACTTACTTACTTACTTACTTACTTACTTACTTACTTACTTACTTACTTACTTACTTACTCACTTACTTACTCACTTACTTACTTACTTACTTACATAATCGCTCACTTACTTACTTACCTACTTACTCACTTACTCACCCACTTACTTACTTACGCCTGTTACTCACAATGGTGCATATGCCGCCGACCAGCATTCTTTATCCCACTCACTCTATTCTGGACATTCCTTTTTTAGTGCTATCGAATTTTTGTTCATTCTTCTCATGTCTGTCTCCATTTCTCGGTGTAATGTGTTCTTAGGTTTTCCTTTGATTAAGAAGTTTAGGTTGATATATTTTGTTTTCTCTCCTAAACATTTAATGACTGTGAATTACTTTCGGTTTATTATCTTTGAAATTTTAAAACTTAAGACCTCCATGATATTTCAGTCCATATTACACAAGTTCACAAAGATATTATTCAATGAAGGTTGAGTCCTATTGTGTTGTCGGTTACTGATATCCACATAAGTAGTATATGGTGATAGTCATGCATTGAATGTATTTCAGTAGAAGATCGATAAAGAAAGAACGGGAACGGCACGAAATCGATACGAAAATGCATGAACAATTATAATCCGAGACTATGGACTGATATTTGCGGAACAAACAGTCAAATTGACACAATTGATTGTTATTTTGCAAATTAACTGTTCATTATATGTGATATTCTGTAATACTGTACTAACATACATTCGACTGTCCGCACTTGTGTTCTGTTCACTACACTATAAAAAGTATCAGTTTGTTTACGATTATAGTAGTGACTTGCCAACGAATGTCAATTATAAGAAACAATCCACATCCAAAGATTTTTTCCTGATGACTATCTACAGCCGCTTAACATTTCAAAATTTTTGTTCGTCAATGACATATGGATTCGCTGAACTAGATTCTTTTTTAATAACTGTAAAAATTTCCAATGATTTCAAGTCTTCATACAACACAGGTCATAGCAACTAGGATATAAGAAATAAAGGATAATTGTTTCATGTTTCCATGTTCTCAACACTTGTCAAACCATGATGTAAAAAGGAAAGTTCTGTTGAAAAGTTGAAATAAAAAAACTATTCAACTCTAGTGTATAGGGACAAATCACTATTGACATTGAAGCAACTTTGGAGCCAATCAACCGACAGTCTATATGTATCAAAAATATTTCGCAATAATAATGATGAAATCGGATTGACATTTAACGGTTTAAAGGATTTTATTAGTTTTCCTAGGCTTATTGTCGGTTTTTCAATCTTAATTTTGTAGAAATGTCGGTACACAACTTCATTTATCTCATAGTTAGTATATTCAAGCGAAAAGTTCATTTAGGGTCCTTCTATCACCCATTCACAATTATCTGGAATATGTATCATTGTTTATAACATCCATATTAATGAATCCACTGAAAGATTGGTGAAATGAAGTTTTCTGATGATGATGATGATAAATTGATGTTTAGAAAATGTTATCAACAGTAGAATACATACTTTATTAGCTCGCCTATTACTCTGTAGATGGCTTCGAGTCTTGATTGACTATGGTCAACACTACAATAAGATTACGCGTCCAAAAACGACTTGGTCCCTTTGATAACTCGTAAACCAGAAGACTGTAACTGGTCCAGATAGATTATATTTATTGACAATCTCGTAGTATCGAATGAATACTGAGACGTGCCAAAGAGTACAGGCAATAAGAGCAGAGCGTAAGAAAGTTTGAACCAACAAGATGGATAGCGGAACGAAAGGTGACTTTGATACAGTTAAACAAAAACGAGTACAGTAAAACAATCACTGGTACAATTGGTTATTATAATAATTGTTTCTATTATACCAATCGCGTTCTTGTCGAGAAAAGCAGGTCACTACAACTCAATGAACCACTGATAAAGCGATTTCTTTAAGAGTTTACTGTAAACGACATTAACTGAAATAAACCATGACCAGTTGACGTGTTAAGCATAATCTCAACGGACAGCGTTAAATATTTGACGAGCTTTAGTCGGTTATTTCCACTCGATGATAAAGTAGAGTGTTTCATAAGACGTTTGTACATTTAGTGTGCCATACACATGCATCTCAACTACTCTTTTACATGCGCTGTAAGATAAAAGTCATTTAATTCTGAATTTCAATCAAAACCCTGAAAGTCGTTTTAAATCATTTTCGTCGAATGATGATTCTATTGAAAGAGACGATATGAACTGAACGAAATTACCATTCGAATAAATGAAACCTTGAAGCTTATGGGTTATATACTTTTCAGTAAGAGAATCTTAATGCAGAAAACTCAATGGTTTACAATGGTTGTGTATCGGAAATCAATTTATGATGTAAATCGTCTACAAACTGAATAATCTCCACAAATCGCTTATTCAAATAGCATGATTTGTTGATGAATCTCTGTAGATCGGAAAGCACTGGTACGTCAGTTACTTTTATCTCATTTCTGACACTCCTTTCTAAGAAACGTTGATGTATTTCACAGGGATTGAACCCAGAAACCATATCTTTACTACTGTAAGCAAATAAATGCCTAAATGCTATGAAATACCTTATACGATGACTAAGTGATGTATCGACAAAAACGAGAAAAGCCACAGAATGTATCAAGAATGGACGGCAGGTCAAATATAGATCTAGGGGAACTCTTGTGAAAAAAGATTATTCATTTAGCCATGGTCATCTAGTAAGTCCCCTGTTTGATTCATCCTGGCCACATAGTTGCGACTAATTTTAAGAGAGTTTTATTAAAATAAACATCTTTGTATTTTCTATCTGCCTAATTTGATCGATCAAGCGTTGAGTGCCTGTATTCAAGCTGAGTTGAGCAGCAGACTATCCTACTACTGTTGTTGATTTTCATTCAGTCGCATTCTTTCTTGTAAGACTACTTCTCCTTCTAGTTCTTTTATCCCCTAATGGACACAACATTTAAGGACATGTAGTTTAATTTCGGATGTAATCAGTAGTATACACTGCTGATAAATCTCAACATGGCTCTCTTTGAAAGTTCTACAGTCCAAAATGCCCTGGGTTGGTCGAGAGTGGTGGTGATTCGCTCTCGGTCTCAAAATACTCTCACAGGGAAGTCCTGCTCACTACCTCCTCGCAACAGGGATGTTGTTTACAAGATTTAGGGGACGAAAAGCGAATGCCAGCTCATGATGGGTTTGAAAAATTCAACTGATGTAGTTGAAAATCTCTTATTTCGAAACTGTGGTGTACATGGGCTCCAGAAACATAAAGGAGAAATTTGCGAATGAACCTGGTCTTGGTCATCGATTACCATAGGACCGCATCTCTTAACACTGCCTTGTAGGTTGGACCTGTAGGTCAAAATCTTGGAGAGTGGTTCTCTGAAAAAAACCACTTGCTTCGGTTAGAGCACCTTGACAATATCCCGGACCAAGGACAAATTTAATGATTTACTGCATGATGCCTATAAACTTTCGTCACTCTTTATACCAATGTTCATGTGTTTAAATAAATAAATCATTCACAAGTTCGAATCTGCATGACAGTCAAACATATTAGTTTGATATTCAGTCGATCGGCTTCCGATAATGCAATATGCATAAGGTTTATTTTTATTTTATTTAAATACATAAATATTGGTACAAGGAAGCACCAGATATATATGTGCCTCACAAATCTCATTCCATTTGTGTGAGGGCTGTGATACTGCCCAGGTGCCCAAACTGAAGCAGGTGGTTTTCTTAGGGGACCACACCCGGAGCCTTTGACTCAAAGGTCTGATCCACAAGGCAGTGGAGCATTGTGAGGAGATGTATTCCCATGGTAGCCGGTGATCAACGATTGATTTGTGCGCCATTTGTTCCCTCAGGATACTGGAATTAGCCCATGTGCACCATTGTTTTGGAATTAGTGTTTTCCAACTACCCTAGGTGGGCTCGCCTAGTCCACCAACCCGGTTAAAGCGCCGGACATTCGCTTTTCGTCCTCTCAATTTCGTAAACAACACCCCCGCCACGAGAAGGCAGTGAGCAGGACTTCCCTGGCAGAGGCTATATATTCGCTTGCCATGTTAGAGCATTTGGAGAGGGAGAGCAGACTCTTCCCATTCTCGGCCGTACTAGGGCATTCGGGGGCATGTATAAGGTTACCGAAGAAGCAGAACAACCTTTTATTTAACGCTCAAAATTGTTAGTTTTTTTTGTGGCTTACTTAGCCAACTAAAAACTTACACTGCTGTACGTTAATATTTTCAACTTGTCAGTTCGCCCATATCAGACAAATGTGACGATCGAATCTGAAATTTGATTCATTTCACTTTTAAAGTCAAACTGTAATTTATTTAATAAATTCTCAACCCTACAATTCGACCACTGTTTTACATTTTCCGGCTCTGATCAGTTTGTCCATGGGACATTTGTTTAGTTATCTCTTCAATATAACTCCTGTCATTCTATTTAGTTTCCTCTCAAAGTAGACGTTATATTGTCAATGAAATATACTATTCAGAGATCATTACTTCGTTAGACTTCATCCACACTAATTAAATGAGTTTATTAAGTAAATCAGGATACTTATCCATGTTTTAGACGTTTCACTTACTTTGATCAAACTATGGCCAAGTCATACGTAAGTAATGAGGGTTTAGTAGTTGAATCAATTGACTTTCAAGCAGTTGGTTGGTCATTCAAAATCTATTTCACGTCATTCAATTTGAGGAACCATGTTAAATCACTAACTATTACACTGAAATCGCATCTAGAAAAAGATTTGCACGTATATCTATCTATGAAAGGGGTTTTGTGGAGATTTTAGTAATTTTTATATAGTTGAGATCATAAGTCAATTGAAGCTAGACCACCATCAAAAACCTGGAAGCACTGGATGGCCGTTATGTCCTGGTACTAGACTCCTCAGCAGTGCGCATCCACGATCCCGCCTCGTGAAATTAGAACCCAGGGCCCATCAGTCTCGCGCGTGAGAGCCTAACCAATAGACCACTGAGCCGGCATCCAACGGTATTATTGTCCAACTTCAACCAATCCAAGAGATCGAGCAATTATTCACCAATGTCTTCAGTTAGTTGATATCTCCCAACAGAAATGGTTGAACTCTACTGGTTACTGCTTTTCAATAGAACTCCATGAAATACCTCATGAACAACATCATCAGCACAAACATCAAATAGAAATCTTCGTTCAGAAGAGCGATGAAACCTCCACGACTAAACCATCCAGCTCAAAATCATAGACCTGAGCTACAAATCTTCTCTACCATCTCAAACGACTACATATTAGTCATCGATTCTCAGTTGTCAAATGAAAATAGGTCACATCAACTACATATTGAGTATGAAATAATGGGTATTTGGATTAAAATATTATTGGTACTTGTTTAATCATGAACAAAATCAAACAAATAGGGCCTATAGTTTATTCTATCTAAATGCTTGAAACAGTATGCTACCAAATAGATTTCAATGTAGTTTATCGTTTTTTATTTCAGGTAATCAAAGTACAAAGTTCTGATTGCAGCATGGTGACAATTAATGTACCTCCTGAATGTGAGTATTTTACATTCCGTAAATTGTCAATGTATTTTCTTGCTATAATCATCTCAAGTAACTATTTTCGACAACCTTGATGCTCATTTTATCAGCAAACGTGTTATTTCTTTATGCCTAATTAATTATATCACGTTATACCATCGCCAATCAGACACCGACTTATACGACCAGACTAATGACGCATAAAAAAATACGAGCAGCCTATAATTCCACCTGTAGCTCCTCCGGAGGCTATTACCGGTCCCAAGCCCGGGTAAAGGAGGAGGGTTGGGCATTGGGTTAGCGACCCCATCCCGTAGAAAACCAACTCGCTAAAAAACGCTAACCAGAAAAAAAATTATTCAAACCATTAAAACTCTGCCATGGAAGTAGAAGAAATAATTATGACGTCTTATGACGAAAGCCGAATTCCTTCGGAAGTCATGAGGTCGATGCACCTTCTAACAACCAGATTTATCAGGACAGAGTGGGTTGGAGAAGGCTGGTTGGCGGCCTATGCTCCATTGGGAGTAACAGGCGTAAATAGAAATAGAATGATAGAATTCTTATTGGTCAATCAAGATAATGGCTTCTCCCCTAACCAAACCGTTTCAGTTCAAAATGCCAATATCAGCCTCCGCTATACGAATCATATATCTCAGACATACTGGGTTTACAAATAAGCAAACTAGACCGCATCATCCCATAAATAGAGAATAAAAAATATAGCGGATCAAGCAAAAAAAGTGGCTGTGGTTGTGAGAAACTGTTAGGAATAAATTGAGAACATTTCAAGAATAGTCAATATGTCAAATAAAAGCTTATAATGAAACTTACGCGTGATAACCCTCATGGAAGAGCATAGGCTGTACATCAGCATTCTCCATTCAACCCTGTCCCAAGCAATCCTTTCCAGTTCTTTCTCGTTAACATTCATCCTTTTCATATCTGCTTCTATTTCCTGGCGTAATGTGTTTGTTGACCTTCCTCTTTTCATCTTCCTTTCGGAATTCCCTGTTAGAGATTGCCTCGTAATGCAGTTTGATGATTTCCGCAATGTATGTCCTATCAACTTCCAGCATGTTTTCTTAATCTCTTCTTCAGTTGGAAGCTTGTTTGTCCTCTCCCATAAAACGCTGTTACTGATAGTATCCGGCCAGTGAATGTTGAGTATACCCATTAGTGATTAGCTTCAAGTTCTAGTGAGAAGCTTATTGTTGTTGTTATTATTATTCGGAATCAATTGTAATTTTTACATTGATATTCTATAGAACAAAAAATAATCGAGTAAGTGTCCTGGTGTATTTTTAAATATGTTATAAGACCAACCAATTAAAAGATGATCGACGACTGGTTTATAAATCTAGTTCAATCATTTATATGCAAATAAATGATACACTTAATGATCACTGGTGTAGATAACAAGACTCTCAAATATCAGAATGTCGTGAACCCACACTGGAACATTTAAACAATGATTCAACTATTCAGCTCCGAAGAAATAATTTCAAAAAAATCTTGACAATAGAATGAATCTTGTCACCATTTCAAAATATTAGTAGTATCCTTAAAAATGTGGTCATATTTTATGATCTAGTAACTAACTTCCAGAGGAAATTTCTGAAGTTCTAATGAGAAGCTGTAATTAGTGCAGCTGAACCGTGTCGTGTGTGAGGCAATTACCTATCGAAGACAATGGAAGATGGTTGTACACTTTCATACATCTATTTAAGTTAAACAATGACAACATCAGTCATCAGACCAGTGTTCTAAAGGTTAAGTGTTTACATACAAAACCTGTGATCCTTGCTCTTATTCTCTTATATGGTTTCGTAGATGCCCACTACTGAGGAATCCCAAACTGGGACGAAACGCCCGTTTAGTGGTTCTTGGTTTTCAAATGCGGTTTAAAATTGATCGGTTCACGATTTCAATGAAACTCCATAATCATTAAAACCTTATACTTACTATTTCAGGGATATTATTGCATGATTTTTTGTCATGATTGAACTAAGTACAATAGAGGAGTGATCTGCATTCAGCCTTCGTCTTCTGATCGCTCAACGAGTTCCAAGGTGTTTGAAGACGAACATGATTTAAGGGTTTGACTGTAGTTCGTTGGTTGATGTGTAAATAAGTAAGTAGATCTTCGGTCCTGATGGCAGTCAGACTAAAGAAAGAGACATTATACAACCGCTTTCCTGTCATTACGACCTAATTACATTGGTCTCAATACAAACTATTCAAACAATCTGGGTTTTTTTCCGACAACATGACAGTGCTTTACTTCGTTCTCACATTTACTTAAGACTAGTCACCAATATAATCGATCGAATACTCATCTTATTTCCTGCATGCTTGGAGATTTCGCTTTTTACATACATTGGAATTTAAATAGAAATAAACTAGATTAACTGCCTAACTTTTTTCCATTCGCTTTATGCCAATAGCTAACTATCATTGATACTATCATTGATAGGGTAGGTGAACAGTTGTTGTTCATTCTTCTTATGTCTGTCTCCGTTTCTCGGTGTAATGTCTTCATTGATCTTCCTCTTCTCCTTTGGCCTTCAGGATTCCAGGTGAGAGCTTGCCTTGTGACGCAGTTGGGTGATTTTCTCAATGTGAGTCCCATCCACCTCCAGCATTTCTTCCTGATTTCCTCCTTCACTGAAACCTGGTTTGTTCTTTCCCACAGTAGGTTGATTCTGATAATATCTGGCCAACGGATACAAAGTATTTTGAGTAAACATCTGTTAATGAACACTTGATTCTTGTGCATGATGGCTTTCGTAGTTCTGCAAGTTTCCACCCCATACAGTAAAACTGTCTTGAAATCTGCATTGAAACTTTTGATTTTGGTGTTGGTTGACAATTGTTTTGAGCTCCAGATGTTCTTCAGTTGTAAATATGTTTCTCTTGCTTTGCCGATCCGCATCTTCACATCTGCATCAGATCCACTGTGTTCGTCAATGATGCTCCCCAGATATGTAAAGGTTTTCACATCCTCAAAAGCTTCTCTGTCAAGTGTAATTCGATTGGTTCATGTTGTGCTGTATCAGAGAATCTTGCTTTTCCCTTTGTTTATATTGAGAACTACTACTGATGAGGCTACTGCCACACTGGTCGTCTTCCTCTGCATTTGTTGTTGCATGCGTGATAGAAGAGCCAGATCATCTGCGTAGTTTAAATCGTCCAGCTGCATTCTACCTGTCCACTGTATACCGTGCTTCCCTCCAGATGTTAACATCTTCATGATCCAGTCGATCATCATCATCATCATCATCATCATCATCATCATCATCATCATCATCATCATCATCATCATCATCATCATCATCATCATCATCATCATCATCATCATCATCATCATCATCATCATCATCATCATCATCATCATCATCATCATCATCATCATCATCATCATCATCATCATCATCATCATCATCATCATCATCATCATCATCATCATCATCATCATCATCATCATCATCATCATCATCATCATCATCATCATCATCATCATCATCATCATCATCATCATCATCATCATCATCATCATCATCATCATCATCATCATCATCATCATCATCATCATCATCATCATCATCATCATCATCATCATCATCATCATCATCATCATCATCATCATCATCATCATCATCATCATCATCATCATCATCATCATCATCATCATCATCATCATCATCATCATCATCATCATCATCATCATCATCATCATCATCATCATCATCATCATCATCATTTAATTCAACAATCTCAGCAAAACCGACACTCTAAAACTTCATTTGTATTACTATAGTTTTGAGCAAACATGTAATTTATAGCACATATCTTCTAATCACATGATGTATTTTACAACTATAGATTTTAGGTATAGCTAATTATGTTTGACCAAATATAGCATCAAGTAATGTTTAGAGATTGACGTAGGTAGTTAAAACACTAAAGATAAGTCATTCATACCTCAAATAAAGTCAACTGTAGTACTCTAAGATTTTTGTTTACCTCTATAAAGTGATACATCACGGTATTTGCTATTTCAAGAAAAAAATATTCAATTAGAGAACTAGAAAGGTAGTCAAATGATTATCAAGTCAGTTTTTCTATAAATTACAATCTGATTCATAAAATACAACTTTTTGTAGTTTTATAGGTATATAGCTATATTATTTTCGTGATTATGAGGTATCTCAGAGAGATGGTTGAATTTGAAGCTTCACATTACAGACTAACTTTGGGAAGAATACCATTGGAAATCAACAAACATTGGGTAACTATTCTCCCCTGGTATGCGACTTCTCATTATAGGTAACCATGACATCCGTAGTCACGGTTTTCTGTGATATAACAAACGATGTATCCCTATGAGGAAGATGACGTACAAATAGGCTTCATGAAATATTATAACTAAAATACTTAATACATAAAGTTCCCTTTATCAATTTGGAGCGAAAAAGAACAATACTTTAAATTTCATTTATTTACGGGTTTATTTTTGAAGAAATTTATACACCGATTCCTGTTACGTGGTGTGGAGGTTACGCATTTTTGTTCGAAGTCGAAGTTCCTCGGTTCTCTTACTGATGGCAGAATTGTGGGTGAGCACTCCTTATAAGTTTCGTATTATGATCAGACAGCCGTACAGTGCTCCCAGGTTTTAAATGGTTGTCTAACTACAGCCAGTTCGTGGCTTAAACTGTGGTCGCTTCATCTTAGTATGGGACTCCTCAGCAGTTCATATCCATGAATCTTAAATCAATGTTTGAATAAATGACTTTCTCTTTCACGTGAAATTTTAACTTCTAGACCACTGAGTTGGTGTCTAGCTTCAATCAATCCACGATATTGTCTTCGGTGAGCAACCACCTCGCATCCGACGTGATTGAACTCCACTAATCACAGCTTCCCACTAGAACTTAAAGAATTCCTTTATGAAGCTAATTACTAGTATGCACATGATAATCATCTGTATAGAGGTATTGGGATTATGAAATCCCATTATATTTATGGATCGATCCAAGTTGGATCATCATTGAAATCCTGTAATCAACAGACGACCGTTTTGTCGTAAAATGGGACTCCTCAATAGTGGGCAACAACGAAATCGAAATTGATTATTACATAATAATCAATCAATGTTTATATCTCAGCCATATAATGTAGCATCTGTGACTGCGTAATTTAATAAAGTTAGTTTAAATTCAGTAAAGAACATCATATTCTTCAGGATTATGGATACACTTAGTTGACACATACTAACTAGCCCAACACCTCCTTGATCAATAAATGCTTCACGCGGTTGCCTTTTACAAGCTAACATATGAAGGCTACTTATAACCATACACGTTGTTATCATAGTCAAAACTTTTAATAGGAAAACTAATCAAGAAACCAAACAATTTATCTAGTATAATGGAAAAAAGCACAGACGTTTGATTTCACCGGGGCCTATGTGATCAACTGAACAGTTGTATCGACCTGGTCCAAGTATTGAATAGTTCGTCTAGATTGCCTCTACAATACGGCCATCTTACAATCAGGATAAAACAATAAAACAACAGGCAGATAAACTTTTATCACTCAGTTCAGTTCATTACTTGTGTGATTATATAAGTCAACTAATTATCTGATCACCTGGAACTCATAGAGGAATACTGACGGTCCCAAATCCGGATAAAAAAAGAAGTGTTGGATACACGGATAGCAAACCTGTCCCTTAGAACAGAAGCTCGCCGAAAATTGGCAACCAGGAAAATCATTTAAACCATCTAAACTCTTCCCTGGAAATTGAATTGTTATGAAACCACAAGAGGCCGGTTCTCCATCCTACAACCGATGCAAAAATTAATATAAGTACATGGAATGAATGAATATGATACTGTGCTATGTGCCTACTAACAATAACGGTTGACACGAAAATGATTAGCAATCAATCGTCGTGTAATGGACGAGAGCTCATGTGGAGACAATCAATGTATTTTATTACAAGAATACAGAGTTCTTTGGTAAAATATGCAAACCATACATACAATACTTCATTTGCGAATCCTCTATCAATTGTCTCAAACTTTATCATTCCTTCGTTGGCATAACAACTACTCTTTGTTCCTCTTCGCATTGATTCAATCCTCCCAACCTTCTGCCAAACATTCCACTTCTGATTGGTGTTATATACTACTGATATTGACAGACATAATTAACATACACCACAATCATTTGACTAAGTATAAACAACCCGCTATAATTGAAAGCGTGAGTTAATTGAAGCTAGACTACCATGGAAAACCTGGAAGCACTGGACGGCCGTTTCTTCCTATTATGGGACTTTTCAGCAGTGCGCATCCACGAACCCGCTCTCGCGAGTTTCAAACCCAGGACCTACCAGTCTCTAGCCGAAGCCATTAGCCGATGGACCACTGAGCCAGCATCCAATGGTGTTAATGTCTAACTTCAATTGATCCACGTCTGTTGTGAGATAGGAACTCACTGAAGACAATTGGTGAATGGTTGCTCAACTTCGTGGATCAGCTGAAGTTAGACATTAACACCGTTGGATGCCAGCTCAGTGGTTTATCGGTTAAGGGCTTCGGCTCGAGACTGGTAAGTCCTGAGTTCGAATCTCACGAGGCTGAAGCGTGGATGCGTACTACCATTGAGGAGTCCCACAATAGGACGAATCGGCTGTCCAATGCTCCCAGGTGTTCCATGGTAGTCGAGCTTTAACTGACTCACGCTTTCAACTATGAATAATACTAAATCTCCACAAAACCCCTTCTGATAATTAACCCGTTATAACACAATCGTTCTACTTCTTTTTTCTTAAATCAATATTTAGTACGAAAAATTGAACAAATTTTATTCGCTTCAGTAAAACAAAATCGTTTTGATTTAGTTAGTCGAATTATAGAAGGGCATAAATGTGATATTAATGTAAGAGATAGTTTTGATCGAGCCCCATTACATTTGGCTGCATCATCTGGAAATTTATCAATGGTGAAATTATTAGTTGAAGGTAGAGCATTAGTTGATCCAGTGGATAAAGTAAGTTCACATTCATTTCGTTTTATTGTTTATTGTTGTTTATTATTTGTTCTGATGATAAAAAGTAGTAACTCGATGAAGCAAGGGTGTTTTTGTTAAGAAGATGAAACGGCCTTCCAGTGCTTCCAGATTTTCCTTGATGGTCTAGCTTCAATTGACTTATGCTTTCAACTATGAAAATATTTTATATAGTTGAGATCATAAGTCAATTGAAGCTAGACCACTGGGGGAAGACCTGGAAGCACTGGATGGCCGTTTCGTCCTATTGTGGGACTTCTCGGTAGCAGTGCGTATCCACGATCCCTCCTCGCGAGACTCGACTCAGGAGCTAACAGTCTCGTGCCAGAGCACTTAAACGATAGACCACTGAGTCGGCATCGAGCGGTATAAATGTCTAACCTCAACCAACCCACGAAATTGCGCGACCAACTTACATTGTACTGAGGTAGATACCTGTCTCTACCTGACATGGATTAGCTCCACTGGCCACGACTTCTCACTAGAACTCCAGAAATTACCTCATGGAGCCAGTCACTAGTGAGCATATGATCATTATCACAAGGGAAATGGTAGATCCTGGGTTCGAATCCCGCGAGGCTGGATCGTGAATGTGCACTGCCGAGGAGTCCCACAATAGGACGAAACGGCCGTCCAGTGCTTCCAGGTTTTCCCCCAGTGGTCTAGCTTCAATTGACTCATAATCTAAACTATACAAAATGATTTCTAATAATTCCCACCCTGTGTTAATTGTAATGACGTGAAGATGTTTTCTTCAAAATATATACAAATATCTATATAATGAAACTTGTTAGGTCTTTTGTTACTATGTACTTAATAGTCAAATCAAATTACGGAAAATAGTTACCTAATAACTACTATCATTTTTTTCATATTTCAGTTTGGTATTACGCCATTATTTTGGGCTGTATATAATAATTATAAAAATGTAGCTCTTTATCTACTCAATATGGGTGCTAAACATAATCGAGTTACTAAGGTGAGTATATTTGCATCATATTCTTTTGGTGATATTCTAGGGACCTGGTTGGTACTCATCATCAAGGCGTACCTTCAATCTCCAAGGGATCTGCGATTAAAACCTAAATAACTAAGTCTCGTAGTCTGAGATATCATCTCACGATCGCCGATTCGCCTTGTTGATTAGTGCTTACCAGTAGAAGATCTAGATCAAACATGATATCATGCTCACTACTTCAAACTTGATAAACCTTTGACGAGTCTTTTTTCGTTGTTGATGTTGAAAACTGCAATTGACCAGTCTCTTTTGTCATGTGTTAAGGCAAATACAACATTTATAACAACAACATACTGGAATTTAGGAGTGTTTGTAAAATATGATAAAGATGTTAATATCACTACAAGGGTTTTTTCGGAGATTATCGATTTATCATAGATCTTATGTCACGAACTGATCTAAGATAGATTACCATTGAAGACGTAGAAGCACTTGACGGATGTTTCTTTCTAGTATAGGACTTTACAGCAGTATGCAAGACTGCTTGGTTCGATTTCCGGATACACGATCCTGAATGCTCACTTCTAAGTGTTCATAAACTATGACTAAACGGTCGTCCAGTGTTTCCGGGTTTCAAATGGTGGTTTAACTGATATCAATTCATGATTCAATGACTATGAAAATTCCTAATGTTGCAATAACTATTATGCAACGTCAAATGAAATAGTCAGCATAAAAATGAGTGTCAAAAGATAATACAAAAATAATAATGTAATTACAAATCAGATTAAATGTTTTAATGAAAGATTATACTTTGTATGAAGTCCATTAGTCAATCAGTCACAACGTAGATATTCGTACGAACGTACGTCGGTTCGAGTTGCCATACCACATTAGCACAGAGATAAAGTTGTCAATTCGAATCCTATAGTGGTAGAGGTAGTAAGAGTATAAGCACTAATCGGAAAGATTAGGGTGTCAACTAAATTATCCATGTGTTTGACTGATTAAGATATCGAAACCATGACTATAATATTTGGATAAGATTGATATAAGCTATATAGAACTATTCAGTAGTGCTCATACACCATCGTGCATCCGGGAAACGAACCCAGAATTTTTAATCTCTCAAGTGAATTTTCAATCTCTCGATCATCAGTCTGGCATTGAATATTGTTGATGTCTAAATTTAATGAATTTACAATATACTGCAACTGAATTCAATCGTCTTCGGCAAGTTACTGCCTCACACCCAACACGATTGAACTTCACTAGTGTTATACTACGACGAAGTGGCTGTCCAGTGCTTTCAGGTTCTTTATGGTCGTCTAATAATGATCGACTCATGATTTCAGTAAAACTCAACAATTTCCACAACCCTTTAATGATAACGATTTTTTCGTGGTACTCTTCACTTTTTCTAAAATGAATCGCATATGCACAATGTCAAAGTTGATCATCATTTCTTAGTTTGTATTGTGCAAAATTTATTGATTAAATTTGTTTGTAATCATCTTAACGACAAAACAGTATTTTTGTACTTTTATTGTGTGTGGGGGGGAGGGGGGGGTGAGAGTGAGAAATAGATGAACAGAATTTGTCAGTAGTATTCTATATACAGACGTCAGGTTGAAAGCGCTTAATAGTAATAACCTCTCCAAAGCAGAGTATACGTAGTTTTTGTTGATTATTGTGAATCCAGGTGATATCCAGGTTGTATTCACTAGTCATTAAATGTCTAGTGACTGTACTTGTTAATACTTAACTTCATTTTAAAGGAAGAGTTTTAGGATTATGTTGAAAACTCTTGTAGATGTCCTTCTTCCAGTCCTTCCTGTGTACTTTTTTTCATAAGTATATGTAAATTAATGACAATATATGTGGAAGCAACCTTAGAACTGTATTAATCCGCTATTGGCCAGTTTAAGGAACATCTAGTATTATACACTGAAAACAGGTAGGCTTCTCTGAAGCTCTGCTTGTTTCTTTTAAATAATTCTATTTGAAATCTTCTCTCCATTTGAATGCAAGAAGGATGAAGATGAAGTTTTGGTTACCAGTTGTTTGCTTGAAACTTTCCGTGAACATTTTTTTGTACTTCATACATAATACGGTTCTTTGGATATCCGTTTTTTATAAAGTATTCCTCAATGTATGATATTTCCTCCATTACATTATGGGTTGAACATAATTCTCTAGCGCTGTTAAATTTGATTTGATCAGGGTATGTAAAACATTGCAAATATAAATTTGGTCCGTTTACAGCCAATGAGAGGCCGTAAAATATAATCGATTCACGTTAATCTTGTCACGAACTGATCTTAGTTAGGTCACCACAGTAAATCTGGTGGAACTAAACGGCTTTTAGTCTTAGTATGAGACTCTTTAGTATTAAGCATCCACAACCTTGCCACCAGAAATCGAACCCAGGACTTTCAGTCTGGTACATAAACGATTAACCTATAGACCAGTAAGCTGGAATTGAACAGAGTTAGTGTTTTAACAGTAAAAATACCATAATTTTCAAAAATATCTGATACTAATTATTTAGATTTACCAAGGAATCAGTATGTGTATGGTTATAGTTAATTCGATGAACAGTTACGGTTGTTTTCATCTGTTTATTCTAGTCTACCTTGGTAGTTTGTATTCGATTATCTGTACCTACATAAACATCAAACGCATGTTTATCAAGGACATAGAAATCCTGCATAATTATTCATATGTGGTCTAAATTATTGGCTGATCAAAAATCACAGTATGAAGTTTTCTTTGGAGACCACTTTCTGAGATTCTAATCTAAGATAGGGAGAGGAAATGCTAGGAGTTTCCGTCTCATGTTAGTCAATGACCAAAATAGGCTAATAGGGTATTCGCTTCCTCAGAATCCTGGTGTTCATGTGCACCATTGTTTTGGTATCAAGATTTCTTTGCTTTTGTTTTTTGAATCTTACTACTATCACAAATTTTTGCCATCATGGTATGATGGACGTCTTTATAGCACTGTCATCTGTTTATTACGACTTCTTGATTGGGTACTTAGAGATGAAACAACTCAATATTGTCAAACATGGCTTGGAATAGAAGTCAATTACTATTTTTCACTTCATGCTTAAACGAAGGAAGTTTTTCTTGGTTGTAATTTTAACTGAACTATAATCCTTATCCATTCATTATTTTTTACAGTGTTATCACGTCATTTTGTATGGTCCATTCTATTTTCTGATGACTAATTATTCCAGAATCAATGCTTAGCGCATTCCAGCATAGTGTTTTTTACCGGTTGCGTTTGTTAATCTTCGGTTGAACTCCCATCTTTTACTCTGTCTGAAGACTGCCAGTAACCGTTGCTGCTACCTTGACGTGGTGGTTGGGCTTGCCTATCGTGATGATCCAATCGAACTATGCTGGCTGGAACAATCGTTCCTCAAGGTCCTACCATGCCAGACAGGTCGGTTGAAGAGCGGTAAGACTAAAAGCAGCAATCCCATGGTCCGAAGGCGAAGTCGTACTGCCGACTGTACAGAGGTGTGACGGCAGTAAGGTGTTTCCTCCAGACAACCAGCATGACAGCGATGCTGCCTTCCCACAAGGAGAGGTGTGGTTAGAAAAGGTCGACCCTAAAAATGCACACCTCGCCTTATCCCACGGATTTCCGTCTCCGGTGGTAAGGTCCTTTGAAGAACGGAGCTAACACGTCAAAAATCCCCCACAAAAAGGCCGTGCGTGACCGACCTCAAGCAGTTGTCCCTTGAGCACTGCGATCACGCTCCCAGGTCGTTGAGGCCAACACTAATCCAACTTCTTTTTCAGGTCCCTCAAGAAATACCCTTCCACGGTGTGGGCAGCCGGGAAGTGATATTAGCCCTCATACCCGTAACAGCACACGAGACCAAGTTGGTCACTTTCTAATCCTTCCTACTCCTAATAATTCTCTTATCTCCAACTGAATGACTGACTGACTGACTGTTTCAGATAAAGTTAATTAAGCATTCTAATTAATAAAGCTTACCAAAATATTCTGGTAGAATGTTGTTATTCAATTGAGATGGTCAACAATGCTAAAAATGAATCAGTTATTTGTTAAATAGCATTAAATAATATTGAAGTATACCATGAATAAACGAATGTTGGGTCTAAGTAATAGAGAACTCCAGGATTATGTGCCCTCTCCGTCTGATTTCAAAACTACTGTATTAGCATGTAAATGGTCAAAGTTTCGGACTATCTCAAAATTCAAGAGAAAAACAGTTATTCACAGCTTCCATTTTTTTTAAAAATGTATTCTAATTGCTATCAGTTTGTGACAGAAAAAGTAATGATGTGTTTGGATTACGGTTAGAAATGAAATCCAGAATGTGCACTTCATCATATTCTTCACGTTTAGCTAGAGTTAACTTAATTGGTGCTAATGATCGAAGTGAGATTAAAATCAAGTACCTACCAGCACAAATGGTACATCTTAGATTCCATAGCTGGCAACAATGTGTGCCTCCTAATAATAGCTTGTGACAAACTGGTTATATTGACCAAATCTCTAAGAAATCTATACATACGAAGTAGGTAGACCATGGATAATTCACAATTAAACCATATTGAAATGAGTAAACGAAGATAGATAGTGGCTAGCAGTGGAATCCAGTTTCGTCCTATTTAGGACTCGTCAGCTGGATGTCCCTGCATCTCACAGTTGATGTTCACTCTGGGACTCGAATCCAGTACCTTTTGCTTCAAACGCCATCGCGTTATCCACATGGCCACTGAGTATTGATAGCCACTTGCTTTTACATCATCAATGTGCAACACCAATGGGAAGATTCAAACAAACTATGTGAATTTCATATTGAAATTGTTTATTTACTTGATTATCATTACAGTCAGAAATCTTAATTCTGACTGTTTGTGTCCTGATCGACTAAAGCGGCTTAATTGTATCCAGATCATTTCTATTATCTCACAATTTCTTATGAGATTATTTTCAATGTTTTCAATATTCATTAAGTGTGTCATACCCTAAACTTTCCATCGATTTCCAGTTCCTATAGTGAGAGAATACTACATATGACAGCAATTTCCCTTTCCATTTTCGTTTCAAGTGACTGAAATTTTTCATTGTTGTTTACCATGAACGTTTCCAGTGTAGTTAACTCCAACATACCGGATAAAACAAACAGATTTATGGTGTGATATCAAATCCCTACTAAAAGTTCTATTTTAATACGTAGTAGTTGCCTCTTGAACTAAGTACCTATAGAGTATCATTGAAAGTAATAGAGAAGTAATAGACGGCTGTTTTGTCCTAGTATGGAACTCCTTTACACTATATACCAGGAATAAAACCAATGACCTTTGACGTACAAAGCCTTAACTCCTTGATCATTGAGCCAGCATCCAATGATGCATATGTTTAACTTCAAACAATTTACGATACTATTCAATCCTCATTCATTGGCCGTGATGAATAACTATCTTACACCCGACAATGATTGAATTCTGCTGATCATAACTTCTCAGTAGAATTCCCAGGGCTTCATCCTGAAGCTAATCACTAATGAGAACATGATTATAACGGATACAAGAGAATTTGCGGAGATTATGGAAATTGGTAAGTCCTGGTAAGTCCTGGGTTCGAATCTCGCGAGTGCGGAATCGTCGATGCGCACTGCTGAGGAGTCCCATAATAGGTAGTCTGGCTTCAATTGATTCATGATCTCAACTTTATGGAAATTTTATTAAAAATTTCTTTTACTAAATTTGTCAGTTAATACAATCATTCATATCAATCAGCCGATATAAATAGTACAAGTATAAATTTACCCTAATGTTAGATAGTAACTGACAGTGAAACTCAAGATGTATATTTCGTCCTTATGATGACTCGTCAATTAAAGATACATAAATCTTCTCAATGTTAATATATATCACATTGGGATTTACACCATTAGCTTATATAAATAGATACTTTTATAACTTGTGACTTAGCGGATGCCCTGTTAATGTTCAACATGATAATACTGCCAATTAGAGAGCAGCGAATTATCGATCGGACCAATGACACACAAAACCCGTACAAGCAGTCTAGAGTATTTCTCGGTCCTGCTTTCTGCCTAGCTTAGCTAGTTAAGTCCAGAACACCAATAACATCCTCTGCAATATGAAGCATTATATTTCAAGCATACTGAGTTTATATACCAATCAAACTGACCACATCGCACCATAAAATAGAAAATAATATTTGTACAAGATCCAGCCGAAAGTGCCTGTGAATGCGGGAGGCAGTAATTAATACACTGGGACATAACTCAAGAATGGTTAATCGTATAATGATAGTTCATAGGTCAAAATAAAGATTACAATAAGAGGGATACGAATATGAATAATTTACTTACTTAACAATTATACAATAACAAATATACATATCATATTAGTCCATAAATAATCCACATAGTTTCTAGTTAGCGTTTTTTTAGCGAGTTAGTTTTTCTACGGGATGGGGTCGCTAATTCCATGCCTAACCCTCCTCCTTTACCCGGGCTTGGGACCGGCAGTAACTCTAGAAGAGCTACAGGTGAAGTTAGTCCTCATAGTCATCATAGTTACCATTTATTATTCTCTTCGGGATAACACAGATACAAAACTTTGTTCATTTTTTTTCTCTACTTAAATATAGAAATCTTCATAAACTACAATTGTAAATTGTTTACTTAAAGTTTTGATTCATCATGTGAGGTAAATAAAGATACAAAAAAGAAAGAAAGGAATTTAATTAATCATTCACGTCATTACCATGTGATTTATAGTATACCCTATAATGATTACTATCCTATTTAATATTCTCAATATAATATATAATAAGAAAGAATATTTGCTCTGATTGTTAGAAGGGGCATCGACCTCGTGACTTCTGAAGAATCTCGGCTTTCATCATGAGGTATCATCATTCTTCCTTCAACTTCTAGGGCAGAGTTTAAATGGTTTGAATAATATTTTCTGGTCAGCGTTTTTTTTATTAGTGAGTTAGTTTTCTACGGGATGGGGTCGCTAACTCCATGCTCGACCCGCCTCCTTCATCCGGGCTTGTGATCGGCAGTAGCCCGGAGGAACTACGGGCGGAGTTAATATATAATAAATTAGAGAATTATTTTTTTTTAAAATGAATCTGTCATTTTTACTTTTATCTCTTTTTTTCTTTTTCTGTTGTTGTTGTTGTTTAGCAAGGTTTTACAATTCTTCATTTCATTTGTGAATCGAATGCTTTATCAATATTAAAATATTTACATCGTAAATCACAAGCATTAGAATATGATACATCAGATAATGTAAGTTGTGGGGCGGTTCTTTTTTTTTCTTTCCTTGTTTCATTCTTTCTCTTTGTTTTCTTGTTAATCACATAAATTATTTCTTTGGGGGGGGGGGAAGATTCAATCATACATCATTTTATTCATCTTGAAGGAATCCTGTGAGATGAGTTTAGTTTCAAAGTTGTACAATCGTACAAAGATCAATTGATTTGCTCGTGTAGTAGTAGATAAGTAGGTTGATTGTCAAAGATACCGTTGCATCGCATTCTGTAGCGTCTATCAGTAGGACTTAACACAAGTCGAAATCAGTTAATCACATCATTAATTCTTTAACATTTAATAAACATACGACATTCAACTTTCACCTCATCATTTGACATCATTTACAGAGTGCAAACAAATATACCAATAATACAATAGGAATATTAACGGTATAGTATTTGTATGCATATAGCAAACAATTTTCTTTGGACCTAGCACACAACAATACCGTATTGCACTGTCCCATAACCCTTGACAGATCATGCAACCTGAAAGTCACGAGAATACCATCAGGGTATACGACAAGTTAGGTACCCCAAATATACCAACGTACTTACTCTAAAATAAGCTTTGGTTAACTATAATTTTAAACTTGAGTTGAGCATACATAAAGGATTTGTTAGATTCCTCTCTTCACCATTCTATAGTTCTGATAAGTATACTTAATTATTTCTCTCTTCTCCGTTGTACACTTCAACATTTGTAAAGGAGGAGTTTGATTTACAGAAGAGTTTATGTTATCTATGTTCATTTAGTTGATATATTCTAAATATAAGAGCATACTTTTCACTAGAGACTTCATTTTATGCTGATAGTTCCTCTAGATTTGTGTTTTTTATGCATCATATTGAGATTCGTCTAACTAATCGTTCATAGTAGACAGATTTGTGAAAAACCGCAAATGTTTAACATTAAGTTTTCAGTAAAAATCACATTCAAACATACAGGATTAGCTCATTTAATGGTCAAAAAGACTTGATCATACAACCATACTGCAGACATATGGATGGATAACTTCTCACTGATTTACTATAATTGATTATGATTGTTATTAGAGTTGATATTTTCACTGAGATGTCTTGACTACTACTATTCACATAACTCATTCATTACAACACCACCACCACCAACAAAAACAAGAATACTCATAATTACACTTTTTCCTTTACTAACTATATTCTGCTCATACTTCTTTAATGTTCTTCCTTAACAACTTCATTGATCAATATAACATTGTGGAGACTGTTGAATCATATTGAAATCACTAACCGATCAAAATCTAGATGTTAGGCATTTGTATGTGAGACCGAAGATCATTAGTTCAAATTTTGGTTGTGGATTATGGATGCTTACTGCTGAGCGATCCCATACAAGGGCGAAATGGTCATCCGATTTTTCAAGGCACCAAATACATATGCGTTACATAAATCATTGAATTCGTGTGAGGGCTAGGATACTACCTGGATGACCAAATCTAAACCATGTGCAGTATTGTTTTGGAATTAGGGTTTTCCAACCCCCTAGGTGAACTTTCCATGTCCATCAACCCGGTTACGGCACCAGACATTCGCTTTTTGTCCTCTCAATATCGTAAATAACATCCACTTTGAGCGAAGGCAGTGAGTAGGACTTTCCTGACAGTGGCTGTATACGCGTGACCATGTGGGAGTATCTCGGCAAAGAGAGGTGACTCTTCCCATCCTCGGTCATACTAAAGCATTTGGGGGCTTTATTTGGATTTAGCTTACTTGATATATTTAAAATGACATCTTTTTCTAGCTAAAAAATAACTTTTCGCACTGAATCATTTCACAAACAATAAGTTAATTCGAGAATGCAAAAAAGGTACTTGAAACAAATGATGATACTTTAACAAGATTACAGCACTCTACTTCTTGATAGTTCTGTGTTGCCGTTGTTGTTAATGATGATGAATTCACAGTTTTGTGTTTTTCAACTACTTCTACCACTTAACTATGAATCAGTCAATTATTAGAAGCATTAAAATCCATCATCACAAGTGGATAGTGTACAAAGTGAATTGTAGTAACTAGTACCTTAATGTGTACATTCATACATCTACACATAGATAAGTAAAAAAAATCGGTACTCTTATTATTCGATATCATACACTCTTGTGATTAGAGTTTAAAAAAGTCTCAACACAATATGTATAGAATTCCAATAGAAGTCCTGTTTTGATCGAGATAATGAATTAATGAATGTTAGATCACCAATGAACACTTGGAAACATTGGATGGCCGTTTCATAATAGCATGGGGCTCCTCAACAGTGCGTCGTCCAGTGCTTCCAGGTTTTCAATGGTGGTCTAACATCAATCAATTCATGATCTCAATCAAAATTCAACAATCTCCACAACCTAATGCTGAGAAGTTCTGTTTTTCGAAAGCCTTTTACACTATGATTAGTTGTCATTCATTTTCAATTTGTAATTGTTTGCTATCACTTTTGCTTCCATAAAAGCATTCGTCTAGCTTTCGCCAACCTGCGTCATTTATGGCGTAGGTGAGATATCCGTCTAGCAACCAAAGGACGGGTTTATTGTGCTGCAGTTCGTTCCGTCCTACTTTATGGCAGTGAAACATGGCCGATAACAGTAGAGGATATTCGTAGGCTACTAGTGTTCGATCATAGATGTCTTTGAAGCATTGCTCTTATATCCTGGGACCATCGAGTAAGTAATGCAGTTGTTAGGAAACGGGTACTACGTAAGAATGGCAAATCGATTGATGAAGTAGTGAAACTTCATCAGTTGAGATGACTGGGACACGTGTTACGTATGTCCAACCACCGAATGCCCGACGTGCATTGCTTTATAGCGTAGAAGTAGGCTGAAAGAAAGCTAGGAGCGGCCATGCCAAATCGTGGCACAAATCCATGAAGTCACCGACAATTGGACTGAGCGATGTTGGTAGGTGTAGACTACCTGGTTGGAATGCGCGAGATGATAGCATTCGATGGTTAGAGACCTTGAATGATATTGCTCAAAATCGTTTACAATGGCGAAGGTGCATCCATTCATTGTGTTCTACGAAGTTCTAATCTTCCGAATTCTTCATGTCCCCGTACCTTTCCTCTTTCCAAACTTATTTCATTGGATTATGCTCCTCTAATAACATTTTCAAACCCTAATCTTTCACATACTGCTTATACTCTTACTAGTTCCACCACTATTGGATTTGAATCGACAACTGCATCTTTGTGCTAATGTGGTTGGTATGGCAACTCGAACTGATGTAAGTACGTACGCACGAAGTTCTATGTTGTAACTAACTGACTGACAGGTCATATAAAAACTTCAAACTACAGGATGATGACAGAAATGCATACAATGCCAACTGTTCACATAATTACACATAATATATAATGGGTAACAATTCATTTTGTATTGTTTATTTGAGTCTTCCAATTGATATTTAGGACTGCAATTGATCAGTCTCTCATTAGTATATACGCATCCTTTGTGGATCGTTTTGGTATTGCTTTAAGTCACAAGCATTAACTCTGTGATTTAGGTTTATCCAGTTGATGAGTCCCGAATCAAACGAAACGCACGTCCTGGATACTATTGCTAGTGTTATAACTAGAGCTTTAGATTCTTGCTATGCCATGTACTACTAAACTGCTTGAACGATGAAACCCGCAACGCTGGAAGAAAGAAGACAGAAGACAAGTAAGTAGGAATGTTATCACCAAAACAGTGTCAAATATAGTATAAAAATCTCAAGTATTTATAGTTTTTGGCTGAAAGTAAATCATTTCGGATAGTTAATAGGCACTTAGGGGGGTCCTTCTTAATCATCCATTAAAGAAGCTACACGTCGACATTCTAGAATGTTCCCCTAGTAATGACTGGATAGAATGTCTTCAGCTCTTTCTGGATTTCTTAAGGCTTCCTTGAGTTTTCCAACGAGCCATTCTTACAGCTAGTCACTACCCATCTTTGCTTGTTATCAGTAATAATGTTTCAAAAGAATAGACTATCAAATTTGTCACTTTGCACTTGAATTTCTTTATCATAACATCTTTATAAATTTACTTTATTAGAATGGAATGACCCCATTTTTAATAGCTGCTTCTAAAGGAAATGAATTATTAATGGAGATTTTGGTTAGACGAAACTGTAATATCAATGCAACAGATACGGTAAGTTAGAATGAAATTTTTATACAGTTTCTTGAAGTTATTGTAGTACAAACAGATATATGGTCTATGATAATACGCCGAATAGAGCTAACTAGATGCAGTGGCTAGGCTTATATCTCATGATAATTTAATAAGGCTATAATGGTCGTAATGTTGTGAACAGAACACTAGTTGGGGACAATCGAATGTATTTAAGCAAACATTACAGACTATCTCAGTAAATTCTGATTACCAAACAATGAACAGTCAATTTGCAAATTAACAACCAATTTGTTTCAATCTTCACTGTTTCTTCTCTTATTCCATTGCTCATGCATTTTCCAAACGATTGCGCTTCATTTCAGTTCTTTGCTCATCGGTCTTCTGCCAAAATACATTCTATGTCTGACCAACACCATATACTACTTATATAGATATAAGTAGACAACACCACAGTAACACTTATTGCTTCTGGTTCTACCATAGTAGGTAGGTTGATTGGGAGTCTGTAAGAACAAAGTAGCGAAGTAATAATCTTAAGACGATGTCGTACTATTGACTGTGAGATTTCCTGTCAGAAATCGGTGTCTGCAATGTTGCTGTCTCCCCATAATAAGAAGGGGTTTGAAATGTCGGGAATACCAACAGAAAATCCGATCTTGGTTTTACTGTGGTGTATGCTTCTTATATCTGTCAACATAAGTAGTATATATCACCAGTCAGAAGTGGAAGGCCTGACAGTAGAAGGTTGGTAAGAACGAATCAAAGAGAACGGGAACAGAGAGTAATCTTTATAGAAATGAAAGAACGATGAAGTTTGAAACAATTGATGGAGGATTTTCAAGTGAAGTATTGAATGTATGGTTTTCACATTCTACCAAAGAAATCTGTAATTTTTGTGTTAACGAATAAATTGGTCATCACCACCTGAATATTCTTTCATTACATTTGATGTCGCTGCCAAAGGGAAACCAAGGAGAGTGCAGTTCCGTGGACACCGTTGAGTGGCCTGGAATGGGGTGCTAGTTGAGGCGGTCTAGTACGAAAGGGTGACGTCAAGTGAATTCTTCTGGAGGGTTGGTGTTGGCTGTAACAGTTGCTGTCAAAGGAGAGTATCAGTGAGACATGCGACTGCTGGGTGTACATCGGATGTAGAAGGCTCAGCAAATTGCTGGAGCGTCGGCGTCAGACATCCCAGGTGTTAGGCAGACCTCTGATTTAGATGGCTCAGCGAACCCGACATTCTGACGGATACTGTGGACCAGACTGTGGCAGAGAAGGAAGTGGCGTGGCTAGCAGAACGAACGGAAGAGCGACCGTATAAAGGGGGAACGAGTGCGGTGTGTTCTACTTATATCTATCGACATAGTAGTATGTAAAACCAATCGGAAGTGGAATGTATAGCAGCAGAAGAGTAATAAGATCGAATTGAAGAAAACAGAAAGGGGAATAGAAAGGAATTGTGAATTGGAAGAATCATATACAATGTCAAGAACAACTGATGGAAGATTTGCAAATGAAGTATTTGTTGTACGGCTCTCATGTTTTACAACGATATTCTGTAGTTTCGTACTAGATAATAAATTGGTTGTTCCATTTTGCATTCTTGTTCACAACACTATGAATTTCTGTCATCAACAGTAGGGTCTGATAAACATGAAGTTAACACATAAAGCTACTCATTAAAATGTACTGTATAACGGCCTCAACTAACTGTTCCTTTGGGTTCTGTAGTCGCGCTCTCGAATTTTCAAGATCACAACCAACATAATTTCGTTTTAACTCTCCCAAAAAGAAGTATGATCCACAATGTTGGCAACTGGGAAGTGAGAACCAATTTCATACTTCTAACGACACTAGAGATCACTACGTTCACAATCAAATGCTTCAAAGTCATTTTGGAGTTATAAGCCGTCCAACTATGATAATAGATGACATTTTATTTGACACTCATTGAACAGTACCAATTCTCTCCAAATCACATCGACGAGTTCTTAACGTATATCAATTAACGCAAAAGCAAAGTATTCAGCTTTCACTTACTTTTGTATCATTTAATTTAATATCTGATAAAGACCACCTCTTCTTATGAAAACCGTCGATGATGATATCACTCCACAATTAGATCAGTGAGTTTATGATCGGTAATTTTTGTACAGAAAATGTTTAGTTACAACTGTTTAACAACACTATTCAGTTGGATTCCATTATTGAATCACACTGTACAAATAATCAACGCATACTATTCTTTCAGAATCATTCTCTGTTGTCTCATACTACTCAGTAATTGATTTCGTAAGATTCGATCTAATGACATATTTATATTATTCATCGATGCGTTGTTCAGCTTTTGTCGGAGTATTACTTCCTTTTATAAAGTGCTCACTACACTAATGATAATCAACGTACAGGGAATCGAAGCCATATTTCATTCTTTTTTTTATTATCTCAATACACGTTAAAATCTAATAAGAATTGGGTCTAATGGTTAATTCAGCTTATAAGGAACATGACTGTCAAACTGTATGACACTTTTCACAAAGGATTCATAAAAACTTTCATCCTATATTCATGAATAATTTCTTCCAGTCAGTATATCCCTGAAACTCTACTAGGAATCTTTTGTGAACTGATGAAATGCAGTTCAGTAGTTAAATTGTGTTTTGCATATAATGAAATCTTGAAGATCATGAATTCGATTTCGTATGAATTTATAACTTTGCACTGCCTAAGAGCGCTGTTTGATCTATATGATTGGTTGTCTAAAACGTGGAAGGATATTTTCTCTTGAGAGATTCGATAAGGTAATTGACAGCCTGGGATGATGATCATAAAGTCAACGGGGAATAGCTTAAGGCTACTCATACAACACCATTTTGTGAATACTCTTTGATAAATTATCTCTGTGAAACTGTAACCTTAATAGTCGTCACAGAAATCCACAGGTTGTCAATATCTCTGACTTTTGTCAACCCATTCTTCTGTTGTTATTTTGTTCACGTTGCCGTTATTGAAGATATCGTTTATCTAATGGAAACACTTTACAACCATCACATTCATATCTGTTCGTCAGTATAACTTCGCTATCTAGGCAAACAATGACTGACAAATCCATTATCTTAACTAAAGTGGAATGGTCTCATATACTTATTTAGATTCTTAATCAATGATACCAACTATCTTGATGATCAACCTTATTATATACCATAACATCAATTATAAAGTTTAAGTTCACTAATAGATAATGAATGGAATATTTAACCATTTGTAGAAATGTTAACTATACAGTAGTATAGTAATATCGAAAATTGAAAGAATCCAATATGAAGAAGATGATATACTATGATCATAAATCATCTTAAATGTTCCAATTACTTTGCATACCATTAATGAAATAACAATGATTTAAATTGTATATGTATATATATTCAATGTTACAATTGTAGTTTTAGGTATGTTTGTAAGTTAGAAAATGTGAAATCTATCGAAGTATTCAACTAACCAACTGTGATAAACGTGAAGATGAGGTTCAAAAATGACTACCAATCCGAACAACTGTATGATTCAATTAGTATTGTTTGTTTGAATCTTCCCATTGATGTTTAAAAATCCAACTGGCCCGTCTCTTATTGGCATATGCGCATACTGTGCATATTCCTTCGATATAGCCTGACGAGTCCCAAACTGCTAGCCACTATCCATTTTTGCTTACAGCTGTATAATTATTTTTAAATGTATATATCAGTTAGTTACAAGCCATGACTCTTGTGATATCTGTGGAGATTAAGAGGTCTGTATGTCTGAAAAAGTAAAGGTTTCCTTTAATACCAAAGCAAAAAATATTTGCAACATACCGTAGGGTAAATGGCAACTGATAATTATGTCCGAAGTCAGTAGTGACTATCAACAATCGAATGGAGACTACGAACACAAAAGCATGGTAAAAAAATACTTTCATGAAGTGCTCAAAAACTGAAAGTAACTATAACAGGGATTTAGAGAATGTCATTATAACTATGAATAAGGTAAATGTTACTACTTCATTAAAATCATGAAGTGATCTAAGTTAGACCACCATTGAAAACCTGGAAGCACTGGATGGCCTTTTCGTTCTATTATGCAATTCCTCGGTAGTGCGCATCCACGAACTCGTCACTGGGGATAGAACCTGGCACCTTTGATCTCATGAAAGAACGATTAATCCTTAGTCCTATTATTTTAATGTTTAACATCAATCAATATTTGAAATTGAGCGACCACCTTCTATTGTCTTCGATAGGCAACTGCCATACTCGATTGGGTTGAACAACCTAATAATCTTATTAAAACTCTGAAAGTTTCCTCTTGAAACTAGTTATTATTGAGCACTTGATAGTTTTCAGTAAAGGGTTGTTTAGATTGTTGAATTTCATTGGAAATTATGATTGTTCCTATTCAATGTAAATGCAATCCACGTTCACTAAACTGTACATTCAGAAATTATTAGGAATGAAACGGCTTACTGAGCATTATTAAGTAGTATATTAATCAGTAATATAACGCAATACACAGAAATGAGTTAAACGAGGAGAGAATAAAGACAGAATACAAATGATCAAAATAATCATTATTATCTTAAAGTCATTTTCAGTATTGTTTGCATACGTGCATTATCCTCATTTAGATTTGAATTTAATCTTCCCGATATCAGTACTAATGTATGTAGAGATTATTGAATGTTATTGATATCCCTAGTCGATATAAGTTAGACAATTATTGAAAGCTGAGGAGCAATAGACAGCTGATTTTGTTCTAATGTATGATTTCTCGATAGTGTATATCTATGACCAAGTCACCAGGAATTGTATCCAGAACCCTTAGGTCTCTTAAAGAGAGGTTGAAATTCGAGATACTAACCCATCATCCATTGGTCTACATGTCTAACTTCAATCCATTCGCGACATTGTGTAGCCGTATACCTCTGAAATCTCTATATAGCTGCCTCAAGCCTAACACCAATGAATTCTATTGATTATAGCTTCTCGCTAGAATTCGTCCACATAAAATAACCACATTCTTTGATGTGAATTACACATTTGATTCCAACTTACGAATATGTTTTTTTTCTTTTGTGAACAAACGAGTTAACCTCATCATCACTTCAAAACACCTCATTAGTTGGTTTATAAATGGCTCAAAGTTAAGAAACGAACATGTATGAATACCAAAAACAAAACATTTTATATACTGAAGTTGAACAAATGTATAGTTCACATTACGAATAAACTAGTAATGTAAACTAGAATCTTTGAATGTCTGTTTCGTCCCAGTAAGCGATCCACAAGTAGTACGCATTTAAGATACCACCACAGACCCAACCCAAGATTTCCTGATCTCTCAGAGAGGATTTAAAATTCATGCTTATAGACCGATAATAATCATTCCGTTACTTGTGACTAGCAAGGCCTTAACAAATGGAGCTCATATATATTGAGTGTGAGTCAGTTGTTCATTAAAGGCTTACAAAGATGTTTGTGAAATCAAATGAATGGATTGACCTTATACTTGTAGACTGTTGGTTGGCCCCTTAATGTTCTATAGTTTTGTCATTCCTTTGGTCACCTGAACTTGATGCATTCAATCTGTGTTAGGATTTTGAATGTACCCTGCCGAGGAGCTATCATAATGAAACTAATTAACCATCTAGTACTTCCTGAATATCAAAATTATTTAATTAAGATCACTTCATGTCTTAAACTACGAGATTTGACAATTTCTTCAAGCATTCCATGTTAAAATTGAAGTACCATTGTAACCAGCCTACATATATCATTATCCTTAATAAAATGTAAACCTTATTATCATCCTTATGTTGGCTTTTGTTTTTTTTTCAGTATGGTAGAAATGCATTACATTTTGTCTCCAAGAATGGTCATATTGATGCATTATATTGTTTATTATCAGTGGAATTACTCAAATCAAAAATTAATGAATTAGTAAGTAATCGATTATTATCGCTTAGAAACTAACCAACATTTGATTTGATTTGTTCCTATGTTGTAGTTAACGACTGACCAAAGAAGGATGAATTCTGTTAGGGTTAAGAACGATGTTATGTTTCATAAGCAAAGACGGATAGTGGCTAGAAGTGGAATCAAGTTTCACGTGCATTTCATCCTATTTAGAACTTGTCAGCTGAATGTACCTGAATCTCAAAGTTGATGTTCAATCTGGAACTCGAACCCAGTACCTTTCACTCCAAATGCCATCATGTTATCCACTCAGCTACTCAGTCCTGTTAGCCACCTGCTTGTGCAATGGGGTGAAGTTATATTCACTTGGCGTTGTATACTTGCAATAAGCACAGTATGCGCATATGGTAAATAAGAGACTGACTAGTTGCAGTCTTAAGCATCAATGGGAAGATTCAAACAAACAATACTAAGTGAATTCGATGTTATGTTTCTATCTCAGAGTTTAAAGCCTAAAGAGAGTTGACAGCAAAATCCACTTGACTTGTGGGTTCATACTGGTTGGTATTCATCAGTAAGAAGTGACTAAAATCTCGCGCTAATCGATGCTGCATACGGAATTACATCCTGGATTATTCAGTTTTACTTGTAATCACTTCAAATTTAAACAGAGTACATGATATCTATTCAACTAGACTAGTAACCATATAGTAATAGACGTTTTCTCAGGGTACACATGTTCCAGTAAAAATAGATTAATGACCATTCCGAATATTAACAATCGAATAATACAAGCTCTTATATATGAACACATACCAGCTGACTACATTTATGTAATCTCAACTCAGTAGCAAAGTGGATAAGGTGGCGTTCAAAGTAATAGATGCTGTATTCAAACGTCAATATGATGAACATCAATGCTTAAATGCAGGTAAATTCAAGTAACAAGTCTCAAATAGAACGAAACGTACGTCCTAGATTCCACCGTTACTAGTCATAGTCTTACTTCACTTGTTACTGTAAATACTCTCACAAATACGGTTATATTTGCCAAAAAACAGCTCATTATTTCTCCCCTGGATCCGAATCCTTTCTCTTTAAAACCTTCAACACGTTATTCACTTAGTTATCTGTCCTGTAAAGACCTGGGACATAGCGGCTATAAAGAGGCAACCTGCATTAGATGCACAGACGCTAACTAAAATTGAACAAAATGCAGTCAAAATATCGACACTGGGATAAGCGTAAACCACTATAAATTCAATTAAAATTCATATCCTATGCACAAGTAAGTGGCTGACTGAAATGAGAAATGTAGTGGTTCCGAATTCCAGAGTGAAACGATAAGTTGTTTCTTTGGCCGGTATATCGAGCTAACGAGTTCCAAATAGGATTATACTCGCATACTTGATTCCACTACTAACTAGCAACCTAACTGTATTCTAAAATGTGGTTATGGGACTGTTTTATTTGAGAAATCAAATGTTAACCAATCTCATCGTAGGAAGTTGGTGTCGAAATGATTAAAGCACCCAAACTTCTCTCTGTAAATCTATAGATTTAAACTTTACTTTGCCTAATTCGAATTATCCTTCCCCAATATGTTATCAACTTCATCATCTATTTTTCTATCATCTTTGCTAGATGATATCTATAACTATCTAGTTTATTCTGATAATTTCCGTTGTGTATCCACTCAATGTTAATATCTGTTCAGTTGTAACGTTAAGAGTGTGCATAGATAATACTGAGGGGGGACAAGAATGTTGTTTCCAAGTCCCAGTTCAATTTACCGAAAATCCTCTTCTAATTAACCTGATGAACTTAACCTTTACCGATGATACATTCTGACTGTTATGAACAATCTACAGATGAGATTAACGCACGCTTCTCTCCAACTAACCCATTGATTCTCAGACACTTCTATGTTTACTTCGCCATAGAATTTGATATGGAAAAATTGTGATTATTTCAATTAGACAGTTCTTAGTTGACTGATAACTAACTGACTTGCGACTAATGTTATTTTTGTCTGGTCCTTAGTGCTGAATGAATTTTATCCATTACATGACAATGTGAAAACTGTTTTTAGTGAATTGACCTCGCGTAGGTGTTTAAAGGTAGTCGAGTCAGTTTTAACGTTTTAGACTGTGAAACTGAGTAATATGGCTTGAAATCTCATAGAGAGCATCAGTTCTCTCAAGACTACAGTCAGTCAACAAGAAAATCAGATCAGGAAGAATTTCATGCAGACTATTTATTTTATTTTATTTAAACACATCAATATTGGTACAAAAAAGCTCCAGATACATACGCGCCTCACAAATCTCATTTCGTTTGTGTGAGGGCTGTGATACTACACAGGTGCCCAGACTGAAGCAGGTGGTTTTCTTAGGAGGCCAAACACCGAGCCTTTGACCTGAAGGTCTAACCCACAAGGCAGTGAAGCGTCGTGAGAAGATGCAGTCCCATGGTAGCCGGTGACCAACGATTGGTTCATACGTCATTTGTTCCTTCAGGATACTGGAGCCAGCCCATGTGCACCATTGATTTGGAATGAGGGTTTTCTAACTCCCCTAGGTGAACTTTCAGTGTCCACCAACCCGGTTAAAGCGCCGGACATTCGCTTTTCGTCCTCTCAATTTCGTAAACAAAATCCGTGGTGTGAGAAGGCAGTGCGTAGAACTTTCCTGGCCATACCAGGGCATGTGGGGGCTCATCCAGACTAACTTCAATCATCTAACAGTTATATAGTATTTGAATGTTGTTAATTTGTCACTTATGTAAAAATACCCGGCATGATATATAATCGTACTGTCTTTTATTAATTTTCTTTTAGGATAACTCAGGATGTAGTCCATTACATTTGGCTTGTGAAAACAATCAACAACATTGTGTTCGACTACTTTTAGAAGCTGGTGCAAATCCAGACATTGAAACAAAGGTTGGATTACTTTAAGTTTTTTATTAAATTTCATAAGATTAATTTTTTTTAAAAACAGACAATAACAACTTATCTCATTAAGCAATGGTTTCTACTTGGTGTCTTTATTAACATGGTATCATCAAATGCCCTAGTACTGACGAAGTTGAGACAAGTCCTTTCTACCTCTCAAAATTCCGTTATAAGTCCGTTTGTGGTTTATGCGAAGTAGGTCCTACTTACCAGATAAGATGTGGAAGGACTTGGAGCAAATGTCTAGAGAATAAACGGGGTTGACGGATTAGGAGGGCCCATCCAGGGGATCTGGAAAATTCTACTTCCAAACGAATGTTGTCTATAAGTTAAAATATCCTTAGGTGACAATTTGCATGTAAACCTACTTTAGTCACTGGCTGTCACGGGACGCCTTTTGCTGACGTTACTACATTACCTTGTGGATTAGACTTCTAGGTCGTAGATTCGGGGAGTCCCAAGTTGTAAGACCAACAGCTCCTACATGAGAACTCTGGGAGTATCTCATCTTCAGTCTAATCCATTTTGTGACTAAAAAATCGCCTATGAAAATAAAGGTGAAAATAACTGATGGAGATATCAGTTTCTTTTATGTATTAACTCAAAAGTAACTGATTTCACTCAGTTCGGCATGGTAGCTATTAAATGTTCCATCATTTTGAATGTTGCCCCCCAACTGATGTTAATCTAACATGAATACTATCTAGGGGTAAAATGACAAGAACATAAAGAAGATGAGATATGGACACTAATCGAGTTCAGTCATTCCGTAGTTGAGATAGATATTAATTTATTAGGTCTGTTATTGTTTAAGATAAGACAATATTTTCAATATTTTCCGTTTTAAACATAGACCTCTGTCTTATAACTGACCTGATAAACACTACTTCAGTCATTTGACGATCTCTGAGTATGATCAATTTAGGCAGCTTACGATTAACATAATCGACTGTCTAACCTGCTCAAATTAAATTGATCACGTTTCAACTGTTCATAATCTTATCATTCAACTTCACTGTTTATCTCCATCTTTTTACCTAATTGAAAATTGACGTATCTGGTGATAGTTAGTTTTCACTGGTTATTGAGACCAAGTTAGCTTCTGATACACAACCCCAACGACATACTTAATTGAGTAAGCCGACGAAAGATAAGGAAGCTTTTATTTGGCTAAATCAAATCGAGAATATATAAACAGCTCATTCCTAAACTTAAATACGTGTCTCCTAGATAGTCAAGCCAGATTTTCTATCAATAGCGTATGCCTATTACTTCATAACCTAAAGGATAATCCTTACTGATGGCCCACACCTGTCAGCATCTCTCATTTGTTATTTGACCTGTGTCTAAATTACCCAGTATATCAATACTTACTTACTTATTCACACCTGTTGTTCCTTGTGAAGGAGCATAGGCCGCACACCAGTATTATTCATCCAACTCTGCATTGGGCAATATTTTCCAGTTTTTCTCAGTTGCTATTCATCCTTTTCATGTCTGCTTCCTATTCTCAATGCAGTATGTTCTTTGACCTTCCGAGTTACCGTTTGCCCCGTGATTCAGTTTGATGATTTCTGCAATGTATGTTCCATCCACCTCCGACCAACAAACGTTGAGTATCTTGTGTAGACAATAGTTTAGAAATACTTATACCATTTTGATGATGGCTGTAGTAGTTCTCCAAGTTTCAGCTCCGTACAGTTAGAACTGTTTTGATGTTTGTATTGAATATTCTGACTTTGATGTTGGTTGACAGATAGTTGTTTTGAGTTCGATATGTTCTTCAATTGTAAGAATGTTTTCCTTGCTTTACCAATCCTCGCCTTTGCGTCTGCATGTCATGTGAGCCCATATCTAGTGTTGAGTCAAATATAAACGATAACCAACATTACAGAAAAACGATCTAAGAAATCTGGAGCACATTTATGTTGACTTCTTCCATACTTTCTAAGTTCTTTTAAAACCAAACTATTTTTTTAACTTCTAGACTCGTGATTGTCCTTTGATTGAATGTTCTCGAAGAGGATTTCACAAGTGTATTGATCTGCTTATTGAAAATAAAGCAAGTCGTGAGAAAACAAGTAAAGTAAGCCAAAAATGTACATATAACATATATATCTACACTAATCAGTTAGTTAACCGTAATCAATGTTATTCTTGTCTATTCTTCATTTAGTACTGATCAAATCTTGTCGATCAAGTTGGAATTTACGGTGATCTTTAATTGTCTAAGTGAATTGACATAGTGTACAGTATTTTTAACAATAATGAATTGATAGAAATAACTTAAACGTTAGAAAATGAGTTGAATAGTAGTACCATTTCTTAATGTACTAATGAGTAATGCTGGTTTGATTCTCATGTGGAATGTTAGTTCCTTTAAGTATGCAATTACGTCTTAGTGATCAGTTGAAGAACTATTCCGTATTTGTTTGTAACGTCTTACTGATATAAAGGGAGCTGTCGAATAGACACTTAGCTGAATGCTGTTAGTTTTCTCTGTCCATGAAATAATTAGATATTTTGTCAAGATAAATAATTATTATGTGGATTGAAACATTACTTGCTCATGAACCAACAAACAACTAGAGGATCATTCGGATGTTATCATATTCTATGATAGGACTTCATAGTAGTACATTGATTGGTAAATTATGCCCTGTTCAAGCTGCAACGCGATAACTAGTTCAAATAACTTGACGTCACGTTGGAGATACCTATGAGGAATTTCGAAAATCATTAATGTCTAACACAGCGCTGTTGAATGACACAGGTTTGAATACTACTGCGGATGTCAGTCCTACTAACGAATGCCAAACAAGCTTTCATGTCGATTACTTCTAACTACCTAATATACATATATATACAGTGATGCCATTGTTAAATATGTTTTTTCAGGTAGGCGATACAGCCTTGCATGTTGCAGCATTATGTGATCTTTCAGATACCATCTATTTTTTGTTCTCAAGAAAATTTGATCTTTGTGCTGTCAATGAGGTAAGTTTCTTTGGGTGTAAAAATGTTGACTAGTTACAATCTCTTTATTTTGTATGCTTTCAATTACCGTCGCTAACTTTCTCTAGTGACGAAATAGAGGGTAATTCTGTATGATGCCATTGATAACAATGATATCAGTAGATAGTTGATAAGTTATATACTTACTTACTTGCGCCTGTTTCTCCAAATGGAGCATAGGCCGCCGACCAGCATCCTCAAACACACTCTGTCCGCGCCCTTCTTTTCTAATTCTATCCAATTCTTGTTCATTCTTCTCATGTCTGTCTCCATTTCTCGGCATAATGTGTTCTTTTTTCTTCCTCTTCTCCTTTAGCCTTGAGGATTCCATGTGAGGGTTAGCCTTGTGACACAGTTGACTGCTTTCCTCAATGCGCATCCTATCCACTTCCAGCACTTCTTCCTGATTTCTTCATCCACTGGAATCTGATTTGTTCTCTCCCACAGTAGAATGTTGCTGTTAGTGTCTGACCAACGGATCCGAAGTATCTTGCGTAGACAACTGTTATTAAACACCTTTACCTTCTGGATGGTGGCCTTCGTAGTTTTCCACGTCTCCGCCCCATACAATAGAACTGACTTGACATTTGTATTGAAAATTCTGACCTTGTTGTTGGTTGACAAACAGTTATTTTGAGTTGCAGATGTTCTTCAGTTGTAAATATGCTGCTCTTGCTTTGCTGATCCTCGCCCTCACATCTGCATCTGATCTACCGTATTCATGAAGTTATATAACACAGGTGAAATGGCTGGTTATTTCGATGGGAAGTATTTTTAATCAAGTACTAACCTTCTAAGCTTCATGAATCCTAAAGAGCAAATTAGTTCTCTTAAGATTGTTAATTATCTCCTAACGATGAGCATGTAGAACTAGAACGAAACCTAGATCAACCAGAGTTCCTTACTGATTGCCTTCAACCAACTAATTTAACATTCGACTTTGTTAGTGGAAGTTTTTCTACTTCATATTGTGAATTTCTGCTGCTAAGTAGTCTGAACAATCTTATTGGAACATCTTTCTTGTCAACGCGTCAATTAATGTTAATTATCCAACAATTCTTTCATTATAGTTTTAGGCTGGTTAAGATATACACATAAATGTACAAAAGAGTAATACCGTCGGTAAATAAAATGTTTCCACAACCATCAATAGACCGGATCTAATTGAGATATAATCAACTGCGTTTTGTGTGTTATGTCGGTTGTGTAGGCGTTATATGATCTTATGGGATTTAAAAGCAAGACTTATGAGTTAGTAGGACAAAGTGGAAGGATAACCTAGAGTCTTAAGAAACAATGCAACGGTTCCATTCCTTAACATACCTTAATTATAGATCAATGAAACTCAAAAATCAATGAACAATAAACCTTTTCAAGAACGTAACTGTTAATCAGTCAGTCATAAGCAACGTAGGGCCTTATATGTATGTGCATTGGTTCAATTCACCTAACTATATCCGCACAATGAGATTAAATTATCAAGACAAATGACAGGATTATAGAGGTAGTGTAGTGAACAAGAACACAAGTGGGGACAATCGAATGTATTTAAGCACAAAATTACAGATGATCTCGCCAAATTCTGATAATCATACAGTGAACAGTTAATACGCAAAATAACAGTCAATTGTCTCAATCTTAACTGTTCGTTCTGCAAATATCAGTCCGTCTTCTCTGATTGCATTGTTCATGCATTTTTGTGCCGATTGCGCTTAATTCCTGTTCGTTCCTTATCTATATTCTGCCAAAATACATTCTCTGGTCTGACCATCACCATATACTACTTATATGGATATAAGTTGACTACACCACAGTAGTAGTAATAACATTAGTATCAGTGACAATGGAAAAGATAAGACACCAGCAATCAAGTCGAAAGAAAAAAATGAATTAGGGTATAATGCAACTTTTAATGACAAAATCTATGAGAAGAATGAATACATCTACGCCACCGCGACTGATTTCGAATTAGATCATTCTATATATATAACAGTAGCCTACAGTTGTGCACATGGCTCATCCTAACAGTCAATGATATCAAACGTTAATTCAATCACCGCTAGCTATTTTTAAACCTTCAAATCCTCTGACAGTGGAAATTCAGATGCTCAATGTTTCGATGAAAAAATTTAGAGAATTGTGTATGATTGTAAATACAGTCAGTCATTTATCAAACTTGTACAGTTATATGCTTAGTTAGTTTTACATATAAATAGTAGTCTATTAAACAATAAAATCAGATAGAATCCACAACATTTTCAATGTTGCAGCTTGACGATCTAGTCCTCGAAAATGATCTGCCTCTTTTATCTCACACGTTACAAAAAATGCAGGAGATTACGACCAGTGTAGCAGCAGTCCAAAATGCAGTTTTCAATACACACAAAGGGAAAAGCAAGATTCTTCGATACAGCACAACATGCACCAATGGAATTACACTTGACAGAGAAGATTTGGATAATGTGGAAACCTTTACATATCTGGGCAGCACCATCGATGAACATGGTGGATCTGATGAATATCTGAAGATAAGGATCGGCAAAGTAAGAGCAGCATATTTACAACTGAAAAACATTTGGAACTCAAAACAGCTGTCTGTCAACCAACACCATAATCAGAATTTTCAATACAAATGTCAAGACAGTTCTATCGTATGGGGCGGAAACCTGGAGAAGTACGAAGGCCACCATCCAGAAGGTAAAGGTGTTTATTAACATTTGTCTATGCAAAATACTTCGGATCCGTTGACCAGACACTATCAGCAACATTCTATTGTGGGAGACAACAAACCAGATTCCAGTTGAGAAAGAAATCAGGAAGAAGTGCTGGAAGTGGATTGGGCACACTTTGAGAAAATCACCCGATTACGTCACAAGACAAGCCCTCACATGGAATCCTCAAGGCCAAAGGAAAAGAGGAAGACTAAAGAACATATTACACCGAGAAAGGGAAAAAGACTTGAGAACAATGAACAACATTTGGATAGAACTAGAAAAGAAGTCCCAGGACAGAGTGTGTTGGAGAATGCTGGTCGGCGGCCTATGCTCCATTGTGGGTAACAGGCGTAAGTAAGTAATTAACGTTTTCAAATGTTTTCCGGATGATATGGTACGTGATTGATGAAAATTTGTGTAGATTTCATTGAAGATCTTATTTCTAGCTCCATCTTTTACTATATTTGTTGTCAGGCTTCACTGTATTGGCATTTTATACTCTTGAATTGAAATCTTACGTGAAGATTAAGCTTCAATATACAACACTCACTTATCCAATGAACCATAAAATGTCAAATGTATATCTATTGAACGTTGAAGACGTTGAGAATAAATTCAACTAAATTTAGTTTTTCCTATCATGGTCGTTTTTACTTCTCTTGCCAACCAATCAGCCTTCGAGTAGCCGTAGATAATTAGTCGGCTAATAGGATATTCATAGTTGAAAGCGTGAATCAATTGAAGCTAGACCACCAGGGAAAACTTGGGATCACTAGATGGCCGTTTCGTCCTATTGTGGGACTCCTCTGTGGCAGTGAGCATCCACCACCTCGCCTCGTGTAATTCTAACCCAGGACCTACCAGTCTCACGCCAGAGCGGTTAAGTGCTCACGCTTTCAACTATGAAAATACTAAATCTCCACAAAAAACCTCCTTCGGATAATAATAGGATATTCCCCTCCCATATGGCTAAACTAGTCACGATTAAACTCATGCATTCAATCTCGATATGTTACACTAAGTAACAAGGATGTTAACTAATTGAGGAATAGTTTTCTTGTGTCTGATAAGCAGGCTAGTAGGCAGACCAATGTCATAAAATTATGTGTTTATTCTCCTTTGGTTTTTGTAGGATAAACAAACTCCATTGCATCTTGCAGTTTCACAAAATAGATTAGAAGCAGTTGAAGCTTTATTATTTTGTGGTGCTTCATTAGATCTGAAGGATAAAGTAAGAAACGGTAGTTTTGTTTTACAATTTATATTCTGGTTTTTACAGATATTCTCTTCGTCTAATTCAGGACTGATCAATTGGGTGTACTTGAATCTAAGATTTATGCTCATATTGAGACTTAAACCTCGATACCTTGCAGATTGCCGTTTGAACAGAAAGATGCTGCGTTTATGTCTCAATGTGAACATCAACTCTGGGGTGCATGTTTACCCGTACACTCGTATCTTGAAATCCACAGCTAGACACATTCCATCTTTTCTATAAAATCGCTGTCTGGCCAATCCACACAATGTCCCAAATAATACTGACCGGAATTCAGTACTGAATATTAAAAATGGAATAGCTCGAGCCATTTCTAATAATGATATTTATACTCAGGTTGTTTTCATAAACTGATCGGAATAAGGATTTTTCTCTGTTTACATAAAACGTTTTAGTGAATAATGTTCATTTGAATTAAACAAACGAATGGTAATTGGTTACACTAAGTAATGAAACGTTTCATGTCACTTTTAGTCCAATTTATGTAAACTATACTAGACACATTGAGTAGTAGACTGTTGTTGTGTACTGTGTGAAGCAAGTGATAAGGAGCTGAAATCAAGAGTCAATTGAAACTAGACCACTATGGAATACCTGGAAGTACTGGAAGGCCGTTTCATCCTATTGTGGGACTCCTCAGCATTGCGCATCCACGATACCACCTCGCGAGATTGGAACCCAAGATCTACCAGTCTTGCGCCAGAGTTCCTAACCACTAGCTTCAATTGACTCATGATTTCAACTATGAAAATACTGAAATATCCACAAAACCCTTTCTGATGATAAGAAATTGTCGATTGAGATTATCTCAGCCAGATTCGATTATAATCCTTAGGGTACTTATATTATCCTTGATATTTTAAACAGTAGCATAGATGCTATAACCAGGTTATTTTCCTGAAAACTAACATCTTGTTAGACTCAGTTGTTTGAACTAATTGTTTACTAACACCAAAGTCATGTAGTCAAGCGCTCATCTCATAGCCTGATCAGTACTATTGGCAGAAAAAAAACAATATTGCTTATTAATCAACAACAAGAGCTGTAAAAGTTCCGCTCATATGGAATTTCACTTCCTACATGAGCAGGTTCGATGGAAGTTGATAACATTACTAACAGAGATACTGAAGAAATGTACTTTGAATAATGAGACCTGTAATCATTGCTACTTGACTAATCAATGAATGATGTCTTCTCTGAACATTGGCAGTCGTTACTAAACATCAGTCGGTCAGTCAGTTCTTCTTAACGTAAGTCTTAGTCACATAAATGCTTCAATTCAGGTTTGTCCACTTCTAGATTTCAACTTCTCCATTGATTAGAAATTTTATTGTCTTCAATAATACATTGAACGTATGTTTTTTTCTCTCATGATCTCTTCCAAACTGAAATTACTTCTAGGATAGCCAAACTCCTTTGATGATTGCTGCCAAAGCAAATTATACTGCATTAGTTGATATGATTATACGTGCTGATCGATGGAATAAAACTTATCCAGTAAGAGAGATATTGTGTGTATTGAAAAGTTTTCTTAATCATGTAATTTTGTTTATAGTTCTTATTTTTTAATCTAATTTTAACTAATGTAATGGAGCATAGACCTCCGACCAGCATTCTCCAACCCACTCTGTTCTGCGCCTTCCTTTCTAGTTCTATTCAATAACGTTAAAATTTGTGTAAGCCAAGTTTAAATCACATATATCAACTGAAGAACCCTTACCACGGAGTGAATCTTCATCACACATGGTGCTTGGAATATGTATTATAGATACCTAACCATCCTCCACCTCTACGTGCTGTGTTGCTTTATGTGGAAATTGTCTGGACGAAAGATATAGGCTGTTAAACTAACATATGGTTTCACTCAATGAAATCATGGTCCGTTAGTCTGAATCGTGCAAGTAAACTAGAGTCAGCAGGATTATCTCAACCGGAATTCGGGGACGCTGCGTAACAATGCTCAAAACTGGTCTAAATGGAAATCTTCACTGAACAGCAGACTCTAGATATTCAAATAACTCAATAAATGCTTTCTGTTTAGCCGAAAATCACAGTTTAAATCATGAACTGACTTTTAATATGAAAAAGTTGAAAATAATGAAGCATTGGAAAGTTTTTCCGCCCTAGTACAATAACTTTAGATGAAACTCCTGCTCAGGGTTTGCTCCTCACGAAGGTATTGAGTGTGAGCATTTGTGGAGTCTCATACTGGGATAAAATGTCTGTTCATTTCCTCCAAGTTTTTACTGGTTGTCCAACTAGGGTCGTTTCAGGATGTAATCTGTAAAATTCATTGATTTCCACAAATCTACCTCATCATTATTAACGAGTCAATTCTGAAAAAGTACAATCCCAGTGTGACCTTCAGCTCTAGAATACAAGCGTATCCAGCTGACGAGCCCCATGTGGAGGGGAGTAAATCACATCCTGAATTTCACTGCCAGTCATGTTCTATCTGTTCCATATGAACAAGAAACTAACATTTAACATAAATATTTATTCACTTAAGCAATGATGGATAGTGTCTAACAGTGGAATCCAGGACGTGCGTTTTGTCCTATTTGGGAGTCGTGAGCTGGATGTACCTGCATCTCAAAGTTGATGTTCACTCTGGGACTCGGACCTAGTACCATCGCTTCAAACGCCATCGCAATATCCACTGGGCCACTGAATTCTCATAGACACTTGCTTGTGCAATGGGGTGAAGTTTAAATTCAATCAGTATTGTTTGTTTGTTTATTCACGTAGTTACTAGTTTCATAATTTTTTTTCTTTTTTTCTCACCTTTTGGATCATGATCAACTAGGTGAATGCTCAAAAATTAATTGATGAAATTTTACAAACTCAACAGACTAAATATGTAACAACAAGAATATTAGACAAAAAACAAAATAACCCCCAGTTTTATAGAACACGAGAAGTAAGTGATTGTTATCTTCGGTTTATCAATGAAGTTTGTAATAAAAGGTGTGTTGAATTTAACCAACTGATTAGAGTTCAATTGACTGGTTTCGAGGTTCAACGTTTACCAGTGAAATCTATGTTCTTGAGTTCGAGACCCTCCTCATAGTGAATTCTTGAATGCCCACTACTGAGTAGTCTCATGCTAAGATGGAATGGCTGTCAAGTGCTTCCAGGTTTTTAATGGTCATCTGGCTTAGATAAATTCATGATCTTAGTAATGTTCAACAATCTCCATGACACCCACACTGATAATCAGGTTGCTTCAGCATATAGGCATCCTGAATTGTCCACTCTGATACTACCGTGTCAGTCACATGTTTGAGTGAAGTTGGATTGTGAAAAGTAATGAAATTCAGGACGCATGTTTCTTCGTATTTGTAGGCCGTCAACTGAATGAACCTACATGTGAATGTAACATATTACTTACCAAGCTACTAAGTCCAGACGAGTTTTGATATAAGGACTATCAACACTGGGATCCATTAGATGAGTTCTAAAAAGAAAAAAACATGTGTCTTAGATCCCACTATTTACCCACTTACCAAATATACTGAGAATAACGTTAACAGTTTAGTTCACTTGTTTATTCAATGGATCGTACTTCTTAATCATATTACGATCAGAAGAATAAATGAATTTCAGGGGCTAGAAGGTGAAGAATCAACACATCTCTTGTACAGTAACCGAATGTCAAATATAGCATCCCATATTCTTCAACCGTTCATGGCGTATGTAACCCCCAGCCAAGTATTCTGCACTTACCTATATGACTCAAATGAGCAGTTAATGACTATATGGAGTAATGTCAAGTTTTTGTTCAACCTACTACTATCCAAGCTAGCATTGTGTCTTCATGTAGGCAGCAATGTTTGAACATATGTAACATACGGATTAGGCATTTTAGTTGTTTGTCATCTTTACCTAGTTTCCTATATTTAATCTTGATCCCTAGAAATACGATCTCTTGCTCCCAAGTGCCCTGGTATGGCCGAGAGTGGGAAGAGTCCGCTCTCCCTCTCCAAATACTCTCACATGGCCATGAGTAATATAGCCTCTACCAGGGAATTCCTACTCATTGCCTTCTCGTGGCGGGGGTGTTGTTCACGAAATCGAGAGGACGAAAGGCGAATGTCCGGCGCTTTAACCGGGTTGGTGGACACGGTTAGTCCACCTAGGGGAGTTGAAAAACCCTCATTCCAAACCAATGGTGCACATGGACTCCAGTATCCTGAAGGAACAAATGGAGTATGAATCAATTGTTGGTCACCGGCTACCATGGGGATGCATCTCCTCACGATGCTCCACTGCTTTGTGGATCAGACCTTTGAGTCAAAGGCTTCGGGTGTGGTCCCCTAAGAAAACCACCTTCTTCAGTCTGGGCACTTGGGAAGTGTCACAGCCTTTTCACAAATTGAATGAGATTTGTGTGGCGCATATGTATCTGGTGCTTCATTGTACCAATATTTATGTGTATAAATAAAAATAAATAAATATTTAATCTTAGCATTATTCATTCATTCGGTTATTCTACTACATGTGAGATATTCTTTCAAGACGTTTATGACTAAATACTGTTAACTGAAGCATGCCCTCTACTTTGATTCCGCTCATAATTAGTTGAATCTTCCGATCATTTAGGGTATGTTCATCCTGAACAGACCACCTAGATATCGTCATAAAATTAAAGGCAATATCCCAATGGACAACAAAAGAGTATTTTCGACGAATGTCTCTATGTGAACATCAATATTGGGATGGAGGTATATTTATCTAAGAAAACCAAAACAAAATAAAACATACATACTGGAGATCATTGACTGACACCATTCAACTTTGCTTAGTGAGGTGATAGTTGTTCACTGACAAACAATTCCAGATTGCTTAAAGTTTGAAATGCAAACCATTGGATTGCAGCTTATTGGTTTAAGTGACAAACACTCATCTCAGAACCTGAGTGTATTAATTTCTAATTTTGGTCAGTTCGCAGATTGACACTTCTATGGAATACCATATATCAGGATGAAAGTTTTGTCCAGTATGCTTTCTGGTTTTCACTCTCTGTCTAATCAATGTCAGTTCATGATGTACGCTATGAAATTCAACGATCTCTCCTCCATAGATGGTGGTTGGAGGTGGTCAACAGGAAACCCTGGACCCGGGTTTCGTGCTACTTGGCGCTCGTCAGCAAGGTGTACCTGTAATCTTAAGGGTACTGATGCTCCTTGGCGGATTCGACCCCCTGTCACTTAGCCTCACAGTCAGAGACGTTACCACTGAGCTATTCGGGCCGTGACCGACCTCCTATAGGACTGAGATGTAATCACAATTGACAATTGATCTTTTCACATTTCATAAGAATAAATTATCCTTTTATGAATTATTTCTATTCACACAATGATAGATATTATCGAATGATCGAAAACACCTATTAAATGATAATACTGATAATCAAAGTAACAATGAAAATAATGATACTACTGAAGATTCAGAAAGTAGTCATACATATGTTGCACAACATCACGAATATCATCATCATCGTCGTCGTCATAATACTGATAATGATGAGAATAATAATGATGATCAAATCAAATTATATGATCCTTACATAACTAATCCATATTCTTATCCATTGATTTCATCAAACCATTCAATCATTCCAAATGATCATGATCATGATGATGTGATCATGACAGAATTTATTGATCCATTCAAACAATTACAATTAGAAGAAAACAATGAACAGAATAGTGAAGTACAATCAATAATTGATCATCGTTCAAGAACTACAGCAAGTTCTGAATCAGGTAGTGAATTATCATTAGGTTATGAAGCAAGTCGTGCATGGACTAGACAAAGACAACATCAACATAGTCATGATCGATTGCCTAATTCATTAAGACTATCACAAATCAGTATTAGTCGTGATTTGTCAGAACCAAATAATCATCGAGAACGTTATGATAGAAATGATGATGATTATCATCAAAAACATCGAAGTCTTAGTAATTTATCAAGTCATATTCAAGGGGATGAGATATATTTACCAAATGGTGAGACAATCTTTCGTATTACTGATACATTACTAGCACAATCAAGTAAAAATATGCGTTTATCGAATGGTTACGGTTTGAATTTAACACATCCATTCACATTTCGGGCACCATGCCAAGTGAGTTATACATTTTCCTTTTATTCTCTAAAAAATTGTTTCTGTTAAAATAAAACGCTTAATGTAAAGGTGTATACGAAGAACAATCACTCCAATCATGATGATGTTCATTGGTTGATGTTATTCGATAGGAAAAACCTGTTTAACATTTTTTTCATGTTAATTGATACATGTCAACATGATGAAACTGAAACATTAATGACTCTATAAGCGTAGCATTGATCACTTCTGAAGGATTAGTCGAAGCGAATATCACAATCTTACAGAGAAGCTTTGAAACAGAGTGAAACGGGTTCGAACCACTAAGGCAGTATAAACTTCCTACAGACTTAAGACATTTCCCCTTACTGATAAATATCAAATGGCACGAAACCCAAGTTAAAAGTATCCTATCGACTACTTACAATTACCGCTTTACATCTCAGCGTATTGCACAGACTAGTGGCTGCATTAAAACCTGATCGATAAAATTCAATCAGGACCTGAAACACGGTGTGCCATTCGCTAACACCCTTCCCCCCCAACTGACTACGTGAGTGAGAACACAAGTGTAAGTGAGAGAGTGTATTGGTCTACCGAACAAAATGCACAAATACTCATCTATGTACATATACCAATCTATTCTTGAAAAATTTACCCATTTCGACACCCAATGAAACGCACTTGGCTATTATGTCACTTCTGATTACCATCGATTGACTTTCTCATTAGGCTATTTCTGATTGGCTCTCCATACCAATTAATAATTATCCATTTTTTCAAATAAATTTAAACATATTTCACGATAAATCTAGGCTCAGTCAGTGATCCTGAGTGCTGTTAGTAGTATGAGGGCAGTTGTCACTTCCCGGTTGCCCACACCGTGGAAGGGTACTTCTAGAGGTACCTGGGAAGGAAATTGAGTTAGAAGTGGTCTTAATGACCTGAGAGCGTGACCGCAGTGCCCAAGGAACAACTGCTTGAGGTCGGTCACACACGACTCTTTTGTGGGTGATTTTTGTGTTAGCTCCGTTCTTTAAAGAACCTTACCGCCGGAGACGGATATCCGTGGGATAAGGCAAGGTGAGGATTTTCAGGGTCGACCTTTTCTAACTCCACCCCTCCTTGTGGGAAGGCAGCATCGCTGTCATGCTGGTTGTTTGAAGGAAACACCATATTGCTGTCACACCTCTATACAGTCGGCAGTACGACTTCGCCTTCGGACCTTGGGTTTGCAGCTTTTAGTCTTACCGCTCTTCAACCGACCTCTCTGGCATGGTAGAACTTTGAGTAACGATTGTTCCAGCCAATATAGCTCGATTGTTTCATCACGATAGGCAAACCCGACCACCACGTCAAGGTAGCAGCAACGGTCGGGGGTAGCAGCATCTAGGTTACCTAAATTAATATTTGAAGTAAAACTTCTCTCTGTACTTTTGTCTTTCATTTGAAGTTGAAATGTAAAGAAGATTTTAGGTAGTGGGAGACTATGAAGCTGTTAAAGTTAGGATCAAATAATCAAGCACCACAAAACAGTAGTTATTTTAAATAAAACTCATCAACTTATAAATAGTGTATAAAATATTCGACAGAAAAAACAATTAAATTCACTTAGTATTGTTTGTTTGAATCTCCTAATTGATGTTTAGGACTGCAACTGGTCAGTCTCTAATTGGTATATGTGCATACTGAGCATATTGCCTCGATATTGCCTTATTTCACAAGCATTATAAGCAAAGATGGATAGTGGCTAACAGTGGAATCCATTTTGAAGCGCGTTTCGTCCTATTCGGGACTCGTCAGCTGGATGTCCCAGCATCTGAGTTGATATTCACTCAGGGACTTGAACCCAGCACCATTCGCTTCAAACGCTATCGCGTTATCCACTCAGCTACTGAGTCGTGATAGACACTTGCTTGTGCAATGCGGCGAAGTTTAAATTCACTTAGTATTGTTTGTTTGAATCTTCCCATTGTTGTTTAGAACTGCAACTGGTCAGTCTCTAATTGACATATATGCACACTGTGCGTATTGCCTCAATATTGCCTTAATTCACAAGCATTGTAAGCAAAGATAGATAGTAGCGAAACGAGCGTCCTGGATTCGACTGCTAGCCACTAACCATCTTTGCATAATGAAGAACTAATGGTTATTTTAAATTTTCTCTTCTTAGAATTATGCTGATGATATGAATGTTCTATTCTTTGAATATTCTCATCGATATGCGAAACCATCAGATTGGAAAAGTTTAGCAAAATTTTGGGGATTCACATTAAATGATATTGCTGCAATTGAATATCAAGATATTGGTAAGTTGAATTCATTACTATATTTTGGATACTAGATAGTTTATTGTATAACCATAGAGAATTAAGTACTTACTCCTGGTACCCCCTCGTGGAAGAACATAGGCCACCCACCAGAATTATAGATTAATGGATAACACTACTTATGCAACCAGTGGTGGTTTGAAAGACCAAGCATCGAGATAATGAACTCGTGGAATAAAAAGCGCAGTGTCATTTTAAAATCTAAAAACATTTTATGGAACACGAAGAGTGAAGATATCTGTTTCACAGAAACCAATCCTCAGTCGTACTACTGTTGAGACGGCTTCGAAAAAGCGCGATGAAGCTTACAGATTCTTTAAAATAGCCAAAGATATTCCATCCAATCTGAACTTAGTAGTGCCATTTAGAATATCAACTTGGCATGCTACGATTGGACGGTAGTATGACTTGTCCCCTTGCGGATTGGATCAATTAAAATGATGTTATAGCCAACACTAATAACTATAAATACTCATGTTTTTTGCACATTTTTGGTTTTTACCCAATAATTACTTCTCCTGTTTCTTCTGTCTTCTGATCTGTGGCCGTAGGGTTCTACACGTTCGAATTCGGTTAGTTGTATATTGCACTATGTCGTAATCATGTAAAGGACGTAACAATGACACAGTGTCTTCAGTCATTGACTAAGATTGTTATATTGATCCCAACCAGGATAGTTTGTATCTATCAACACAACTTAATTCGAAAATCAGTGGATTCATAGACTGATGCTTTGAGGCAGTTCCACAGCTCATAGTTTTCTCTCAATCTACTCCGACATCAATAAACTTAGCGCGTCAAGGTATGGAGTGGATTGGTAGACATAAGTCATGTTCCAACTGTCTCAATTGAAGATTTACTTGTGCATCAGTCAATCTCACAAAAAGTATGTGTAGCTAAAGTCAAATATTTAAAAATAAATTTCTGGTGAAAATTATACTCACAGGTTCAAACACTCCCTCAATAAATGAATGAAGAAATGTCCAAAACTACTACATCTTAACAATACAATAACCATGTGCTTACAAGTAACTACTTTCTGGGATTAGTTTCAGTTCTAATGCGAATATGGGATAAGTAGATTTTAACTATGTTAGGCATGAAAAAATCTCATCAATGGCAATCAATGATTACTTACTACTTACTTGCGCCTGTTACTCCCAATGGAGCATAGGCCGCCGACCAGCATTCTCAAACACACTCTGTCCTGGGACTTCTTTTCTAGTTCTATCCAAATGTTGTTCATTGTTCTCAAGTCTCTTTCCCTTTCTCGGTGTAATATGTTCTTTAGTCTTCCTCTTTTCCTTTGGCCTTGAGTATTCCATGTGAGGGCTTGTCTTGTGACGTAATCGGGTGATTTTCTCAAAGTGTGCCCAATCCACTTCCAGCACTTCTTCCTGATTTCTTTCTCAACTGGAATCTGGTTTGTTGTCTCCCACAATAGAATGTTGCTGATAGTGTCTGGTCAACGGATCCGAAGTATTTTGCGTAGACAAATGTTAATAAACACCTTTACCTTCTGGATGGTGGCCTTCGTACTTCTCCAGGTTTCCGCCCCATACGATAGAACTGTCTTGACATTTGTATTGAAAATTCTGATTATGGTGTTGGTTGACAGACAGCTGTTTTGAGTTCCAAATGTTTTTCAGTTGTAAATATGCTGCTCTTACTTTGCCGATCCTTATCTTCAGATATTCATCAGATCCACCATGTTCATCGATGGTGCTGCCCAGATATGTAAAGGTTTCTACATCCTTCAAGGCAATCATTGATGTTTGTGAAATATTATGAATTAACTGATGTTATAAATGAAAATCACTGAATTAGAACTCAGCACTTACCATAAGGCCCTGAAAGTCATAAGTTCGATCTCTAACAAAAGGTATAGTCGAGGATATGTACCAGTATAAAATCTCAACATTAAAATAAAATAGTTATCCAATACTTCTTAGCTTTCATCTCTATCTAACTAAAATTAATTGTTATCAGAAGGGGTTTTGTGTGAATGCTCACTTCCACTGAGGAGTCCCACAATAGGACGAAACGGTCGTCCAATGCTTCCAGGTTTTCCATGGTGGTCTAGTTTCAATTAACTCACGCTTTCAACAATATAAAATTAATTGTATTTTTAAATTTTCTTTTTTTTTTCTAGGCAAAAATTCTTATAAAGAACATACTTATCGACTATTGAATATTTGGTTACATGGAGTTAATGATAATCAATTACCATTGAATGAATTATGCTTAGCATTAACTACAATTGGACGTAAACGAACTATGGAACAATTACGTCGACGTATTAAAACATTAAGTAAAGTACACAATAATAGGCATAAATGTAAACTTTATTAAGAAATACATGTATTCGTACACATCCGTAACCAACCAACCAACCAACCACCCCCACCCACCCCCACACAGAGATATACACTTATATATATTCCTTTAAATGAACTCATTAGTTCATTGTCGTCATGTGTAAAATTTCATTTTTTATTGTCTTTAATTTTTATTTGTAACCTTCTCTGTATATCCTTATTTATTATGTAATCAGAGTTTCTAAACCTACACCTCCCCCCCCTTATACACAGGGGGAATCGTTCAATAAATGCTCCAGGAAATCTTCCCCCGTTACATTATCTAATTCAGTTATTCATAATCATATTAGGTGTTCTGTATTAACAACCATTTTAAAAACTGTTATGATTTTTTTTAGTCTGAAATGAAATTTTTTCTATTGTATGGTTTACTTGTTGTGTATCTTACTTACTTCCTTACGCCTGTTACCCCTCGTGGAAGAGAATAGGCTGCATACCACCATTCTCCATCTAATTGTATCTTGAAAAATCCTTTCCATTCATCATTTTGATATCTGCTTTGAATTCTTGACGTACTGTATTCTTTGGTCTTTCACTTTTCCGTTTCCCATAAGGATTCCAAGCTAGGGTTTGTTTCGTGATACAGTTTGATGATTTCGACTATGAATATCCTATCTCCTTCCAACGTCTTTCCTTAATTTTCTTTTTCATCTGGAATCTGGTTTGTTCTCTTCCACAATAGGCTGTTACTGATAGTATCTGATCGATAAATTTGTTGTGTATCGGAAAGAAAAACAATTCCATTTCGTTTTTTCATGTTGATTTCTGTCAATCGTAATTGCTCTTTTGGGTACGTTTTTACTCATTGTGTTCCATCGAAAAGAGGTGGATGGGATCAGGTGGATCAATGTTCACATTATAAAGGATCCTTGAAATGCTAAACAATAGTATTAACATTACTAATTATCCTATATATTACAAACATATAAGCACACATTCAGTCGTAGATACTCAATTGGTTCAACTTGCGTTTCACTCTTGCACCTCTCGTGGCTCATTTTTTCTTCCTCGCCGTGCATTCTTCCTCGTGGTCTATTTGTCCTTATCGATTTTCAATATTCCCCTTTGTATTTCTTTTCTCATTCATTCGTTTACTTCTTTGTACAGCAGAGAAAAGTGGGAAAATTCTAAACTGTAAAACAATAAATTTAATGAAAGAAAAAATGGATTCTAACTATTTACTTTTCTCGTATTTTGTCATGTGGTTTCAAAACTGATGAATCTATTCTGTAGGACTTCGGTTAAGTAATCTGTGTAGGGTAATTCAGTCATTCAATATTGGTGACACTTGATCCTGAAGATAAAATTACAGAAGAAGGTAAGAACATGAGGATAAAAGAAATACTGATAAATGGCTCATGGAGTTTTACTATAAACGAGATGATGTTGAGTGATGCTACTAGTATGAGGGTGATTATCATTTCCTGATCGACTACATAGGGGGAAGCATAATTCTCCTTGGGGCACTTGAAAACGAAAACGAAATTACAGTGGACTTAGAGACATGAAAGTGTTATCATAAAGCCCGAGGGATGATTGTTTAAGACCGGCACTCACTTTCGACAATTCTCAATCTGCTATCTTCGTACTTTGATTGTCTTACTGTTTATGAAAACAATGATGAGAGGTATAATATGTGCGAATCTTTGGTCCAATATTCTAAACTCTATCCTTCCTCTGTCGGCAGTACGATTTAGCCCTCGGACAATGGTTTTGTTGCTTTTAGTCTTTCCGATCATCAAAAACCTTTTGGACATTGTTAAGACCTAAAGGGAAATATGTGTTTCAGTCAACGTACCTCAGTGATGTTGTCACCAAAGTGAGACAAGAAATTTATTAAACATTGTAACGACAAAGTTTGTCAGTTTTTGACGAAAATTATTCCAGTTTTATCCTATCATTTATCAGTAACCTGGAGTCACCGAGTAAAAAGACATATACGATATAAATAATCGTAGGTAGTTGAAAGTAGTCTGTAGAAAACGTTTATTCTCCCGAGTTCAATGTTAGTTGTTATTCGTCACTTAGGAATAACTACAATTATCAGAACACTGGTGCGGATTGTGAGATTTGAACTGGCGTCACTCAGTTCCGCGGTTTAAATATCACCACTGATCTACTTTGGCCAAGTTTAATATGCCGTAAGACTCAAACTTTACTTCATTTCTGTGTAATAACTCATTTATTTGCAAATGTGTCCCAATGAAGATCGCTAACTAGCGTGAGGTCTAAGTAGAGAATGTTTTTCTCCCGATAATCTCCGACTACCAAACACAAGACATAGTCAGCATGATGTCGAGTTACTTAGACTCAATTGTAATTATGATTATATGTAGGATTAGAACTAAACTGTTAATTCGCCCTTTTATCACGAAGGCATTTGAAGTTAACTATTGGCTCTTACTGATATTAGACAGTTGTAGAGTTGTTAGGAAACCTTATTAGATGCCATTTGCCACCTAAATAGCACTTTGGTGACGTCTGAGACTGAACAACTAGATTACAGATCCCAATGAGGTGAATCAGCCTTCCATTACTGGAATCAAGCGTTATTGATAACTGTCAGCTTGTGCAAAATCTAGATCAAAGAGTGTATCCTATCACTTAAACCAGCGGCTAGCTACATATCAACCTGATCAATAGAATTCAATACTTACTTACTTACTTACTTACTTACTTACATACTTACTTACTTACTTACTTACTTACTTACTTACTTACTTACTTACTTACTTACTTACTTACTTACTTACTTACTTACTTACTTACTTACTTACTTACTTACTTACTTACTTACTTACTTACTTACTTACTTACTTACTTACTTACTTACTTACTTACTTACTTACTTACTTACTTACTTACTTACGCCTGTTACCCCTCGTCGAGGAGCATAGGCCGCTCACCAGCATTCTCCATCCAACTCTGTCCTGAGCCTTCCTTTCCAGTTCTTTCCAGTTACTATTCAGCCTTTTCATATCGGCTTCTATTTCCCGGCGTAGTGTGTTCTTTGGCCTTCCTCTTTTCCTCTTCCCTTCCGGATTCCAAGTTAGGGATTGAGTCGTGATGCACATTGGTGATTTCCTCAATGTATGTCCGATCCACTTCCAACGTCTTTTCGTAATTTCCTCTTCAGCTGGAAGCTGGCTTGTCCTCTCCCATAAAACGCTGTTGCTGATAGTATCAGGCCAGTGGATGTTGAGTATTTTGCGCAGACAACTGTTTATAAATACTTGTACCTTCCTGATGATGACCGTAGTAGTTCTCCACGTTTCAGCTCCATACAGTAGGACTGTCTTGACGTTCGTATTGAAGATTCTCACCTTGAAATTGGTTGAGAGTTGTTTTGAGTTCCATATGTTCTTCAATTGTAGAAATGCTGCCCTTGCTTTGCCAATCCTCGCCTTTACATCTGCATCTGATCCTCCTTGTTTATCAACGATACTCCCCAGGTACTTGAATGTTTCCACCTCTTCCAGAGTTTCGCCGTCAAGTGTGATTGGGTTGGTGTTCTCCGTGTTGCATTTGAGAATCTTGCTTTTTCCTTTGTGAATGTGGAGACCTATCGATGCGGAGGCTGCTGCTACATTTGCTGTCTTCATCTGCATTTGTTCGTGTGTATGAGAGAGGAGGGCTAGGTCATCTGCGAAGTCCAAATCATCTAATTGATTCTGAGAAGTCCATTGTATTCCGTATTTCCCTCCAGATGTCGAATTCTTCATAATCCAGTCAATCACTAGAAGGAAGAGGAATGGGGAGAGTAGACAGCCTTGTCTGACTCCGGTCCTTACTGGAAATACATCTGTCAGCTATCCTCCATGCACCACTTTGCACTGTAGTCCATCGTATGAGTTTTGGATAATGTTGACAATCTTTTCAGTAACTCCATAGTGTCGAAGAAGTTTCCATAATGTTCTCCTGTCCACGCTGTCAAACGCCTTCTCATAGTCAATAAAGTTGACGTATAGTGATGAGTTCCACTCAACTGATTGTTCAACGATGATCCGTAATGTCGCAATCTGGTCTGTGCACGACCGATCCTTACGGAATCCAGCCTGATGATCCCTAAGTTCGGCGTCTACTGCGTCTTTCATCCGATTCAGCAGCACTCTGTTGAAAACTTTTCCTGGTACTGATAACAAACTGATACCTCTGTAGTTCTCGCATTGGCTCAGATCTCCTTTCTTTGGTATCTTGATGAGATATCCTTCTTTCCAGTCCGTTGGCACTAGATCCTCTTCCCAAATCTTCTTGAATAGAAGGTGAAGCATGTTTGCAGTTATTTCAATGTCTGACTTCAGTGCTTCTGCTGGTATATTGTCAGGTCCTGCCGCCTTCCCACTTTTGATTTGTCTGATGGCCATCTTGACTTCTTCGATCGTTGGTGGAGTGACATCTATTGGAAGGTCTGTGTGGGCTGCTTCGATGTTCGGTGGATTCAATGGGGCTGATCTATTCAGCAGTTCCTCGAAGTATTCTGCCCATCTTTTCCTCTGTTCTTGAATCTCAGTGATTGTCTTTCCTTCTTTGTCTTTGACTGGTCTCTCTGGTTTGCTATATCTCCCTGCCAATTTCTTCGTTGTATCATATAGTTGTTTCATATTCCCTTCTCTTGCAGCTTTTTCCGCCGTCGTTGCTAGTTCTCCCATGTATTTCTGCTTGTCGGCTTTAATGCTTTTCTTCACTTCCCTGTTTGCTTCTGCATAGTCTGCTTGTGCTTTGACTTTCTCTACTCGTGTTCTGCTGTTGTTAATTGCTAGTTTCTTGTTCTTCCTTTCTTGAATTTTGTCCAGGGTTCCCATAGAGATCCATTCCTTGTGATGATGCTTCTTAGGACCAAGAACCTCCTGATACGTTGAAGTTAGTGTTTCTTTTATCCCTTTCCAGTTGTCCTGCAAAGTAGTTTCTTGTTCTTTCAGTAGATCCTGTAGAGCTTGGAACCTGTTGTTGAGAGTTATCTTGAATTCATGGAGCTTGTCAGTATCTCGAAGGAAGGCTGTATTAAACCTTTGTAGTGCTGTTTGTCCAGTTTTCCAGTCTTTCTTTAGCTTCAGTCTCATCTTGGCCACAACCAGGTGGTGATCTGAAGCTATGTCAGCTCCTCTCCGGGTTCTTACATCTTCCATTGATCTTCGGAATTTTTTGTTGATACAGATGTGATCTATCTGGTTCTCTGTGGTGTGGTCCGGTGAGATCCATGTAGCTTTGTGTATGCGTTTGTGTGGGAATATTGTGCCGCCTATAACCAATTTGTTGAAAGCACATAGGTTTGCAAGTCTCTCCCCATTTTCATTTCTCTCTCCTAATCCATGTCGTCCAATTACAACTTCATATCCTGTGTTGTCCACTCCAACTTTAGCATTTAGATCTCCCATAAGGATGGTGAGGTCCTTTCGTGAGCACTTCTCTATATTTGATTGCAGCCTTTCATAGAACTGATCTTTATCATCGTCGTTGCTATCATTGGTGGGTGCATAACATTGGATAACGTTCATTGTGATCCCTTGCTTCTTTGTTCTGAATGATGCTTTGATTATCCTGGGTCCATGAGATTCCCATCCCACAAGTGCATTTCGTGCTTCTTTGGACAGCATTAGAGCAACTCCCTGAGTGTGTGGAGCATTTTCCCCTTCGTGACCGGAGTACAGCAGCATCTCTCCTGTACCTAGCCTTTGTTGTCCAGTTTGTGTCCAATGGGTTTCGCTGATTCCGAGTACTGCCAAGTTGTATCTCCTCATTTGCATTGCTATTTGGCTGGTCTTTCCTGTCTCCCACATTGTCCGGACGTTCCATGTACCTATAAAAAGTGTTGCTCTGGTTGTTAGAAGGTGCATCGGTCTCGTGACTTCCGAAGAATTTCGGCTTTCATCATGAGACGTCATTATTCTTTCAACTCCCAGGGCAGAGTTTAAATGGTTTGAATTATTTTTTCTGGTTAGCGTTTTTTTAGCGAGTTAGTTTTTCTACGGGATGGGGTCGCTAACCCCATGCCCAACCCTCCTCCTTTACCCGGGCTTGGGACCGGAAGTAACTCTAGAAGAGCTACAGGCGGAGTTAATAGAATTCAATGAAAAACACTAAAGACTAGACAAGGATTGCATTGATCAATACTCATTGATCGTTCAACGTACTGACATTTTTTTAAAAGAAGCTTGGATTCCAGCTACTACCCAATCTTTATGTTCTTTGTAAACAGAATCGTAATGTTTATTGATAATCTTAAACTGGTACTTGGCATGTACCTCATTTTCAATCTCCAATAGTTGGTTATCCAATACAGTGAAACCATTATGCTATAGTATTCTCAACTTGAAAGTTCATTCTTGAAACTATGTCAGTCAGTGAATTTATACTATTGAGCAATATGAAAACAAAATGAAACAGACCTTCAGTATTTTCATAGTTGTAAGCGTAAGTCAATTGAAGCTAGACCACCAGGAGAAACCTGGAAATACTGGACGGCCGTTTCGTCCTATTGTGGGACTCCTCACTGGCAGTGCGCTTCCATGACCTCGCCTCGCGAGATTCTAACCCAGGACCTACCAGTCTCGCGCCAGACCATTTGACCGACAGACCACTGAGCCGGCATCCCATGGCGTTTATGTCTAACTCCAACCAATTCACGATCTTTAGTGTTAACTGATTTCCAGTGTTTCTTAAGCTAACATCATTTAAAACAATATGTCTATTTCATTCTGAAAATTGTTTCTATGATACTTCTTCACTCTAAAAAAATGTTTTAAGTCCAACATATTTAGATAATTAGCGCATATTACTGGTAAACAATAGTGATTAGATGACCTGATAAATATGATGAAAGAAAAAGATCTAGACAATTCAGGTCAAGGTTATCTGTTACTAACTCGTGCACTACATTACAAAATCTGTTTGCAGTAAGTATAACCACTGCATGTGACTATATAATTATGGAATGGAATTTGGTTACTGAGCACCTATTGAGATTTTTAAACAAAAAAATAACAATAGGTCTTCATCTGTGAACTAGACTGGTTGCTTCTTTACATTATAAGCTTACGTGTTTATTTTAAGTTTGGTCTTAAACAATAAAGGAATATTTTCACTATTGAAATCATGAGTCGATTGAAGCTAGACCACCATCGAAAACCTGGAAGCACTGAACGGCCGTTCTGTCCTATTATGGGACTCCTCAGCTCAGTGGTCTATCGGTTAAGAGCTTCGGCTCAAGACTGGTAGGTCCTGGATTTGAATCTCGCGAGTGCGGAATCGTGGATGCGCACTGCTGAGGAGTCCCATAATAGGACGAGACGGCCGTCCAGTGCTTCCAGGTTTTCCATGGTGGTCTAGCTTCAATTGACCCATGATTTCAACTATCACATTAATCAGAGTTTAATACCTTGTCCAGAAGCTCGTTGATAAGCTGTGAATACTACAAATGAACCTCATATGATATTGAAAAGATATCTTGTGTCAATTTATAGTTTAATTCAATGAAGAAGTTAAATGATTGAGTTTTTTAGAAAGATTAGAACCTATAGGTAACATGTTTAGGTTGTAAGCGAAATGTACTAGATTCAAGTCTCAGTGTGAAAATGAAAACTGGGTTTAGGTGCATCCGACTGATGAACCACAAGTTAGATGAAACGAGTATACTAGATTACTAGTCACATTCTATCGATTGTGTCATGATGGCTGTATTGAAGTGATCTATATGAGTTAGATATATATGTCATTCAAGGCTGGTCTCATTTCAATTAAACTATCAACAATGAGATTACTTAAACCATTATAAATTAAACTACTTGCGCGTATTTTGTATAGTATATGAGTAAACAATTTTAAACATTACCCTTTCATCCATTAATATATATATACGAATGCAGACAAGTAGATCAACGACAAGTGGATTGAGCCATGTTGGTAGGTGTAGACTACCTGGTTGGGATCAGCGGGGTGATAGCAACCGATGATTAGAGACCTTGAATGACATGGCTCAAAATCGTTTGCAGTGACGAAGGTGCATCCACTCTTTTTGTTCTGCCAAATTCTAATCTTCTGAATTCTTCATGTCCCTTTATTATTTCTCTTTCCAAATTTATTTCACTGGATTATACTCCTTGAATAACATCTTCAAACCCTAATCTTTCCGACTACTGCTTATATTCTTACTACTTCTACTAATGTGAGATTTTAATCGACAACTGCATCTCTATGCTAATGTGGTATGGCGACTCGAACTGATGTACGTACGTACGTACGAAGTTCTAGGTTGTGGCTGACTGACTGATAAATCGGATTATTTTGATTTTGACGATACCAAATTTTCCCTACTTTGTTTTACTTATACTATTTAAACTTGGGGTAATTTGTCAGCTAATCAACACTATTAATTACATACGTGGTTATAAATAGTAAGCAAAATGTATTATTCGGCAGCAAGTAGACAATTGTATTAGTTGTAGCGATGAGAATAACAAAGTAACAAGAGATCTAGTTAATAAATTCGATTAGTATTGTTTCTTTGAATCTTCCCATTGATGTTTAGGAATCCAACTGGTCAGTCTCTTATTAACATATGTGTACACTGTGCGTATGGCCTCAATATAGCCTTAATTCACTAACATTATAAGCAAAGATGGATAGTGGCTAGCAGTGGAACCAAGTTTGACGCAAATTTCGTCCTATTTGGGACTCGTCCACTGGATGTACCCGCATCTCACAGTTGATGTTCACTCCACAACTCTAACCCAGTGCCTTCCGCTTCAAACTCCATCACGTTATCCACTCAGAAACAGAGTCCTGATAGTCACTTGCTTATAATGCTTGTGAATTAAGGCTATACTGAAGCAATACGCACATTATGTACATATGGCCAATAAGAGACTGATCAGTTACAGTCCTAAACATCAATGGGAAGATTCAAACAAACAAAACTAAGTGAATTTAAACTTCACCCCATTGCACAAGCAAGTGTCTATCAGGACTCAGTAGCTGAGTGGATAACGTGATGGCGTTTGAAGCGAAAGGTAATGAGTCCGAGTAACAGGGTGAACTTCAACTGTGAGATGCAGGTACATTCATCTGATGAGTCCCAAATAGGACGAAACGCGCTTCAAAATGGATTCCACTGTTAGCCACTATCCATCTTTGCTTATAATGATCTAGTTAATAGTTGGAAATAGTAAGTAGATGAAAAATGGATAAAACTTTTGATTTCTACCCATGTCAATTGCCACGTAACAAATCTGTAATCAGAATATCGACTTTTATGACCTTGTTCATATGTTAAATCAATAATACACAAACCAGTTTTAGTAGCCTTACATCAACTCTAATTCTCTAGCTTCTCAACGAAACCTACCTCCGACTTTAGAGTACAATATCAGCTTCCATTGTATGAATCGTATATTTCAGACATGTGTAGTTTATATATAAGCAGACCAGACTGCTTCACACCATAAAATAAAAAGTAACAATTATTCAGGATCAAGCCAAAAATGATGAAATTGAACCCCATTGTAAAGCGACGACGCTATACGGCTGATTAATTGAACTGATTCGATTTTATTTATTATATGACGACTAGAAGCTAGATGTTCCATGGTAGAGCTGTGTATTGTTTTTCTCAGTGATGGGATGTCATCCCATCAACGTAATGAGATGTCAAGAGAGTTTAGTTTATTGTCACAACCGTTCTCACTAGTGAAAGTGATTGCCGAATATAAAGTGTTAAACTGACTTGATAGTTATTGATGTTCGATGTCATGAACAGATCGTTAGGATCACTAGGAATAATTGTAGCACACAAACACACAAAATATTTGCATCCAATATTATGCAGGCTAAGGGACACTACGACAAACGGAAATAAACAAAACATCATCTACAAAATCTGTTGCACCAACTGTGAAGAGCGCTTCATATGGCAAAAAGGTACCTTGCTTCGTCTACGTCTACATGAACATCAGCTTGCAATTAAACGCCACTGCATATCTTCTCTTATATCAGTTTATGTGGACAAATATGGACTAGATTTTTGTTCGGGAAAACGTCGAAATACTGGACAGAATTGTGTCCTGGAAATGTTGTCAAGAGACAAGCTTCCTAGTTCAACAATCCAGCTTAAAGAACAAAACATCGTCAAAATAAAGAAAAAAAAGAATTCTTTATAAATAGCCAATCATATATTAGCTTAACGACCTTGTCCATTCTCACATCTGATTGGATAATTTTATCAAGTCAAATTCATTCATACAATTCATGAAGTTCAGTTATAAAGTTACCCGACACAATGATTAATCTTACTGATACATTGAAACCTTTCTCATTATCTGTTGTATACAATTATCTTGGATCTAATTGAATAACATGAGTAATTCAGGGATCTTCGTCATCTTTACTGTATTTCTAATTTATGCTTATAAAGCAGATGATTGTGGAAGTAAGTTACTAGTCATTTGATATTTTGGTTGATTGATTTTGAACTGATTATACTTTGATAGTTATTAGAACTCTGGAAAAACACTTAATAAACTGTTTTATTATAGTCTAGAACTTTATAACTGGATGCATTCATATTCTTACGGGAACTTGAAGACAAGACTTTGAGACTAAAGTGTTGTATTCTATGATGAAGTAGCTGTAGAGTACTCAAAGTTGAATTAGATTCATAACTTTCAAATTGATTCATTCCATTGGTCAGTAACTGTTGAACTTGAAACATCTATTCTTAAAAGAATCTTAGGCATTCCATCTCATGAAGTTAATCAATAGGTTATCTATGACTACTTTTGAAGAAAGTTTAGTGTTTCCTTAGAGGAGTCACGTTCCGGTGATGTTAATATACCTATTTCAACGAAATAAATGAAATGTGATTGTGTATCGTTATTAGGGAAGTGGTAATAAGAATAAAGTTAATTAGAAGATTGAAAAGAAATATATGACAAATTGATACAAATCACTTAGTATTGTTTGTTTAAATCTTCCCATTGATGTTTTTAGGACTGCAACTGCTCAGTCTCTTATTGACCAAATGTGCATCCTGTGCGTATTGCCTCAATATAGCCTTAATTCACAAGCATTATAAGCAAAGATGGATGGTGGCTAACAGTAGAATCCAGTTTGACGCGCGTTTCGTCCTATTTGGGACTCGACAGCTGGATGTATCTGCATCTCAGAATTGATGTTCACTCTGGGACCCGAGCCCAGTACCATTCGCTTCAAACATCATCGAGTTATTCTTCCCATTGCACAAGCAATCGGCTATCAGGACTCAGTAGCTGGGTGGATAACGTGATGGCGTTTGAAGTGAAAGGCACTGAGTTCGAGTTGTGGAGTGAATATCAACTCTGAGATGCAGGTACATCCAGCTGACGAGTCCCAATGTTACCACAGCACGAAATTGATTTAACACACGTACGTTACTAGTATTTGACAACAGATGCCTTAGAAATATTACTCGCATCTGCTGGGATAACCAGGTAAGTAGTAGTGAGGTTAGACACAGGGTATTAGGAAATGATGGTAAATCAGTTGATGAGATTGTGAATCTTCATCGACTGAGATGGTTCGGCCACGTGTTACGTATTTCTGAACACTGATTACCACGACGCGCAATTCGGACTAGTATTGGTGATGGTTGGAAGAATGTTATTGGTGGTCAAACCAAAACGTGGCATCAGAGCTTCAAGTCACTAACATGTAGCCTAAACCATGCTGGCAGATGCAGGCTACTTGATTGGGGTCCGCGTGACTATCGTAACCAATGGTTGGAGGCTCTGTGTGACATGTCTTAGAATCGATCACAATGACGTAGGTATATACACTCTTTATCTTCCCTTAAACCTTGAGACTAAAATTACTTCATATCCTTTTTTTCTTCGTATACTATATCCTTATATGCAATCTTTCTTTTACATATTATCACCATTAAATTAACTACTTCTATGAATTCGGTGTTCATCTTGTTGTCCTAACGAGGTATGGGAACTTGTACCGATGTATATGTATGCCTGATCCTACGTTGTAGCTGACTGACTGACTTTGAGTACATGATTCTGATATGAGCTTCTATGATCCTTGATCACTGTTTTGATATTGTAAAATATTTCCCTACATGTTATACCTAAGATAGTAGAGAAAATTTGTATCTTAAGTGGATGATTTTGGTAAAATGTCATTTTTTTGAGTTAGACAATTCAGATACGAAGATTTTATTCTTCTTCTACACAAACATCATTAATACAAACTCTAAGTAGAAATGAATGATTCAAATTTCTTTACGTACAGCTAACAACTTGTTTTGTCAATCTTGATCTTCATTGGTTATTGATGCGATTTCACTTGTTATTTTCTGCATATTTTGAGATGGTGGAGAAGATTTGTAGCTCAGATGGGTAATTTTGAGGGAGTTTTATTCTCTAAGCTGGATGATTTGGTCGTGAAGCTTTCATTCTCCTTCTGAACAACAGCATCAGCACAAACTTCAAGTAGAAGTGAAATGTTTGAATTTCTCCATATGTGATTCACATATTGTCTTACATATTTTGTTTTGATTGTTTGTTCAATTTTGATTCTTGATATTCTTGATTTTATATTTGTTCATCATTTTGATAAATTAGATCAGTTTCGATAGTCAGTCAGTCAATCAGTCAGTCTTGAGTGCTATTAGTGGTATGAGAGTGATTATGTTTATTGATTACTAATTGACTTGAGTGTTCGACACCTAAACATTCACTCATCTTCTTCTTTGTATTTCCTTCATTCAAATCTCAACGTTTATCCATTCGAAATTATATTTAAAACTGTCCACATGGATTGATGTAAAGATAAATCATAGTGTTTGACAGCTAGTCGGTTAGCATTCAGCAGTCAGTCAGTCAGTCACAACTTATTCTTACAGACGAAGATGTAGAAGAGTGTAATGTTTCTCGTTGTTCGAACAGTTTATTTAACTATTCAACTCTATTCAAATGTTTGTTCTTATACACTTCACTATAGTAAAATATTATTTTAAGCGAGAACATAAGAGTAAACAAGACAATATGTTTGGACTACCGAATAAACTACACAAATACTCATTCATATACATATATTAGTCTGTCTTTAAGAAATTAATCCATTGATCACGATGAAATGTACTTGACTTTTAAGTTACTTTTGATTGCCATCGATCGACCTTTTTATCAGGCTACTGTTGATTGGCTCTGCATATCATTTTGTTAGGAAACTTAATGACTTTAAAATGATCATTTAAAAGTTGAAGGGTATTATCAGAATTTTTCACTCTAAACCATCTGATAATAATTATATGGTCACTGGTGACCAATAGAGTTCAACCAGGTATGTTGTGAGATAGTAACTCACTGAAAACAATAATGAACTTGTCGTTCAATTTCGTGGTTTAGTTGAAATTAAACACCGTTGGATGATGGCTCAGTTATCTAGAGGTTAAGCGTTCGCGCGCGAGACTGATAGATCCTAGGTTAGAATCTCGTGAGGCGAGATAGTGGATGCGCACTGTCACTGAGGAGTCCCACAATAGGACGAAACAGCCATCCAATGCTTCAAGGTTTTCCATGGTGGTCTAGTTTCAATTGACTTATTATTTCAACCGTAAAATTACTAAAAACTCCACAAAACCCCCTTTTGATCATTTATAACTGTCATTCAAATGATGTAAGCGACTAATCCTCTCAATAACTTTAGCATTACTCTGTGCACCTAAAATGCTTAATTGTGATCAAATCGAGGATCATTTGAATAACTTATCAATAATATTTGACGAAGTGAAGTTTGAGTCATGTTTTACTAAAACAAAAGTTGAGAAGATAACTTTGGTGGATTCATTGAAGTTATCCATTCTACTTCACAATGTTGACTATCAGTTAGTGAGAGCTTTAAATTTCTAGTTCAAATAGTTGCTTGTAAACTTATAGGTTCATTCCTTGTAACTGATCACTTTCAATAATTGTAGTTCCAGGGAAGCAGTTGGCCAATAAAGCGGCGCGGAAAAGTGTCTCAGCTACTGATGACGTTATGAAACCATATCGTTATTGTCCTGGAACAGTAGCCCTGCGTGATATTCGAGTTCCATTTAATCTTAAAGCATTAACTAACTTCACATTCATATTTTTAGAAGATATGTTTAGGGATCTAAATAGAAATACTTTGTTTAATAGTTGAGTTCATGAATCGATGAAAGCTAGACCACCATAGAAAACCTGGAAGCACTGAACGGCCGCTTCTAGGTTTTTCATGATGACCTAGCTTCAATCAACTCATGAATTCAATATATACATATATATATATATAACCCCTTTTCTGAAAGCATTTTATCATTATCAGAAGGGGGTTTTGTGGAGATTTTAGTGATTTTATATAGTTGAGTTCATTAGTCAATTGAAGCTAGATTATTATGCAAAACCTGGAAGCAGTGGACGGCCGTCCCGTCCTATTGGGGGACTCCTCAGTGGCAGTGCGCATCCATGATCCCACCTCGTGAGATTCCAACCCAGGACCTATCAGTCTCGCACTTAACCTATAGACCACTTAGCCGGCCGTCATCCAACAGTGTTAATATATAATTTCAACCAATCTGCGAAATTGAGTAACCATTTCAACAACGTCTTCATTGAGTTACTATCTCCCAACAGATCTGGTTGGACTCCACTGGTTACTGCTTATCACTAGAACTCCACAAAATACCTCATGGAGCCAGTCACTAGTGAGCATATAATCGGGATCGTGGATGCGCACTGCCACTGAGGAGTCCCACAGTAGGACGAAACAGCCGTCCAATGCTTCCAGTTTTTCCATGGTGATCTAGCTTCAACTAACTCATGATCTCAACTATATAATATTTTATCATTAGTTAAATAAATTACTAATCAACAATTCGAACCTTATTTTTTCATATAACATGATTATCATACAAAGTTATATGGAAGACCTTAGTAACTATCATTATGGTTGTTATGTAATGTGACTTATAAGAACCTATAATTGTATGCCATTTCATTTTAAATTATTCTTTTTCTCAATTTCATCTTCATTTTGTTCTTCTTCTTCTTTTCTTTTAATGGTTAAAATGACTTCGTGGTCACCTGGGTACATACGACTGAATCACAAGATGATATTATGAGATCACTTGTTAATGATAAACTAGATCTGTGTCATAATGATATCATCTTATTAAACTAATGGAATGATTCAAATTAGATAATCATTGAAAATTTGGAAGCTGTGAACAGTCATTTCGTTCCAGGATAGAACTCTTCAACAGTACATATTCATGACTTCATAACTGGGAATTGAACTAAGAACCTTAAGTCCCGTAAACGATTGCTCTTTCTATACATATACAATGATGGGCACATCTGTTAGGGCGATACTGAAAATTTCTCGAAATAGATATGACAAGCTTAGGAAACATTAAGAAGCATTTTTATCCAATCAGCTTTTGATTAAAAACTTTGCTAGAAACATCACGAAAATGCAGTCACATGTAGAGGTTCTGATTGGCTAATTACTACACTGCTACTATGTTTAGTAGTATTCTAGAATTTTCAGGAAAACCCAAGGACTCCTAAAATACTATGAAATACCATATATTTTCTGTACATAAATGAACCTTTGGAGTAAAATGCTTCCCTCATATTTTGTGCCTTTTCTCTCGTGTTCAAGTTGCTGTGTAGATTTAGCTTGGGGTCACAAAACTAGCTTAGGATCCGAATATAGAGTTCAATCAGTAAGACTCATCAAGATCTAACTTCACATAATCCATGATATTGAGTGGTCATCTTTTATTGTTTTCGTTGGGTACCTTTCTCACAACCAGTATAGTTTATCTCCACTGGTCATGGTACCTAACTAGAAATCTAGAAATTTCCACTTGAATCTAGACACTTAATCTAAAGAAATCAGTAATAATATCTATTAACTAGATGTTATCAGGAATTTAATTGGATTTATTTAGTATTAGAAAGTTTATTGAAACTTCACTAAAACTGCGTTCTTTGATTGATAATTCAAGGTATCCGACTACTATTTAGTCTGTCAAGGGAATATATAATTTCGACGGGAGTGATGTTGCTTGCAGAATTTTAAGAGGGTTTTACCCAGCTTCACAGTTTGAAATGCTACACCTGGAATGTGATTGAATTCTAACATTATCACTAATCACCGAGTAGTAACAAATATTATATTCTTAAACATAGTTGGATGGTGATTAGCAATGGTGTTGAAGACATTAGTTTTATCCTATTTGAGAATTGTCAGCTCGAATGGACGCCGTTTTTTTCACTTAGATATTTGTAAAAACAATCTGACATGTTCCAGAATTCTCTTGCACCTTTCCTGAGGATGTTGATTGGCTGAAGTAATCTTAGTATTTTTGTAGGTTCTGAAGACTTTTCCAGAGAATTATCATGAGTTTCGAACAACATATTCATAGTAGCAGATCAAATGATTAACCCTAGTAAATATGAGTAGTTGATATTTGTCTTTTGTTGAGTGAATTGAACTCTTATCAAGGATATGATCCTTTATTCTTCCTTATCACATTGTCTTGGTTTAAGTGTTTCATAATTTTTAAAAATTGTCTACTAATGTATTCAGTGACGTATCAGTGATGAGCTTGGTAAAGTAAATTGACTTTTCTGGCAGGGAGATCGTCAATTCAAGACATATACTCACCACCTGTATATCTTATCGTGCGAACCCCTGTGTCTTAGCATAGCAAACACATATATATCAGCACTCATAAAGGGACTGACGGTCATCCCCCTTCATTTTCATAAGACGGACTGTATTTTCTCATTTTGGCATTTATACAGTATACGCATATGGAAAGTATGAAGACGTACATCCACGCAGATCCTAACACACATATAGGGATAAGAACCCTTAAGAGAGGCCTGAAAGTCACAACTCCGTTCACTTGTATTCACTACACCCCTTTCTCATCTAAGCATACCTGTTTTATTTTATTTATAGGGCAGGCCTCTTCTCTTTTTAATAAGGCAGACTGTCTGCTCTAGCTCATTCCAATAGAGCCCTGAGTGTACCTTTTACACGTATCCTGCATACACAAACTACTCAAGTCAATACTTATGCAACTAATATATTCTTTTTCCTGCGAAATAAAACTAATTTAATTGCTCCTAAATGCCCTGGTACGGCCCAGGGTGGGGAACGTCCGCTGTTCCTCTTGAGATGCTCTCACATGACTACGCGAATACAGCCACTGTCATGAAAGTCTTACTCACTGCTTTCCCATTACATTACTGTTGCTTACGAAATTGAGAGAACGAAAAGCAAATGTTCAGTGATTTAACCGAGTTGATGGACACGGAAGGTTCACATAGACAGCGATTCCAAGCCAATGGTGTACATGAGTTCTAGGATCCTGAGGGAACAAATAGCGTACGAGCCTATTGTAGGTCACCAGCTACCATGGGATTGCATAGCCTTATGTGTGTAAGCATTGTACTAATGTATTCAAGTGATGAAACTGTCATTCATTGTTCTCAATGAGTTTAATTTTTTCATCTTCACTTTTAAAGCTTAAATCTGTTAATTCACTTTTGTATTGATTGTTTCAGTTTTCCCATTAATGTTTAGAACTTCAATTGATCAGTCTCTTTTTAGTATATGTACATACTGTTCGGATCGCTTCGAGTGAACACTAACTCTGTAATGCAGGTATATCCAGCTATCAATTACGAAATAGGATGAAACGTGAGACCTGGTTTTCACTACTAGCCATTATCCATCTCTGCTTAAATCTATGATTTAGTAACGTTTATGGTCAGTTGACTAGTAAATAGATTACTGATCGGTCAAAACTAACAATCCCATTTAAGGCGTTGTTTTTCATAAATCATTGAAATATTACTTCTTAATTAAATGTATTGTTTGACTGGAGAAATCACTATGGTAACCAGTAATCACTGATTTATTGTTCTTAGAATACTCATTTTTAATATTCATTATCGTGTAGTTATTATCAAACTATTAATTCATTAGATAAACATTTTAATTTCATATATTTTTAAACAGTTAGCAAATGGTAAAGATGGTTGGTGGCTAGTAGTGAAATTCAGGATGCATGTTTCTTCCTACTTTTGACTTGTCAGTTGGATGTACCTACAGTTCACTGTTTATGTTCACTCTGGGATTCGAACCCAGTAACGTTCACTTCAAACGCCATCACGTTATCCACTGAGATACTGAGTCCCGATAGCCACTTTCTTATGCAATGGGGTGAAGTTTAAATTTACTTGATATTGTTTATTTGAATCTTCCCATTGACGTTTAGTAATGCAATTGATCAGTTTCTTGTTGGCATATGTGCATCTTGTGAGGATGAATGGTACTGGGTTCGAGTCCCGGATGTACATTAGCTCAGATGCAGGTATATCCAACTGACCAGTCCCGAATTGGCATTATGTTGACTGAGGTGTTTAAATGCTGATCACTGACCTGTATTGAAATCAATATTGTGTTTGTTCCTCAGTGTTATTGATCGATCTTCAGAAATCCATGTATTAGCATAATTTGTTTGTAATAGCTTAATGAGTAAAAAGTATTAGGTTTCACTAACCTTCAACCGTAGTGAACGAAAACATAGACGAAGGACAACCAAATATATTCAAATACAAAACAAGAGAATCTCTCAATAAAAGCTAAGAATCATACGGTGAATACTTCGTTCGCAAAATGTCAGTCAGTTGTCTTCGACTTTATTGTTCCTTCATTTTCATACCCATCACTCTCTGTTCTCCTTCTCTTTCTCTTCTCTTCGATCTTCTCAACCTTCTACTATCAGATATTTCACTTTCGACTAGTGATACATACTAATTATATCTGTCGACATCAGTAGTATACACCACACAATTACATTAAATCATATTAATCATTTCTTTCTGCGTCAATACCTGAAGTAAGGATAGGGAATGAAGTAGTCGAACGCGTCGACAGCTTCACTTATCTTGGAAGTCTAATCAGCCCTAATTGGTTGGTGTGTGACGAAATCTCAGTACGGGTTCAAAATGCTCGTTTGGCTTTTTCCTACTTACATCACCTATGGCGAAGACGAGATATCCATCCATCAATTAAGGGACGAGTATACTGCGCAGCAGTTCGCTCCGTTCCACTTCACGGCTGTGAAACATGGCCATTAAGAGTAGAAGATACTCATAAGTTACTAGTTTTAGACCGCAGATTGCTCGCATCTACTGGGATCACCGGGTAAGCAATAGTGAGGTTAGACACAGGGTATTAGGGAATAATAGTAAATCAGTTGATGAGGTGATGAATCTTCATCGACTGAGATGGTTGGGCCACGTGTTACGTATGCTTGAACACTGATTACCACGACGCGCAATTCGGACTAGTATTGGTGATGGTTGGAAGAGAGTTAGGGGTGGCCAAAGCAAAGTGTGACATCAGAGCTCAAAATCACTAACTTCTATTCTGAGCCATATTGGTAGATGCAAACTACTTGGTTTGGGTCCGCGTGACTATCGTAACCAATGGTTGGAGACTTTAGGTGACATGGCTTAGAATCAACCACAATGACACAGGTGTATACACTTTCTGTCTTCCCTTAAACTATGAGATTAAAATTGCTTCATATCTGTTTTCCTTCCTATACTACATCGTTATATACAACCTTTCTCTCATACATAATACCACCAATAAATTAACTACTTCTATGAATTTGGTGTTCATCTTCTTGTGCTAACGAGTGAGGTATGGCAACTTTGACCGATGCATATATGTACCTGGTCCTACTTCGTATCTGATTGACTGACTGAATCATATCTTTCCAAAGTAAAGTGTTTTTCTTTCAAATGACCACATATTTAACTGATGAATGCGGCAAATCAGATCAAATAATGTCCACCGATTGCAAACATGTTTAAACATGTTACTATCCGTTTTTTTTTAATAATTTTGGCGAAGGGTGATTATCTTTTTTGTTCATCTGTGGTAGGCAAATGTAAGATTGACCATATAACTAAATAATCATTCAGTGAAATTGTACATTGACAACATGATTTCTTTGGTATATATACAAACAACCTCAATGATACTCTTAAGGAAAATCAGTTAACGTTGTCCCTGGTAACATGCTTAAACGTGTTGATAATCATCAATTTTCTATTCGAAATTGTCACGTTTACTAAGTTAATCTATATAGTGACTTCAAAAAAGAGGGTTATCAAGTGATCATAACACGTTAGAAACAGATTTTCAGATTTCTATACACTAACGTCATTGGAAACAATCCTTTTGTTGCTATTTTGAAATAATATATTCGAGTGTTTGGGCAAACTCCACCTGATTCCCCTCTGGGGATACTACCAGTCGCAAGCGTAGATAAAGGAAAAGGGTTGGGCATGAGGTTAAAGATTACATCCCGTAGAAAACTTACTTACTTACTTACTTACTTACTTACTTACTTACTTACTTACTTACGCCTGTTACCCCTCGTCGAGGAGCATAGGCCGCTCACCAGCATTCTCCATCCAACTCTGTCCTGAGCCTTCCTTTCCAGTTCTTTCCAGTTACTATTCAGCCTTTTCATATCGGCTTCTTTTTCCCGGCGTAGTGTGTTCTTTGGCCTTCCTCTTTTCCGCTTCCCTTCACCATTCCAAGTTAGGGATTGAATCGTGATGCACATTGGTGATTTCCTTAATGTATGTCCGATCCACTTCCAACATCTTTTCCTAATTTCCTCTTCAGCTGGAAGCTGATTTGTCCTCTCCCATAAAACGCTGTTGCTGATAGTATCCGGCCAATGGATGTTGAGTATTTTGCGTAGACAACTGTTTATAAACACCTGTACCTTTCTGATGATGGTCGTAGTAGTTCTCCACGTTTCAGCTCCATACAGTAGGACTGTGTTGACGTTCGTATTGAAGATTCTCACCTTGAAATTGGTTGAGAGTTGTTTTGAGTTCCATATGTTCTTCAATTGTAGAAATGCTGCCCTTGCTTTGCCAATCCTCGTCTTTACAACTGCATCCGATCCTCCTTGTTTATCAACGATGCTCCCCAGGTACTTGAATGTTTCCACCTCTTCCAGAGTTTCGCCATCAAGTGTGATTGGGTTGGTGTTCTTCGTGTTGCATTTGAGAATCTTGCTTTTTCCTTTGTGAATGTGGAGACCTATCGATGCGGAGGCTGCTGCTACATTTGCTGTCTTCATCTGCATTTGTTCGTGTGTATGAGAGAGGAGGGCTAGGTCATATGCGAAGTTCAAATCATCTAATTGATTCTGAGAAGTCCATTGTATTCCGTATTTCCCTCCAGATGTCGAATTCTTCATAATCCAGTCAATCACTAGAAGGAAGAGGAATGGGGAGAGTAGACAGCCTTGTGTTACTCCGGTCCTTACTAAAAATGCATCTGTCAGCTGTCCTCCATGCACCACTTTGCACTGTAGTCCGTCGTATGAGTTTTGGATAATGTTGACAATCTTCTGAGGAACTCCATAGTGTCGAAGAAGTTTCCATAACGTTCTCCTATCCACGCTGTCAAACGCCTTCTCATAGTCAATAAAGTTGACGTATAGTGATGAGTTCCACTCAACTGATTGTTCAACGATGATCCGTAGTGTCGCAATCTGGTCTGTGCACGACCGATCCTTACGGAATCCAGCCTGATGATCCCTAAGTTCGGCGTCTACTGCGTCTTTCATCCGATTCAGCAGCACTCTGTTGAAAACTTTTCCTGGTACTGATAACAAACTGATGCCTCTGTAGTTCTCGCATTTGATCAGATCTCCTTTCTTTGGTATCTTGATGAGATATCCTTCTTTCCAGTCCGTTGGCACCTGTTCCTCTTCCCAAATCTTCTTGAATAGAAGGTGAAGCATGTTTGCAGTTATTTCAATGTCTGACTTCAGTGCTTCTGCTGGTATATTGTCAGGTCCTGCCGCCTTCCCACTTTTGATTTGTCTGATGGCCATCTTGACTTCTTCGATCGTTGGTGGAGTGACATCTATTGGAAGGTCTGTGTGAGCTGCTTCGATGTTCGGTGGATTCAATGGGGCTGGTCTATTCAGCAGTTCCTCGAAGTATTCTGCCCATCTTTTCCTCTGTTCTTGAATCTCAGTGATTGTCTTTCCTTCTTTGTCCTTGACTGGTCTCTCTGGTTTGCTATATCTCCCTGCCAATTTCTTCGTTGTATCATATAGTTGTTTCATATTCCCTTCTCTTGCAGCTTTTTCCGCCGTCGTTGCTAGTTCTCCCATGTATTTCTGCTTGTCGGCTTTAATGCTTTTCTTCACTTCCCTGTTTGCTTCTGCATAGTCTGCTTGTGCTTTGACTTTCTCTACTCGTGTTCGGCTGTTGTTAATTGCTAGTTTCTTGTTCTTCCTTTCTTGAATTTTGTCCAGGGTTCCCATAGAGATCCATTCCTTGTGATGATGCTTCTTAGGACCAAGAACCTCCTGACACGTTGAAGTTAGTGCTTCTTTTATCCCTTTCCAGTTGTCCTCCAAAGTAGTTTCTTGTTCTTTCAGTAGATCCTGTAGAGCTTGGAACCTGTTGTTGAGAGTTATCTTGAAATCTTGGAGCTTGTCAGTATCTCGAAGGAAGGCTGTATTAAACCTTTGTAGTGCTGTTTGTCCAGTTTTCCAGTCTTTCTTAAGCTTCAGTCTCATCTTGGCCACAACCAGGTGGTGATCTGAAGCTATGTCAGCTCCTCTCCGGGTTCTCACATCTTCCATTGATCTTCGGAATTTTTTGTTGATACAGACGTGATCTATCTGGTTCTCTGTGGTGTGGTCCGGTGAGATCCATGTAGCTTTGTGTATGCGTTTGTGTGGGAATATTGTGCCGCCTATAACCAATTTGTTGAAAGCACATAGGTTTGCAAGTCTCTCCCTATTTTCATTTCTCTCTCCTAATCCATGTCGTCCAATTACAACTTCATATCCTGTGTTGTCCACTCCAACTTTAGCATTTAGATCTCCCATAAGGATGGTGAGGTCCTTTCGTGAGCACTTCTCTATATTTGATTGCAGCCTTTCATAGAACTGATCTTTGTCATCGTCGTTACTATCATTGGTGGGTGCATAACATTGGATAACGTTCATTGTGATCCCTTGCTTCTTTGTTCTGAATGATGCTTTGATTATCCTGGGTCCATGAGATTCCCATCCCACAAGTGCATTTTGTGCATCTATGGACAGCATTAGAGCAACTCCCTGAGTGTGTGGAGCATTTTCCCCTTCGTGACCGGAGTACAGCAGCATCTCTCCTGTACCTAGCCTTTGTTGTCCAGTTTGTGTCCGATGGGTTTCGCTGATTCCGAGTACTGCCAAGTTGTATCTTCTCATTTCCATTGCTATTTGGCTGGTTTTTCCTGTCTCCCACATTGTCCGGACGTTCCATGTACCTATAAAGAGTGTTGCTCTGGTTGTTAGAAGGTGCATCGGTCTCGTGACTTCCGAAGAATTTCGGCTTTCATCATGAGACGTCATTATTCCTTCAACTCCCAGGGCAGAGTTTAAATGGTTTGAATTATTTTTTCTGGTTAGCGTTTTTTTAGCGAGTTAGCTTTTCTACGGGATGGGGTCGCTAACCCCATGCCCAACCCTCCTCCTTTACCCGGGCTTGAGACCGGCAGTAACTCTAGAAGAGCTACAGGCGGAGTTCCGTAGAAAACTAACTCGCTAAAAATAAAGCTTACCAGAAAAAATAATTCAAACCATTTAAACTTTACCCTGGGAGTTGGAAGGTCTTCATTTAAAAAATTTATGACGCCATATGATGAAAGCCGAGTTCTTTCAGAAGTTACGAGACTGACATGCTTTCTGACAACCAGAGCAACCATTAATTTAGATGCATGGAATGCTTGTACAATTTGGGAGACCGGTAGAGTCTTCCAAATTGGTGTAGAAATGAAAAGATACAACCTGGAGGTACTTGGAATCACATTGAAACACATTAGATTGTTGTGGGCAAGTTATCTTCCATTATTCGAATCTATCACTGATTTACCGTGGAAACGTACACATAAACTGAGAAATAACCAAAATACATTATGCTAATCAATGCCTTTTTTAGTAAGTTCCTGAAGTTAACGTATTAATTATCTGGATTGAATGTGTCCAATTTACAACACTTTGAAAAATCACTTTTGCGCCATACAGAGGCCTGTGTTGGTTCAGATGTATCATAAGCGTTTGTCTCTCATATGTGACAATAATATTGATTTCACAGTTGAAATCATGAGTCAATTGAAGCTAAACTGGTAGGTCCTGGGTTCGAATCTCGCGTATGCGGGATCGTGGATGAGCACTGCTTAGGAGTCCCATAATAGGACGAGATCGCCGTCCAGTGCTTCCAGGTTTTCCATGGTGGTCTAGCTTCTATTGACTCATGATTTCAAGCCCCCTCTGAACAATAATATTGTTGTTTAATATTTGTTGCTTTATGTTCAGAATAGGAGTTTGTGGAGACTGTGATAGTTTTAATAGTTGAATTCATGAGTCGATGTAAGCCAGAACACCATTGAAAACCTAGAAGCACTGAATGGACATTCCGTACTAGAATGGGACTCCCCAACAATGCACATCCACGATCCCTTACCAAAGGGACTCGAACACTGAACCTTCGGACTCGTGAACGAACGCTTAACTTATAGACCACTGATCCGGCATCCAGTGGTATTAATATCTAACTTCAACCGATCGATGAATGGCTGCGCAACCATTCATCCATTGTCTGAGGAAATGGCTGTCTCTACTCAACACAAATTGAACACCACTGGTCATGGCTTGTCACTGGAACTCCAGGGAGTCCTCTTAAATGAACAGTTGAATTCAACAATTTGTTGTATTCACTGAATGTTAAATGACTAACTTGTGTTTCGTACTGAAAATCTTAGATCTGACGACGTGCATTAAGAAAATAATGACGGATGATAAGAACTTATTTTGACTCTCAGAATAAATCAAATAGATGTGTCAGTACACAACCTTTATTTATTAAGCTAAATTAAGTAGTATGACTGAGTATTATTTAACTTCGGCTAATCAATGACATATACAGACGCAAAGGCGAGGATTGGTAAATCAAGGAAAACATTCCTACAATTTAAGAACATATCGAACTCAAAACAACTCTCTGTCAACCAATATCAAACTCACAATCTTCAATACGAACGTCAACACAGTTTTACTGTATAGAGCTGAAATTTCGAGAACTACCACAACCAACATCAAAATGGTACAAGTATTTATAAGTAATTGTCTACGCAAGATAGTGAATGTTCGTTGGTCGAATACCATCAGCAACAGTCTACTGTGGAAGAAAACAAGCCAGCTTCCAGATGAAGAGGAATTTAGGAAAAGACATTGGAAGTGGACAGGACGTACCTTGAGGAAATCACCAAAGATAACAATTTTTGTTATTATATAATCGGTCAGTTTTAGTGATAATATATTGTGGTATATGATACTTATGTCCACACATATAATACATTGGTTAACCCCATCAGGGTTCTCGTTCATTACAAAGTGACTTTTGTTTAAATGATAATTTCTGAAGATACAATTACATTAATGAACAGTGAAATTGCCATGAAATCACTGTTACTTACTTACGCCTGTTACCTCTCATGGTGGAGAATAGGCCGCTCATCAGCATTCCTCTATCCAACTCTGTCCTCAACAATCCTTTCCACTTGTCTCCAGTTGCTGTTTATGCTTTCCATGTTTTCTTCCAATTCTCTACGCAGTATGTTCCTTCGTTATGCACTTTTCCGTTTCCCTTCTACAGTTCAATTTAGAGCTTGCCTCATGATGCACTTTGATGATTACTTCAATTTGTGTCTTGTCTACTTCCAACGTCTTTTCCTAATTTACTCTTCATCTGGATGCTGGCTTGTTTTCTTCCACAGTAGACTGTTGCTGATGGTATTCGATCAACGAATATTCAGTATCTTGCGTAGACAATTACTTATAAATACTTGTACCATTTTGATGTTGGTTGTGGTAGTTCTCGAAATTTCAGCTCTATACAGTAAAACTGTGTTGACGTTCGTATTGAAGATTGTGAGTTTGATATTGGTTGACAGAGAGTTGTTTTGAGTTCGATATGTTCTTCAATTGTTGGAATGCTGTCCTTGCTTTGCAAATCATTACCTTTATGTCTGTATCACATCCTCCTTGTTCATCGATGATGCTACCCAGATATGTGAATGTTTCTATCTCTTCCAGAATTTCTCAATCCAGTGTGATTGAGTTGGTGTTTTCTTTATTCTATTTGAGAATCTTCCCTTTTCCTTTGTGGGTGTGTTGAGGCTTACTGATGCAGAAACTGCCGCTACACTGGTTGTCTTCACCTGCATTTGTCGGTGTGTATGGGATAGAAGGGTCATGTCATCTGTGAATTTCAAATCGTCTAACTGAATCAAACCTGTCCATTATATTCCACGCTTCCCCTCAGATGTCGAAGTCGTCATAATGCAGTCAATCACCAGAAGAAAGAGGAAGGGTGAGAGTATGCAGACTTATCTGACTCCAGTTCTCACTTGGAATGCATATGTCAGCCGTCCTCTAAGCAACACTTTGCAGTGTAGTCGATCATATGAATTCTGTATGATGTTGACTATCTTCTCATTTACACCATTGTGTCGAAGATGTTTCCATAAGGTTCTCCTGACCACAATGTCAAATGGCATCTCATAATCAAGAAAATTGATATGAAATCATTGTTACGTAACCATTTTTTTTCTTAAAAAATCAATAATTCTACAAAAGTTCTTATCTATATAGATAAATCTATTCTAAGGTAACTAACTGTTCCTTTTTTCTGTGATTTATTGATTAGTAACTTGACCTAAGATTTAAGTTAAACTAAACTAATCACCATAATTAATTGCTGAACCAAATCGATTCATATTTAATGATTAATTTAATATAAGAAAGTGATGGTTACGTAACATCTTGGATTAGTTAAAGTAAGACATGAACACCATCAGATGCTGGATCAATGATCTAGAGGTTAAGCGTTCACATGAGAGTTCAAAGATTCAGTGTTCGAGTCCCTTTAGTAAGGGATTGTGGATGTATATTGCTGGAGAGTCCCATACTAGGATGGAATAGCTATTCATTGCTTCTAGGTTTTCAATGATGGTGCCTAACAGTGACCGGTTGATGATCTCAATGATTAAGTGAACAATTTTTACTACCTGATACTGACAAATTGATGTATATTGTTTAACATCACTAGGTGATCTTAGTTAAACAGATTTTTGAAAATTAAGATCCACTGAATGTTTGTTCTATCGGAGTATTGGATTCCTTTTCAGTGCGTATACGTAACTCGGTGGGTTGAAAATTAAGAGGTTGTAGCGTAGACAAAACACCCTAAGTTCTATCCATGGTAGGTTTATAAATTGATACTGATAAGAAATTTTCTTACTATCACAAGATATTTGTCCAGTACTTCATGATATAGAACGGTTATCCAACTGAGGTCAGTCCATAGTCGGAAAACCAACAAAATCAATTTCTTTATTATTCGTGTTAAAAATGATCTTGTGTCAAAACGTTAAAGTATCTAATTTCCCTGAATAGACGTAAGCAATTTGGACATCAAGTGTTCGCGCTCGAGACACAAGGTCTTAGGTCCCATTCCTCCGTACAGGATAGTGGATGCGCACTGCTGAAGAATCCTATACTAAGAGGAAACGGTCGTATAGCACTCCTAGGTCTTCAATGGTGATCTAGCTTAGATCAACTCGGGAATTCAACTGTGAAAATACTACACTCTCCACAAATCCCCATACTGCATATTTATATTTGATTGAAATGAGAGATAACTGCTGTACATTTCAATATTATACGAATCGTTCAATGTATAACATGAATTCAAACCCCGAAGAGATCATTACTATCCTAAAGATTGTAGATATAAATATTATATAGTGCATTAATTAGCAGTGTCAACCTTCAGGATTATTCTGACAGAGAACGACTGAAAATAGATAAACAGTTGACAAATGATCCTGTATATTGTGAGACTTCGAAATCATTAACACTCACTAACTTACAGTGAGTTAGATACTAAACTTAATAATCTACCCATTGAACTTTAATCAGTTCATGATACACATTAATCACCATTCAATGATATCAATAACATTTACAGCTGCACAGAATCCAAAGTTAATTATTTATGTGCACAAAAGACGTTCAATTCCAGTTCAATAACACCGTATGCCGTCAAACTACAGCTGTACCATTGGGAAATCCATTGAGTCCAGTTATGGTAAATACGGAACTTTTACAAGTGATTAACGAAACAACGGAATACTGCAGATATGCTTTTGATACGTGTATTGTCTGGAACAGTAAGCACCATGCGATCTACCTGTTAGAACTATTTAATAATGCTTATTCCAACATCTTACTACCGAACATGAAAAGAATGATATATTCCACTTTCTTGATATTGTCATAAAACTTAAGGAACATGGGACCATTCAAAGTTCCGTTTATCGAGAAAATACTTGGTATGGATAGTAAGGATATTCACCACCAACAAAATGGAAGAAGACTCGATGAACAAAGATAGATAGACTAGCAGTGGAATACAGGACGCGCGTTTCGTCAGCTGGATATACCTGCATCCAAGATTTGACGTCCACTCAGTAACTAAGTGAATAACTCGATGGCATTTGAAGCGAATGGTACTTGATTCGAGGTGTGGAGTGAACATCAACTATGAGATGCATGTACATTCCAGAAATATGATTTCTTGAAACGATGTATAGAATGATAATTAAAGTTTGAAGATATTTTAATTTTCTGGAGTTCTAGTGAGAAGCAGTGACTGGTGGAGTTCAGTCAGGTCTGTTGTGAGATATCAACCCACTGAAGACATTTGTGAATGGTTGCTCAATTTCGTGGATTGGTTGAAGTTACAAATTAGCACCGTCGGATGACGGCTCAGTGGTCTATAGATGAAGTGCTCACGCGCGAGAGTGATAGGTCTTGGGTTCGAATCTCGTGAGGCGGGATCGTGGATGCACACTGCCACTGAGAAGTCCCACAATAGGATAAAACGGCAGTCCAATGCTTCCAGGTTTTCCATGGTGATCAAGCTTCAATTGACCCATGATCTCAACTATATAATATTTTTAGATAATCAAAATTGCTTACTTATAAGTAGTTAAACGATAAAGTACTTCAATATCTAACCGGACATTATGAACTGCCAGATATTTGACTGGAAATACCATTATTTATTAAATATTTATGAATTATAATTTAGCTTCTCTGAAACAACTATATTCCGCTTGAAGTTTGAAGGCATTAAAACACTCAACAGAAAGTTGTTTCCCTAGAATAAATCTGTTTGATAGAATAGTTGATTAAGCCGATCTCCATCACCTAGGTTACGACTCACGTTAGTTCATGGAAACAGTCCCATGGTCCAGGAGGCACAAGGAGGACGTGTGAGTTGGATTTTGGCTCCCGCCCAAGCTGGATAGTTTATTTACAAAATTTTTACTGTCATTCTAGAAGATATCTGCAGCAGTTAATTTAAGTGGAGATGGTTATTACAAAATTACTTTACGTATCTATAGTCAGTTTTTTGTGAGTGATGGTCTTATCGCCATACTCATTCCTGTTCCCACTTGATGATATTCATCAGTCGATAGAGAACTACGTCGTTGTTCACTATAATTCACAAACTATGATAGATTGGTACTGTTAAGAATGTGACACTGATCAATATCTAAAGAAGAGTATTCAATCCGAATACCAGTGAATGCCTCTGTCTCGTATATACTATTTCGTATATTGTCTAATGTCCTATATTTTACCTAATCATACAATTTGACTAACAATCTTTACTTTAAATTGAGACCTAGGTCATCTTAATTTATAATATTCCATCTGACACACACCTCTATTATCAGTCTTGATATTGAATAAACGAACATAGAAGATGAACACCTTACTTCTCCCCCCAAATTCCCTGGTACGCCTGAGAGTGGGGAGAGTCCGCTCTTCCTCTCGAAATGCTCGCACCTACCCACGCATATATAGCCTCTGACAGAGAAGTCCTACTCACAACCTTCTCGTGGTATTATTGTTGTTTACGAAATTGAGAGGACGAAAAGCGGATGTTTGGCGCTTTAACCAGGTTGGTGGACACGGAAAGTCCATTCAGGGGGGTTGAAAAATCCTGATTCCAAATCAATGGTGCACATGGGCTAAATCCAGGATCCTGAGGGAACAAATGCAGTATGAATCAATCGTTGGTAACCGGCTACCATGGGACTTCATCTCCTCACGATGTTCCACTGCCTTGTGGACTAGACCTTCAGGTCAAAGGCTCGGGGTGTGGCCTCCTAAGAAAATCACCTGCTTCAGTTTCGGCACCCGGGCAGCATCACAGCCCTCAAGCAAATCAAATGAGATTTGTGTGGCGCATATATATCTGGTACCTTTTTGTACCAATATTTATGTGTTTAAATAAATAAATCAATAAACCCCACTTCTGAATTTCGGACATTCATGAATCCTCATGCCGACATCCCGACTCGCATCACAATAAAGTGGTAGTTCATACATAAACAAGCCAAAAGTAACAGGAAAGATGGTGAATAATTACTTAATTGTAGTAGTTTTGAAACTCACCACTTTCCCACTATTCCTTCTGTTATAGTGGTATTATTAGGGATACTAGATCCTCAGAAATCACTTGGTAAACATCTTATTTTTGTAATTTCATTTTGGGGATTTGAATTTCTTGTCTTTGTGTCGGAAAAACTTCCATTTTCACCTTCAGATTGTATTTCCCAATCGGAAGGATCTTAAGTGTCATCGGTTCATTGCATCTTTTAATATTCTATTATGTGACGTTTTCCAAGGACCATTTTATACTATATATAAGCTAGAATTTTGTTTGTTGTTATTCATGCCTCTAACTGCTTGTAGAATACACTTACTGTCTTCTGAACCTGGATTTCTCCTACTAGTTAGTGGGGCTGAGACACATCGGAATAGTTAGCTTATGTTATCATTGTGTCACTATATCTTCATCCCGTTCATCGAGTTAGGTGACCTCCTAATCTCTTCAAACATAACAAGTATCTACATCCATTAGCTTATTGACTATATAGTAGAAAACTTCTCACTTCTATTCAGTAGTATTTAGGACGATTGTGAAAATTTTGTATTATCAGAAGGGGGTTTTTGTGGAGATTTAGTATTTGTATAGTTGAAATCATGAGTCAATTGAAGCTAGACCACCATGGAAAACCTGGAAGCACTAGACGGCCGTTTCGTTCTATTATGGGACTCCTTAGTGGAAGTGCGCATCCACGACCTCCCCTCGCGTGATTCGAACCCAGAACCTAGAATTTGCACTGCTGAGGAGTCCCGCAATAGGACTAAACGACCGTCCAATGCTTCCAGGTTTTCCCTAGTGGTCTAGCTTCAATTGACTCACGCTTTCAACGATGAAAATTTTGTATGTTAAATATTTAGCCTGAAATATAAAGCACAGTTGTTAGTAAAAAGGCCTAATGTAAGAGATAATGTAATAAGGAAACTTTAATTTTTCACTGTTTTTCCATCTCTCTATGTTCTTTCACAAACTTTTTATTAAGAACTGACAGTGAAATGTAGGACAAGCTTTCCATTCTATTTGTGATCCGTCAACCAGAAGTAAATATACCTTCTTTTCAATGTTCACACTAGTACTTGAACCAAGTACTATCCTCTACAATTGTCGACAGTGTTATTGATCTGACGATCAAGTCTAAACGGCTACTGGTTCATTAATCTCAATTCATTTGTATTGTCTGTTTGAATCTTCTAGATGAACTCAATAACTAAGTGGATAATGCGTCAGATATTCAAAGTGGAAAGTAATTAGTCTTTAAAAGAAACAAATACTATTATCTTTATAGGCGAAGATGGATAGTGGTTAGGAGTGGAATTAAGGAAAATCGTTTCGTCCTATATGGGACTCGTCAGCTGGATGTACCTGAATCTCAGAGTTAACGTTCACTCTGTGACTCGAACCCAGTAGTGTTCACTTTAAACGCCATCTCGTTATCCACTCAGTTACTGAGTCATGTTAGCCACTTGCTTGTGCGATGGGGGGAAGTTTTAAATTCACTTGGTATTGTTTATTTGAATCTTCACATTGATGTTTAGGACTGCAATTCATCGCCAAGTGAATATAACTTCACCCCACTGCACAAGCAGGTGGCTATCAGCACTCAGTAGCTAAGTGGGGTTTGAAGTGAACAGTACTGAGTTCGAGCCCTAGAGTGAACATCAACTGTGAGATGCAGGTACATCCAGCTAACGAGTCCCAAATAGGACGAAACGCTTGTCCTTAATTCCACTTCTAGCCACTATCTATCTTTACCAACCATCTTTGCTTATAAAGCTTGTGACTTCAAGCAATATCTAGGCAGTCCTCACAGGATGTACCTACGCCAACGACTGATCAATTTCAGTCTTAAATAATAATGGAAAGATACCGCTAAACAACACCAAATGAATAAAACATTATAATCTTTTACTTTAAAACAATCATTAATGAATATCTATTTCAATCTGTTTATAGATGGTGAATACTGTGATGTTGGCAATACATTCTTACATTCAACATATTGTTGCAAGGATTCTTCTGGTAAACAAGCATGTTGTAAAGATTTCCGGTAAAGTATTGATTTATTAAAAAACTTTTTTCCTTTATGTTTCGATTCATTTAAAGAGTGAACTTTGATTTGATTCGTCCTATTATTGGACTCCTCAGCAGATGCGCATCTGCTGAGGAGTCCAATAATAGGACGAAACAGCCGTCCAGTGCTTCCACATTTTCCATGGTGGTCTAAATTCAATTGACTCATGATTTCAACTATGAAAATAATGAAATCTGCACAAAACCCCTACTAAATATGAATCTGTTAATTGAATTATGAAGACAATAAATGTTGCAGCCGCCCCTGCATCAATAGGCATCAACATATACAAAGGAAAAGGCAAGATCCACAAATACAACACGAAAAACATCAAAGCAGTCACACTTGATGGAGAAACTTTGAAAGAGGTGGAAACATGCACGTACCTGGGAAGCATCGTTGATAAACAAGGAGGATCGGATGCAGATGTAAAGGCAAGGATTGACAAAGCAAGGACAGCATTCCCACAATTGAATATTACATGGAACTCAAAACACCTGTCAACCAACTTCAACGTGAGAATCTTCAATACGAACGTCAACACAGTCTTACGGTACGCAGCTGAAACGTGGAGAACTACTACATCCACAATCAAGAAGGTACAAGTATTTACCAACAGTTGTCTACGCGAAATACTCAACATTCATTGGAGAGAACAAACCAGTTTCCAGATGAAGAAGAAATTATGAAAAGATGTTAAAAGTCGATGGGAAATACAATAATGAAATCACCAATGTGCATCATGAGGCAAGCCCTAACTTGGAATCCGGAAGGGAAGTGGAAAAGTGGAAAGCCAAAAGACACATTACGCGTAAGTAATAATTGAATTCATGATTTGAATATAGCTAGACCACCATGGAAAACTTAGAAGCACTGGACGGCTGTTTTAGCCTAGTACAGGACTTCTTAGCAATGTGCATCCATGATTCTACAACAAAAGGGACTCGAACACAGGACCTTCGGTATTGCGTGCAAATGCTTAACCTATAGACCACTGAGCCGGCATCCAATGGTCCCGTACTAGGAAGAAACGGCCGTTCAATGCTTCTAAGTTCTTCATGATGGTCTAGCTTTAATCAACTCATGAATTCAACGATTAAGTGACTTAAGTTAAATATCACAAATAACTACATAGTAACCCGTATCTTGTTAAGTTCAAAATAATCAACTGTTCTCAGAGTCCTTTCGTGAGAAGAAACGTTGGAACAGCTAGTAGCCAGATATAATTACCATTTGAGTCCAATCGTAATAGCGAATATATCCGAAACAACAATTCTTAGATTACATAAAATGTAAGACTTTGGATATCAGATATCATAAAGTGTTGGGGTTATTGTTAATTTTGAACTATCACAATCTCATTGCATTGACAGTTCCAACAAAGTAGATTTTTAAGGTATTTACTCAGTAATGGATTGAGAAAATAGCCAGACGGTATCACGAATTGATAGAAGTTAAAAATGTTAATCATTGGATTCCAAATCAAGTAGTCTAAGGATTAAGCGCTCACAAAGATACTCGAACGTTGTAAGTGGCGAGGGATAATACGGGTCTTTTTGTTGTCACGAGCGGCATCGCCAGTCAACTCAAGGACTTCGTATTAAACATTAAGCGCTACAAACAAAATTTTCGTTTCATTTAATTGTGTGAGTGCTATAATACTGCCCGGGTGCTCAAACTGAAGCAGGTGGTTTTCTTAGGGAGCCATACCCAGAGACTTTGACCTAACGGTCTGATCCACAAGGCAGTGGAGCATCGTAAGGAGATGATATCTTATGGTAGCCGGTGAACAACGATTGGTTCATACTCCATTTGTTCCCTCAGGATCCTGGATTTAGCCCATGTGCACCATTGATTTGGAATCAGGATTTTTCAACCTCTCTAGATGGACTTTCCTTGCCCACCAACCTGGTTAAAGCGCCAAACATCCGCTTTTCGTCCTCTCAATTTCGTAAACAACAATAATACCACGAGAAGGCAGTGAGTGCGACTTCTCTGACGGTGGCTATATACGCCTAGCTGTGTGAGAACATTTCGAGAAAGGGTGGGCCTCTCCCCACTCTCGGCCGTACCAGGACATTTAGTGGCCAACTTTTGTTCTATTAACTTTTACTTTATTAACTTATCTCATTTTCTTTTTTCACTTTATCATTATAGTTGGTGGCCACTTACCGTCACAATTTGTGCTGTCGTCTTGGTACTTATTATAATTTTCTTCTGTCTATGTTGTTGCGGTTGTTATGGTTGTTTATTTGATATTTTATGTTGTTGTTGTGGAGATTAGAAAAGAAATTGGTCAACAATTTTCGAATTCTTATCTTTTATAACACTTCGTTTAATTACCTGATTCTATGTTTGTATGTATTTATGTATGTATGTATGTATGTATGTATGTATGTATGTTGGTATGCATGTATGTATGTATGTAGGTAGGTAGGTAGGTAGGTAGATAACTACGTACGTAGGTACGTATGCATGTATGTATGTATTTATGTAAGCAGGTAGATAGGTAGGTAGGTAGTTGGGTAGTATGGATGTATGTATGTACGCAGGTAGGTACGAAGGTAGGCAGGTAGGTTGGTATGTATGTATGTATGTATGTATGTATGTATGTATGTATGTATTTATGTATGTAGGTAGGTAGGTAGGTGGGTGGGTTGGTATGTATGTATGTATGTATGTAGGTAGGTAGGTAGGTAGGTAGGTAGGTAGGTAGGTGGGTGGGTATTCATGTATGTATGTGTGTGTTTCATATAATCATTGATTTTTGAGATTTTTTTTATCAACAAATGAAATTTTATTATGATTTAATTGTTTGTGTTTATTTTAAGTTCTTATTTATTGTTATATTTGCTCAATGGATAGAGAAAAAATGTTTATGTTTTTATTTGTACAACTATTTAACTGAGTTTTTCTTTTCATATGAACTGTTATATACAGATGTAATTAAAAACAACTTTAGTGTTTTCTTTGTAGGGATTCTTAAGCATTTAGATCACTGTCTAGATCTCTAACCTACGGATCAGTTTTAGAATTATTGGATCTGAATATATACATTACTGTTACTCAGTTTTATATTCGTTGGTTTCAGTTTTCAAAAAAATAACCTACAGATTGTATTATTTTGTTGAAAAAGTTTAACTACTCGTAAGTAGTTTGACTTTTTATTTAGAATTAAGTAGGTATTGGGTACTTAAGAAGATGGTTGAATTTTGAAGTTTACATCAAAGAAATGGTTGCAGCTAGGCAACAACTTCTTACTGGATGCACACTGCTTTGAAGTCTCATACTGATACGAATTAGATGCCTAGCTATCCATTGGTTATCCAAATGAATTAATTCCCTTATAATGAATTTCATATAAATAGTTTGCTTTTTTATTTTATACTGAATTTAGGCGTACGTGTAGTTAGGAAACTGAAAACTAAACACATTATTAGCAAAGATGGATAGTGGTTGGCAGTGGAATCCAGTTTGATACGCGTTTCCCTCTATTTAGAACTCGTCAGGTGGATGTACCTGTATCTCAGAGTTGTTGTTCACTCTGGGACTCGAACACGCATTATTATTGGCAGTAAAATTCAGGAAAACATTGAACTGCCACTACAGTTTTAAGTCTATAATTACTGCATTAAAATAAATAAGGGATGAGTACGCTGTGCGAATACAACTTCAATTTTTTACACCTAGGAATTTAAAAGGTTTGATAAACTGAAAGGAATTACCTGTAAGGATGGCTCGTTGTTAAACTCTAGAAAGCCTCAAGAAGCCTCAGAAAGAGCCGAAGACATTCCATCCAATCACTGCTAGGGGAATATTATAGAATGTTGACGTGTAGCTTCCCTATTGGATAGATAAGAATGAACCCCCTATGTGCATATTGGTTGTCCGAAATGATGATTTACTCCCGGTCAAAAACTATAAATACATTAGATTTCTGTACTATATTTTGACACTGTTTGGGGAATAAAATTCCTACTTACTAGTCTTCTCTCTTCTCTCTTGCGACGTTTCGGGTTCGATCGTTCAAGTAGTCTAGTAGTACGCGGTATAGTAAGAATCAAAGCTCTAGATATAACATTACCAATGATAAAAAATGAATATTTAGAGTTCATATGTCACAAAATGAAAGGACTTTCTAGTTGAAAGCTTTTTAATATTGATAAAAGTAGTTTCATGGGTTGTGAGATAGAAAAAACGAACAAATGAAGAGGAAATTAAAGAAAGATGTTAGAAGTTAATCAGACATACATTAAAGGAATCACTAAATTGCATCACAAGGCAAGCCCCAACTTGGACTGCTGAAGGTAAACAGAAAAGTGAAAGACAAAATTATACACTGCGTCGGGAATTGGAAACAGATATCAAAAGGCTGGATGGGAAATGAAAATCATTGTTGAAGACAGAGTTGAATGAATAGTGCTGGTGAGCGACCTATGCTCCTTCACGAGGGGTAACACTCGTAAGTAAGTAGTTTCATGCGTGCATTTGTTACTGTACACCAGATTAAACCGATTACTTTTGTATATGGAAGCAACCAGGATTCCGTACAATCTTTTAATTAGTATATAATGATTCATAAGCTCAAATTAGTTGATATAATCTCATACGATGAAATATTTTCTTTCAATTAAGCCGTCGTTTTCATGATCGTACATCAGTCCATATGTTTTTTTATGATAATAAAATAATTATGGTCAGAATAGAGTTTGTGGAGATTGTAGTGATTTTATTAGAAGTTCCATACGAGGACGAAACGGTTGTTCAGTGCTTCTAGGTTTTCAATGGTGGTCAAGACTATATCGACTAATGAATTCAACTATTAAAACTAATACAATCTCCACAAACCCGATTCTGATCATAATCATCATGTCCTCATTAATGACTTGCTCCAAGATGATTTCTTGGAGTTCTGGTGAGAATCCATGACCAGTAGAGTTCGATTTGTGTTGGGTAGAGATAAGTATTTACATCAGACAATAGGTATTTGGTTGCACAGACATTAATGGATCGATTGAAGTTAGACATTAACACCACTGGATGCCGGATCAATGATCCTGAGGTTAAGTGTTCATGTGAGAGTCCGAAGATTCAGTTTTCGACACCCCTTGGTGTTGTATCGTGGATGCTCACTGTTGAGAAGTCCCATACTATGCTAAAACGGCTGTCCAGTGCTTCTAGGTTTTCAATGGTGGTCTGCCTTACACTGACTTATGAATCTAAATATTAAAATAAAACAATTAAGAATTCAAAAGTTGAATCTAAATTTTGTCAAAGAATCAATAAAAGCACCATTCGAAATCTGGGAACACTGAAGGAATGTTTCATATTAATCGGGAATGAAAGAGATACCCATGGATAGGATTAGATGATTTCGTGCTGTATCATGAATGAATTAACTTGAGACGTATAAACTACTGAATATGACCTCAATGATTTGAAAATAATGCCTGAGTGGTAGTCCTGTCAACACATACAAATATCAATAAACCTTAATCAAAATTATCAGTATACATTAACCAGGATAGAGTAGATAGATGATTCCTGGTTGACGTCTTATGCTCTACCAAATGTAACAAACGTAAAGAAGGCAATTAAAATCCACCGATATATTTAAACACAACAGGACAATATGAACTGTTAATAGTGTATGCTACTGATATTGATAGATATAAGTAGTATGTAACACTCATCGAAAGTGTAATGTCTAATAGTAATAGGTTAACATGATCGAAGAAAAGGGAGAATGAGAACAGTGAATGATTGGTGTATATGCAGGTTGATAGGTAGGTAGGTAGGTAGGTGGGTATGCATGTATATTTGTTGGCAGGTAATTTTGTAATTTTGTACTCAAATACACTCGGTTGTACCTATTTGTGTTCTCATTCACTACATTGTTACTACCATTTATCTTGATAATTTCATCTAGTCATAATGATATAATGAAGTCATTTGAACTGATCTACATATGTTTCAGATTCTACATATCAAAAGAATGTTCTATGACAAACTAAAATAATTTAAAGAATACACTTACTTACGCCTGTTATCCCTAATGAAGGAGCGTAAGCCCAAAATCAGCACCCTCAATCCAGCTCTTTTATCGAAAATCCTTTCCAGTACTTTCCAGTTTCTATTTATCTTTTTCATGTGTCCTTTCAATTCTCAACATAGTGTGTTCATTTGCCTTCCTAACTTCTATTTCCCTTCAGTATTTCAAGTTATCTCTTGTCTAGTAATACAGTTTGATGATTTTCATAATGTATTTATTCTCCACTTTCAACATCATTCTCTAACTCCCTCTTCATCTAAAAGCTGGTCTGTCTTCTCCTATAGTAGGTACTTGCTGATGCTATCCCATCAACGAACATTCAGTAGTAGTAGTAGTAGTAGTAGTAGTAGTAGTAGTAGTATTAGTAGTAGTAGTAGTAGTAGTAGTAGTAGTAGTAGTAGTAGTCGTCGTCGTCGTCGTCGTCGTCGTAGAAGTAGTTCTCTACGTTTCTGCTCCATGCATTTTTTAAGTTCCATTGAATATATATATCCTAATATATCTATATATGTTTAGATCATTCTATTAATATAGTATAAAGCTTATTATTTACATAATGAATAGTTTAGTTTATTTAACTCTCTATTTCTATGGTGTCTATTTAATGTTTTTACATGAAATTACGAAGTACTAGAGTGAAAATTTGGAACATTTTACAAAGTAGCCTAATTTTAAACAACAAACTATTATGGAAGACAACAAACCAAATCCCAGCGGGAGGAAGAAATGAAGAAGATGCACTGGAAGTGGATAGGATACATATTGAGGAAAGCACCCAATTGTGTCACAATACAAGCCCTTACTTGGAATCCTCAGGGTCAAAGAGGAAGAGGGAAACCAATGAACACATTACGCCGAGAAATCGAGACAGATCTGAGAAGAATGAACAGCAATTGGATAGACGTAGAAAGGAAGGCCCAGGACAGAGTAGGTTGGAGGATGCTGGTTGGCAGCCCATGTTCCATTATGAGTAACAGGCGTAAGTAAGTAAGTAAGTTGGAAATTAATAGTCTATGTTCTGAACAATAGCTGATCTGTGATATAAAACTATCTTGAATAGGTTTTGAGTAAGTAAGGATCTAAAAAAAAAAAGAAATAATTCTCAATTATCTTTTCAATTATATCAACTCAAATAGAAGCAGATATGAAAAGAATGAATGTTAACATGAAAGAACTGGAAAGGATTGTTTGGGACAGGGTTGGATGGAGAATACTGATGTGCGGTTTAAACGTCCGCTGATGAGGCCAAAGGCAATTGATTTAATTTCTCGTAGTTGGGTTGTAAGTGTTCGTTGTTCAGGAATCTCGCATAATTGTACAATGTTTCTTAGTTTTCAGTAATTGCTTAATCACATTTAGTTTATGATGTTACTGATGAAAAATATAAAACTCAAAAGTCATTTATTTTCATTAATTAATTATCAATTGAAGCTAGACCACCATGGAAAAACCTGAAAGCACTAAACTGTCATTTCGTCCTATTGTGGAACTCTTCAGTGGCAGTGCTCATTCATGATCCGGCTCAGTGATCTAGAAGTTAAGCGCCCTCACGCAAAACTGATAAGTTCCGGATTCTAATCTCATGAGGCACGATCGTGGATGCTCACTGTCATCGAGGAGTCCCACAATAGGACGAAACAACCATCCATTGCTTCCAGGTTTTTTCATAGTAGTCTAGCTTCAATTGATTCATGATCTCAACTATTAAAACTATTATAATATCCACAAAAACCCGTTCTGATCTTACTTATCAGTTAAACATCCATTCTCTAATCATGTGTTCACATTAATTGATAGATCTATTAATGAGAAAATAAGAATAATTTGTCAATACTAGTCATATGATGATATACAATAGTATAATAGATAATCAACTAAACACTAGACTAAATAGTAGACTATACATACCAGATTATGATATTAGATAATTAGGTCATCATTATTAGATCATCTGATATGGAACTATACAGTATCTGATCAATAATTGAAAATTACATTATAGAGATAGAATAATGATTGACTAATAATGTAATATCAAAGAGTATAGGACAATCAGATTAATGGTTTGAAAGAGTTAACAATGTTATTTACTTCATTTAGTATTGTTTGTTTGAATCTTCTCATTGATGTTTAGGACTGTAACTGGTCAGTCTTTTATTGGTATATGTGCATCCTGTACGAATTGTTTCGATATTGCCATAAGTCACAAGCACTGTAATCAAAGATGGATAATGGCTAGGAGTGGAATCCAGTTTGACACGCGTTTCGTCCTATTTAGGACTCGTCAGGCTGTATCGAGGCAATATTCACAAGATACACATATGCCAATTAGAGACTGACCAGTTACAGTCCTGAGCATCAATGAGAAGATTCAAACAAAAAATACTAAATGAATTTAAACTTCACCTCATTACACAAGCAGGTATCTATCAGGACTCCTTAGCTGAGTGGATAACGCGATAACGTTTAAAGCGAAAGGTACTGGGTTCGTATTGTGGAGTGAATATCAACTGTGAGATGCAGGTAAATCTAGCTGAAGAGTCCCAAATAGGACGAAACGCACGTCAAACTGGATTCCATTGCTAGCCACTATATACCAATAACAGACAGTCCTGAACATCAATGAGAATATTCAAATAAACAATATCAAGTGAATTTAGTGCTATACAGTTGTTTCATGGTGTTATGAGACTCTACAGAAGTACAGGCTCATATATGGTACATTAGGAACAGAAGATATGGCGGGTATAACCAAATTCATTGTCAAATACAAGATTACAGAATCTTGTCGTAAAGTATGAGAAATATACATTAAGTACTTCATTTGCAAATCTTCTATCAATCGTCCTTCACATTCTGTATGATTCTTCCAAATCACCATTCCTTTGTATATACCTTTCTGTTTCGTTCAACAAGATCTTCATAGCCTTCTACTATCATTCATTCCACTTCTAATTAGCATTACATACTACTTATATCGATAGACATAAGTAGTATACACCACAAACTGACTTTAAGTTTCGTTCGAAATTTGTACATATTGTGCTTAATTTCAAATCTTAGTCTGTTCACAATAATATTCAATGCATTAAATGATGAATGTCCAAATCTTATTCGGTATAATTTTCTTAGTAGAACCTTTAAAATTCACCACGAAGCAAATTGTTATCAACAAGGAAGATCTGATGCAGACGTAAAGGTAAACAATGGCAAAGCAAGGAAAACATGTTGAACTCAAAACAACTCTCTGTCAACCAATATCAAATTCACAATCTTCAATACGAACGTCAACACAGTTCTGCTGGAAGCATTTATTTATTTAAACACATAAATATTGGTGCAAAGAAGCACCAGATAAATATGCGCCACACAAATCTCATTTGATTTGTGTGAGGGTTATGATACTGCCCAGGTCCCCAAACCGAAGCACGTGGTTTAATTAGAGGACCACACACGGAGCCTTCAACCTAAAGATCTGATCGGCAAGGCAGTGGAGCATCGTGAGAAGATGCAGTCTCATGGTAGCCGGTGACCAACAATTCATTCATGCACCATTTGTTCCCTCAGGATACTGGAGCCAGCCCATGTGCACCATTGGTTTGGAACCAGGGTTTTCCAACTCCGTGTCCATCAGCCTAGTTAAAGCGCTGGACATTCGCTTTTTGTCCTCTCAATTTCATAAGCAACATCCCCTTTGAGAAAAGGCAGTGAGTAGGACTTTCTTTGCAGAGGCTATATATGCGTGACCATATGAGAGCATTTGGAGAGCGAGGGCGTACTCTCCTCACTCTCGGGCGTACCAGGGCATTCGAGGGCAGTTCTGCTGTATGCAAATGAAACTACCACAACCATCATCAAAACGGTACAAGTATTTATAAATAATGGTCTACGCAAGATACTGAATGTTCGTTTGTCGAATACCATCAGCAACAGCCTACTATGACAAAGAACAAGCCAGCTTCCAGATGAAGAGGAAATTGGGAAAAGACATTGGAAGTGGACAGGACACACATTGAAGAAATCATCAAACTACATGATGAGTTAAGCGCTAACTTGGACTGCTGAAGGTAAACAGAAAAGTGAAAGATGCAAGAACGCGTTGTGTGAAGAATTGGAAGCAGACATGAAAAGTGTCATGTCCCGAAGAGAATTATGAATGGTAACTTTTGAGAACTATTTCTGGACCAATATGATACGCATATTTCCTATTGTATAATTGTTAAGTAACTTAACTATTCCTTTTATTATAAGCTTTATTTTGACCCATAGACTATTACTGTACGATTTACCGTACTTCAGTTATGCTCCAGTCTATTAATTACTATTCCCCTTATTCACAGCCACATTTGGCTGAATCTTGTGCAAATGTTATTTTCCTATTTTATGGTACGATGTGGTCTGTTTGTTTGGTATATAAACCCACTATGCTTGAAATAAACGATTCATACCGCAGAGACTGTTATTGATGTTCTGGACTTAACTGACTGGGCTAGGCAGAAAGCAGGATTAAAAAGTACTGTAGACTGCTCATACGAGTTTCGTGTGTCATTGGTCCAATCGATAATTCACTGTATTCTAATTGACGACATAGTTACGTCATAAATTAACTGGGCACTCAGGCAGGCAAGCTACAAGTTATCACAAAAAGGATGAATAGCATTTAGAGACAAGTGGAAAAGATTGTCGAGGACAGAGTTGAATGGAGAATGTTAGTGAACAGCCTATGCTTCTCCATGAGGGATAACAGGCGTAAGTAAGTAAGTAAATATACGGTAATACATTTCTGTCGAACAGGTGAAACAATACCTTCTACTTTTCAATGGTATCCTATATGATGTCAGTTCATGATAAATACCAACTTTTTCAACGTAAATTAATCCCTAATAATATCGATTCAGTAAAAAAGAAAGCTACTTATCTACCTGCCTACCTACCTACTTACCCACCTACCCCCTGAATTTATGATGCAATTCCTTCACTTAGTTACTTGATATATGACATAATAATAATTGTACAGTATACAAATCGATCGATTCCTAATAAATTAACCTTTTCAATATCAAGTTATTCTTATTATTAGGTATATTACTAACTAACAAAGATATAAGTAGTGCTAGTGATTAGTATCATTCCTAGTAGGCTTTCATTCTGTATTATAAATGAATTATAGTTACCTATCTGTTTGTTTGTATGTTTGTATGTGTGTTTGTTTATGCATGGTGATTAAATGTAGCGTTATATTTTAAAAATGAATTGAATATTGAATTGATAGAAATAGTACAGTTTATGTATCCATGATATTAAGCATTCAGTTATAATTTCCAATTATGGAAGGGATGGAATGGTATTATGATTATGATTATTATTGTAGTATCACCTATCATCTTGTCTATTATATTAAAAAAAGTAAAGGATGGATTATACATATAGTTTAGTGGGTTTAGTGGGTTACTTAGAGAGTTGATTAGTGGGTTTACTATCCTACACTTGAAGTGTATATCATTTGAAATGTTGATTGTTAAAAGAATCAAAATCATATTTGTGATAAGGCAACTTTATATTGATTAAAGATACTTTTATCAGGTATATAATAATGTAGATTGATATAGAAACAAGGTAAGATGAAGTTACTGATGAAATCAATTTAGTTATAAGTAAAGATGGATAGTGGCTAACAGTAGAATCCAGGATGTAGGTTTCAACCTATTTGGGACTTGTCAGTTGGATGTACCTGCATCTCACAGTTTAATGTTCACTCTGGGACTCTAAACCAGTACCGTTCGCTTCAAACTTCATCGGTGCTGAGTTCGAGTTGTAGAATGGACATCAACAGGTACATCCAGCTGACGAGTCCCACGTAGGATGTAACGCGAGTCAAACTGGATTCCACTAATAGCCACTATTCATCTTTGCTTATAATGCTTGTGACTTCAGACAATATCGAGGCAGTCCGCACAGGATGAATCTATTAGAGTTTTCTACAAGTTAATCTGTCATTTAAATCGATAAATCACTGACATACACATTCGCCCAAACACATGTAGATTAACCGTATCCTAGATCCTTTATAAAAGTAGTCATAACAAACTAATATTAATTATAATACAGAAATTCAAAAGGCATCATGTAATTAGTTCGATCACAAAATATAGTCTCACTTGGTTAAAGTTTCTTCCTCTTTCTTATGGTGATTGACTGGATTATGAAGACCTCGACATCTGAGGGGAAGCATGGAATACAATGGACATCTCAGAATCAATTAGATTATTTGGACTTCGCAGATAACCTAGCCATCCTATCTCATACACACCAAAAAATACAAACGAAGACAACAAATGTAGCAGCAGTTCCTGAATCAATAGGCCTCAACATATGCAAAGGAAAAAGCAAGAATCCCAAATGTAAAACACAGAGAACACCAACCCAATCACACTTGATGTAGAAACTCTGGAAGACGTGAAAACATTCACGTACCTAGTCAGCTACATCATTGATGAATAAGGAGGATCTGATGCAGATGTAACGGAGAGGATTGACAAAGCAAGGGTAGCATTTCTACAATTGAAGAACATATGAAACTCAAAACAACTCTCAACTAATTTCAAAATGAGAATCCTCAATACAAACGTCAAGATAATTCTACTGTACGGAGCTGAAACGTAGAGAACTACTACGATCATCATCAGGAAGGTACAAGTATTTATAAACAGTTGTTTGCGCAAAATACTCAACATCCATTGGCCGGATACTATCAGCAACAGCGTTTTATGGGAGAGGACAAACCAACTTCCAGTTGAAGAGGAAATTAGGAAAAGATGTTGGAAGTGGATCGGACATATATTAAGGAAATCATTAGTGTGCATCACGAGGAAACACCTAACTTGGAATGGTGAAGGGAAGGGGAAAATAGGAAGGCCATTATATTACTCGTTCATTATTATCTCATTTCACTAAAGATATTCACCTTACTCCTGATTGCTTTGATGATAATCTTTCCCCTACACAAAAATTATTTCATTCAGAAGTTTTCTTCTATTTGAATTGGGATAGGATCATGAAAGTTTCACATTACAAAAACATAAATAAATGGAATATTACAAATAGAAATTATATATAGCACTGCTGAGGAGTCCCATAATACGACGAAATGGCCATCCAGTTCTTCCAGTTTTTTCCATGATGGTCTAACTTCACTTGACTTATGATTTCAACTATGAAAAATACTGAAATCTCCACAAAACCCCCTTCTGAAATAGAAATTGATTGATAGTATTGTTTATTTTTACACACACATACACACGCACATAGACACGCACACACACACACACATTAAAACATACTTAGTGATTATTCAATGTAACATGACATGTAACTGGTTGATTTTGTTTACATTTAATTATATAATTTGAACTTAGGTTTGACAATGAAATATACATTATAGAACTATATTAAGTGTCCAGTAAAGATTTAGTTTTATAATCGATATGATATCCTGTAAAGTCTCTATGTCTCTCTGTCTCTCGTACACATACACACACACACATACACATTGTTTGATTATTGCTGGTGGAGTTTTGTTTTCTAAGCTAGTTGGTTTAGTCGTGGAGCTTTTAACGTTATTCTGAACAACATCATCAGCACAAACTTCAAATAGTGTAGTGTGATCTACTTATATCTATATAAGTAGTATATGGTGATGGTCAGACATCGAATGTATTTTGGTAGATGCCATGTCATGTAGACCTCGAAATTCATTGGTTATTGTTAACCTTAAACCAATGAGAGGTACTACTAAAATAAAGAAGTAAACAATAACAGGTTAAAGGTTAATAATAATCAATCAACATCGAGGTCTACAAGACAAACTATGAACCATTTGTAGAGAGGAGAGGACAAACCAACTTCCAGTTGAAGAGGAAATTACGAAAACACGTTGGAAGTGGATAGGACATACATTAAGGAAATCACTAATGTGCATCACGATTCAATCCCTAACTTGGAATGGTGAAGGGAAGCGGAAAAGAGGAAGGCCAAAGAACACACTACGCCGGGAAATAGAAGCAGATATGAAAATGATGAATAGCAACTGGAAAGGACAGCTCAGGACAGGGTTGGATGGAGAATGCTGGTGAGCGGCCTATGCTCCTCGACGAGGGGTAACAGGCGTAAGTAAGTAAGTAAGTAAGTAATATGTAGAGAAATTCGAACACTTCACTACTATCTGAAGTTTGCTCTAATGATGTCATTCAAAACAGCGATGAAAGCTTCATGACCAAACCATCTAGCTCAGAGAAAATTCAAGTCTTAAATTTGATTGATTCATTCACAAATTATAGTTTCACATCTCGAGTTATCAAATTCTAGTTTGCATTATCGGGTTATTTTAAAGTTACACATTTATTCTTGTTATATGATATTGACTGCTTTCTTGATTAAATTAAAGTGAATTTTTATATGATTAGTGAGTTATTTGCTCTTGTAGCGTGCTACACTGCACAATCTAAACATACACTGCTGAGGAGTATCATAATAGAACGAAACGGCCGTCCAGTGTTTACAAGTTTTTCATGGTGGTCTAGGTTCAATTGACTTATGATCTCAACTATTAAAATTACTATAATATCCAAAAAAAAACCATTTTGATAATAATCAACATATGTTAACTAGTGACTGACTTCAAGAGGTATTTCTAGGAGTCCTAATGAGAAGCAGTGACCAGTGTAGTTCAATCAGATCTGTTGTGAGATAGTAACTCACTGAAGACAATAGTGGACGTGTCGCTCAATTTCATGGACTAATTGGAGTCAAACATTAACACCGTCTGATGACGTCCAGCTTAGTGGTCGTGCGTGAAACCAATAGGTCTTCGGTTCGAATGCTGCGACACAAGATTGTGAATTCACACTTCTGAGGAGTCCCATAAAAGGATAAAAGTACACAAAATGTATGACCTTAGAAAGTTCATATAACCTTGGGTACTATATTAGCTAATCAGAATAGAGTTTATTGTATTGCTGTAATTTATGATTATTTTTTAAATGATAAATTTACAAGGGATAAGAAGTTTTGAAATGAATAATAAAATTTTTCATATGAGTTTTGTAATGAAGGGAAAAGTGTAGTATCAGTTTATTTATTAAGCCCATATACTTTATTCTAGTTGCTGGCCAAGCCAATTCGCCTGTCATGAGTCATCTTTTGATCTTGTTCATTATTCGCTTATTAACCTTGGCTATACTTTTATATGAGTATATATATGTGTACACTTCGTATCTTATTCATCGTATGTTTGTCACTCATTTTTGTCCGACTATAAATGTTGATTAACGCTTGCTTAAATCGAGTTGGTTTCCCAGCCATCTCCAATACGCATTATTTTTTGCTTCACTCTCGAGTTGGCTTCCCAGCCATCTCTGAAGTGCGCATCATTTTGCTTCTCTCTTCCGTTCGCTTCATCGCAATGATTCCTTGGCCTGATCAATGAGTGTAGAAGATATTCGTATTCTCAATCCATTCTCGTATTTGACTTATTTAACTCCATTATTCACCAACGCAGATAAAGTCATTTATTACATACGAGGATAGACAGTACGTACGATCAAAAAGGAATCAGATTTAAACTACTACAACCTATCTGGTTGGCCCGACATGCGAACACTCCACAACAAAAGGTTTATGATTACAAATTTGAGTAATGAACTAGGATAAGTAGTTGAGATTAGTTTTTTTAAGGTTAGGGACTACAGATAAAGTTTTCATCATAAACTAATATCAAATAGAATGTAAGGGTTAGTGTTTGAGTCAAAGTTGTTGACTTGAAATCTTCTGAGTACATTATTTCTACCGGATTTTCAATACTCCTGTTCAAACAAAGACAAACTAGTGAACATTAAAGGAGCCGCATATAATTCACTTGGAATATTGAGCTGTTGGGATGGATTCTGAGAATTATGATGGAGCCTTCAGAAGCTCTAAAGGATTCAAAGAGTTTCAATCCAATCAAAACATAATGGAGCTTTCTAGAATATCAACGTGACATTCTACAATTGGACAGTAGCATTATTTATTTATTTATTTAAACACATAAATATTGGTACAAGGAAGCACCAGATAAATATGCGCCTCACAAATCTCATTCGATTTGCTTGAGGGCTGTGATACTGCCCAGGTGCCCAGACTGAAGCAGGTGGTTTACTTAGGGGGCCACACCCGGAGCTTTTGACCTGAATGTCTAATCCACAAGGCAGTGGAGCATCGTGAGGAGATGCAGTCCCATGGTAGCCGGTGACCAACGATTGATACATACGCCATTTGTTCTCTAAGGATACTGGAGCCCATGTGCACCATTGGTTTAGAATCAGGGTTTTCCAACTCCGCTAGGTGGATCCTCCATATCCACCAACCCGGTTAAAGCGCCGGACATTCGCTTTTCGTCCTCTCACTTTCGTAAACAACACTCCCGCCACGAGAAGGCAGTGAGTAGGACTTCCCTGGCAGAGGCTATATATTCACGTGGCCATATGAGAGCATTTCGAGTGGGAGAGCAAACTCTCCCCACTCTTGGCCGTACCAGGGCATTTAGGGGCGGACAGTAGCATAACATGCCTCATTGTGACTTGGCTCAATTGATGTTATAACAAACGCTAATATCTATATATACTCATGATTTTTTGTACATTTTGATTCTTACCCCAACAAACAGCTTTCCAGCTTTCTTCTGTCTTCTTTATGCAACTGTGAAGGTTCTATATGTTCGAGTGTTGTAGTCGTATACCGTATTCTGCTTTAATCATAACCATAACAAAAGGACATACATTTGTGTAAACTTTCAGTTAACTGTGAATATACACTTTTGACTTAGAATAAAGTTATCAGCAATGATATCATAGTCAAGATGTTTTTCAAACCCAACACTTATGGTCAATAATTTGCATACTAAATAAGTGAGCACTTTGTGTATCGAAGTGAAATTTTTACTAAACCCTTCATTTCAAGTTGTAACGTCAACTACCCTTGTATTTTTCATTTACACAGTTCGGTTATGGTACAACGAAGTGTTCAGATAAAACAGTTACGAATATCTCTATGATGATAATACACAGTACATTCATCATCATCATCATCATCATCATC